>OY292400.1:17957589-18557589 GCA_958496205.1 Idaea biselata | reverse complement strand
AAATGTGAAAGTTTGTTTGTGAATAAGGTAGTTTGGTATGTAGAGAGCTGGAGATCGCATTTGCCCATATAGCCTTATGTATAAACGTGGAGTAAGGTCGGAGTAATATTACAACTTTTTGTTTCTGTCTGTCAACTTTGAAAGTTAATAGCCTAATAATAATAACTAATAACGGCTAATATAGCCTTAATTATAAGTGGAGTAATCTCGGAGTAGTGAGAACATGCTTTGTCTTTTTCCGCGACAAGAACTTTCAAAGTTGACAGAAGACAGACAAACAAAAAGTGGTAAAACTAAATAAGGCTAATAGGGTTTTGTCGGGACTTACAACTTAAAACCGCGAAGTGCAGATACTCGAATCGATAATGAATCAGACTTTTACAAAATTACCTAAATGCATTTAGGTTTTACTTATAAATGTATACCTACAGCAAACAAGATGTCCGTCCTAAATTCAAGTCCGTAAGTGAATCACGTTTTACGAAATGACTATATAATTTGCTTAATGCAAATAATGCTCATTATTGCAAAGTGTTTTAAAAATCTTTTTGATTTTTTATTCGTTTTTTTGAAGACGTATTTTTTATAGGAATATGTAGCTGTATACTGTCCAAAAAACCCATGAGTTGTGTCTTCTTCTCATTGGAGGTCGCGTTCCGAAGACACACTAGATTACTGACGAAATTACTGTGAAACAAGTTTTTTTTGTAATCAAAAACTATTTTTTTCCTTTTTCACAGAATAACTCAGTAAAACGCGAAATAACTAGTTCCAGTTTTTAGTAATTTTGAAAATGACAAAAATAATATATACCTATACCTAGTTGCCACAGTACCTTATTAATTTTAATTTGATATTTTGTATAGGCAGGCCATATCTGCCGCATGAGTGCCGGTGGGCACAAACCAGCACGGACTGCGCACCGAATAGGCAACCCCGCGGCAGACCCAGGAGATGAGGGGATGAGTTCGACTCGCACAATAGGAACTGGGCCCAACTAGCACTAGACAGGGAGGAGTGGAGAGAAGGGAGGGAGGCCTTTGTCCTGCACTGGGACGAATTATGCGAAAAATAAAATAAAAATAATTTTGGTTAGGTCTGTGTTGGCAATTCTATAGATAGTACTGAAAAAGTGATAACTTATTTTACGCGTTAGTCCCGTAGGAATAACGGGATCAAAAGTAGCCCATGTCACTGCTCGATAATGTAGCTTTCAACTAACGAAATCGGTCCAGTAGTTTTGGAGTCTATTCATTACAAACAAACAAACAAATAAATCCATCCTCTTTATAATCATTATTAAAAATAGATATCTTTTAACACTCACTTTTTGTCTTACAAAATACCTTACCAACTCACAGTCGTTTCGGTACCAAGAACTTCAGTCATCTGTGATATCCTACTTTCTATTACCAATCATATAGATTTTATCGGTCTAGCTAGACATTTTTTCTCGATAAATCGTGCGGTCACAATAATATGACTAAATGCTTTTGTCTGCGATCTAGGTTTCCGTTACACACAAGTCTGAGTTTCTTTTATTGTGGTCTGAAGGTGGAGGAATGGCAGACTTTGATTTTACAATTATGATACTTAAATATAACCTATTTGTTTTAAGTTTTTTTTAGTTGCGTGATGAAACAGTATTGGATTATTATAGTATAGATTATTGCTCCAGTTCCACTATTTTTCAATAGATATGCGACAGTTTAAATAACATGATTATACTGTAAAAAAAATCCAAAAGATACCCCTTTGAGTTTCTTGTGTCTTCTTCTCATTGGAGTCGCGTTCCGAAGACACAGTAGATTAGATATAATAACTGACATTTCTAAGAAATATCTTGCTAATATCCGAATGAATAAACGTATTTTGATTGGATTTGATTTGATTTGATTTACTAGCTGCGTCCCGCGGCTCACCTACATAAGCATTCCATGAGCTTTTATAAAAATCCTTTATTATCGAATGCCTACGTCATATAAAGAACACACACACTCTACATTTCAGCTCTACTATCAGTGGTTCAGCCTGTGCGTGAATACATCAATCAGGCACTCTGGACAAAGCATTTTATAGACACTGTGAGCGCTGCAGTTGCTTTTTTATAATAATGAAATTCTTGTTATACTCGTAAATAGTGTAACTAACACGACGTTTTTTTTATATAGATAAAATATATTATTATATTTATTTAGCGTAAATGATTGAATGTGTTTGAGACATTACATCTAGTAGGTACCTACTTGTACATAATAACTCAATGCTTGTTCTTTATTTTAGACAGTAGTTTCAGAGACTACCTCCAATATACATACAAACTTACACGTTACCAACGTTACCTCTTTATTACCCGACTGCGCGACGCAAAGAAGGGTTATGTGTTTATCAGTCTATGTATGTATGTTTGTTCCTTTGTGGCGCTCCAGAGGCCAAACGGATGGACCGATTTTGATGATTCGCACGTCAATCGATTCGTCTTAATCCTGGTGTCACTGAAGACATGACAGATCAAAATTCAAAATGGCGACCACCAGCCGCCATATTGTAAAAAAGAAAAATTGACTGACTATATCGAGTGGGGTATCGTTGAATAGGTTTTCGAAAATCATGGTTAGGTTTCTTTAACCGTTTTTCATTTAATGTAAGCATTTGGGATCTACAACGGTTTAAAGTTAGTTAGTAGTCGTCCATACCTTAGATTAACTACCGCAACTTACTGAATAATCCTCAACTTAATACCCCCTCAATAAAATGATGCCATTGCGATTAAAATACAATACAATTGATATAATAACGTCTTGCACCTAATGCTGACTAAAAAGCGCAAAATAAAAAAATTAAATAAAAATTAAAAAAAACCGCCTGCTTAAAAAAAAACTTTAAATAAAAACATATACATTATAAAAACTGAAAAGAAAATAAAACAAGTCCAGTAGTCACAGAACATAGCGACTTTAACAGTCGGGACCCATTATTGAAAGGGTATATGATGAGCTAGATTTTAGGTAGTCAATGGGTCCCGCCCGACTGTTAACGTCGCTATGTTCTGTGACTACTGGACTTGTTTTATTTTCTTTTCAGTTTTTATAATGAATATGTTTTTATTTAAAGTTTTTTAAGCAGGCGGTTTTTTAATATTAGTAACTATAGACTTTAGATGATAGATATGTTACTTTAGAACGCGCCCTACTATGAGAAGAAGCCCCATATTATCAGCATAGCGAAAACCAAGAAAAATCAAACAAGTTAAGCTATACCAGGTTCACTAAGGGTCCGTTCACACAGACCGGCTCGGAGAGGAGAGCAGATTTTTTTTATCACGTTTAAAACAGAGTTTAAAGTTATTGTAATAAGATTTATTTTTACATGTCACTTCTTTTATTATTGAGATTCCTTGAGAGCAATCCTTGAAAGAAGTGACATGTAAAAAAAAACCATATTACAAGAACTCAAAACTCTGTTTAAAACGTGATAAAAAATCTGCTCTCCTCTCCGAGCCGGTCTGTGTGAACGGACCCTTATTCAACACTAGGTAGACATACAACCGACCGCTACTTTAATGACAGTCACGTATCTACGGTTACCGAAATGCGCACGCGTGACAGTTTGCTCACTTCTATACGCAATTGCAGTAATGATGCTGTCTTGTTTTTTTTTAATCAAGCCTAATTCGTGGCTTTGCACGACTTTTTATTTTGTTTTATAAGTATAGCACTAAAATATCGACGTGCGCTGGCTGTTAGTTGCAGGCCTTGCGTTTCATGCCGTACTAGCTGCGCCCCGCGGGATTTACGGGATCAAAAGTAGCATATATCTTTCTTCAAGGTCCTATCTATCTCTATACCAAAATTCATCGAAATCAGTTCAGCGGTTGAGGCGTCTAACAGCCAAACAGCCGGACAGAGTTACTTTTGCATTTATAATATTAGAAAGAAAAGATGACTACAACTTAGGTCACTACTCCTTTTTTTTTCAAAAATCTCGAGACCATTGTTTGAAAATAAAAGGGGCTGACCCCATTGGGCATAAGCCCAAACGGGTCATTTTTTTCATATTCGGTTCAAAACAATTTTTAGAATAGGTACACCTCATCTTTTTTCTTCAAACGGTTCAAAAATGTTTAAGTACAAACAGCAAGAAAATACTGAAAATTTGCAATTAATGTTTAGAACGTAGTAGTTCAAAACTTTAAACCAGGGGTTCCCTAACTTATTTGAGTCGCGCCCCCTTTCGACCATAAAAAAAAATCCGCGCCCCCCCGTCCTCCAGTCCAGATTATCAGGTCAGGATAAAAAAGTGTTCAAAATAAGTATTTTTATTGCTCATGAATTTTTTTCAGTCATACAAAAGGTATTTGGTAAGTTGTACCAAATACCTTTGATAACGCCCGTGAGGTGACCGCGGGACTCGTCTAGAGGCTGATATTGGCCGGCTGAGGAAACAGTATTATGTTCTCCACAGGCGTCAATTTCAAATAATTTCATTGGTCGTATCGAGGCGTCTGGAATACATTCTCTCAGCGGTCGCAGGTTAACTGCACAGGTGGCCCGCGCCCCCCTTGAAATACCTCTGCGCCCCCCCTGGGGGGCGCCCCCCCCAGTTAGGGAACCCCTGCTTTAAACTAAACAAAAGGACAATTTAAGGTCAATGACCTCCAACTCTCAGGAACAGCTGATTTTTTAAGTAAACTTTATGCTCAACATTTTTCGAAACAACTTGGAACTTCCAATAGTCTTAGAACAAAAATTTTTTTGCCTAGACGTGTAGAACAACTGCTACAATAAGCAGCTGCTCCCCAAACTCCAACATCCTTTAAATTTTAATAGGCAATTTAAAATCGGATCTGAAATATAAAACTAATATTTTTTTAAACCGTGAAATATGCAAATCCGAACTCGCTGAAAGCGGTGCAATCGGTTCGTTTTATAAAAAATGCAAACCATCTATATTTTAGTATATTTACCTATTCAATATTTATGAAAACATATCGGGAAGCTCTAGATTTTTCCCAAAGTGATATTGTTTGGTGCAATCAGATATAAAAAAACGTGTGGCACTCGGGGACTGCCGCGGTAATAGCATTTTTTTTCCTTAGGCTACATGGTAGGCGGAGTGGGGGGTGTTAGGTTTTATTTTCGTTACGAAATTTCTTGATTTGGTCGTCGCGCTCAAAGCCTGCGATAAAAGCTATGCAATAGCTTAAAAGTACTAAGTATTTGTATAAGTATAAGACATTGAAGACTTGATTTACCAAACGCCTGACAGTGATCGTTTTTAAACTTTAAAAACGATCTCTGTCAGGCGTCCTTTCTCCTTCTAGTCTCTAATAGAGACCAGTCCAGTTCAATGGAAAGGGTGTTATTTTATTTTTCTTACAAAATGTTTTATTTTTCTAACAAATGTTATCTTTTCCAGGGTGTGTAACAGTATCGCGTGCGGTGATGCGCCGCGAGCGCCCGCGATCGACACATGCATGCCGCCCGAGCACCCGGTAAGACTCACTTCAATCATTTAGATCCAGTAGCGACGCTTTGTCTACCCACCGACAGATGGCGCTACTTGTATGATGTTCTGAATCGCGCTATCGACATTTTTCCGAGGAATACTTTTATGATTGAACAACATTCTTTGTTTTTAAGTAAGTCTTCATATGTAGAAGAGCTTGTCTTGAACTGTGGTGTTCAGTACTTACAGTTCGAGGCATGACAACGACATACTGTTTTATTATATTTTATTTGGGACAAAAAACCGATACATTTAAATCTAAAATAAGTATTTCTATTTAAGATTTAAGGCGTATGACTAAAACATCTCCCAAAATTGGTTATATTTTTTAGTGTTAGCCAAGGTGTTCACAAAAGCAATTCACCCCGCACCAATCTGTGGCACCTGGCAGTTGTAATGTCACCTATTTTGGGAGATATTTGATTTATACGGTCTTCTCTCTTATCCGATAATACCTGGAGGGTTACTGCGATACGATAATACGATGGTTCTACTGTCACCCTACTATCAGAATTTGACAGTAGAATCATCGTATTATCGTATCGATGTCGTATCGAAACGAACCGAAGTAACCCTCCTGACTAAACTCCACATGTTACTTAAACTTTTACGGCTTACCAGGAAAAAATGATCAATGTTCATCACCAAAACCTATAAATAACAAAATATCAATTTGTCACCCATCTCTTCGACAACAGAAACACGGTGTGCAAACTCTATAAAAACGACGAAATCAAACACTCAATATAATTGAATTCCGATGAAAAGTCTCGATAAGGCGTAGACAGGGTAAACTCGGGGTGTATTGTGCCTGCCCCGATTGAATTACACGAAATGTGGGCGAGATTGTATTTTGCTTTGTAGAATACCTATACCTACCTACCTTCATAAAACGTCCTACATTTATAGGAATAAAAATAGATCGACAACCAAAAACTGAAGTACAAATAAATTAATAAGGACTTTACTAAGGAAGACGGGTCGGATCATGTTCTACTGCAGTCTTCTTGATGAGCGTGCTACATCTTAGACCATATCATTAGCCGTGGTGAGCTCATCTATCGTGTTAAAGAATTGCAGAACTTAATGAAACAACAAAGGTTATTTTTTTAGCAAAATCTCAAATAGGTCTGACAGTCAAAGAGACAAACATAAATTTACCCCTACACATAAAGTTACTTAACGGTGTTATATTCCAAAACAAATTGAAAGCTTGGCTCATCTCTAAGGTATTTTATAATCTTGCAGAATTTTTCGATAACGACGATAGGTACCTAATATAAATATTGTTATGTTCTACTTTAGATTAAAATTATAATTTAAGGCTCTACTGTCACCTCACCTTATTGCATGCTCGAAATGCCTCCGGGGCGTATTGGCCCAAGTGTTAAAATGTCCAAGGGGTTTAGATGTCCAGATGCCATAAACACCACAAGTCAATTTGGCCCGAGTGTTAAAATGTCCAGCATGTCAGAATGTCCAGAAGCCACAACGGCCACTGGTCAATTTAGCCCGAGTGCTTAACTGTCCAGGATGTCGTTCGGTCCAGAAGCCATCAAGACCAAGGTTTAAAATGAGTAAACTGTTGATTCTATTTTTAAGACCTCCAATGTACATGTAAGTTATAGCAATAAAAATATTCTCATTCTTATTGATTTTATCGTCATCTAACTTCAAGACTTTATTTTGTAAATTTTCATTTACTAGAAATATTCTAAGGAAAAATACATCTTCGATGGTGACGAAAATAATCTGACAATGCTAAGGAAATGTTGAGACGTTTTAGTTACAGAATACCGAGATAACTAGCTGTGCGCAAGTGAAAGAGGCCCTTAATATTGTTTTTATTAAAAGTACCTTCATTAACTTTCCCTTTCTTTAGCTGTCAACCTACCACAATGGCGGTACACAAAAACAATTTGTAAATTCTTTTCTTGGGAACTCTAATTACGGCTATTTCGTGTCGTCCATTACAGTTAGACGGTCTTCTCATACTTTTTCCTACTAATATCATAAACGCGAACGTTTGTATGTCTGTATGTGACTTTGTTACTTCTTCACGCGAGCGGTGTTGGTCTAGTGGTAGATACCGCGACTTTCATTCCGAAGGTCGTGGTTTCGAATCCAGGCCGACCACGCACCAATGTCTTTTTCTTTAAGAAAAAATTAAGGGCGATGTTAATAACATCGCTCTTACGGTGAAGGAAAACATCGTGAGGAAACCGGCATGTCCTAGGACAAACCACGGTCCGAATGCATGGGATATCGCCAATGCGGTTTAGGCTCCCATGGCGTCTTAAGCCCTCTAAGAAATCACGTACAATGGCCCAATTGTGAGGCTAAGTGCGGAAAAGGCTCAGCGAAACTAACTAACTAACTACTTCTTCACGCAAAAACTACTAAACCGATTGCGATGAAACTTGGAATATACATAGCTGGAGACCTAGAATAACACATAGGCTATTGGAAAGAAGTTCCTTATCGCGCGTTGCGAAAAGGGACTAGACGGAAAAAATAAGACCAAAAGTTGTAACGACACTTTTTTTTTGCTTGGAACTTCGTTCCATCCGGGTGTCCCTTGACACCTCTCAAGTTTTTTTTTATCCAGATATTCCCGCGGAATCGGGCCTTACGCGGGTGAAACCGCAGGGCGCAGCTAGTGCAGTAATAAAACTTTTAATCTGAAACTTTCAACAATTTTGAACGATTACCTTAATTGTTGGTAACTTGACACACATACATATTAGCTTTCACTCTTTATTATAATATTAATTAAGTCATAGTTGCGTGTTGTAGGGCGTCGGTTTGGACTTGTTTAGATGTTCGATAATGTTCAATTGTTTCGGACATAATTCGTAGGTTCGATTGGTAAATTGATAAGCGAATTACTTTAATATTACGAACAATACATATTACGTGTTATTCGGTGCTATTACAAAAACATAAATTGATTATTGCGAAGCTATGCTAAGCTAAGCTTAACGACTTCCAAAAAGGGTATGTTATCAATTAGGATGTTATGATTTTTACGATAAAAATGATGGCAATGATTCGGTTTCTGTTGACTTCTAGTTGGTCCCATAAAAGTTATACCAAAATAGCCTCCCAGAATGCAGGAAATGACAATTTTTTTGACTTTTATCATTAGAATCCGTAGGGTTACGTACCACTATTGGGTACGGAACCCTAAAATGAACGCTGGACCAAGCAGAGGAGTTTAAGATTGAGATTAAGTTACGTAACATTTGTTCCTCATTGTCAACTTTGGAACTTCATGCCTCTTACTGTGACATGAAGTTTTAAAGTTAAAAGAGAAAAACGTTACATAAACTAAGACATCGTTTATAAGTAAGGGGGTTGTTGCTACATTTAGGTAGGTGTACCTATTTGAAAGTATTTGAACTAAACATAAATCTAGGCCATTTACGCATTTTGTAAACAGAATTGTTCGCGAAGTCTCGCTTGTCATCTGTCTTGCGAACATCGCAGCCATTGTTGACACGTTCTCAGATAGCCGCGTACAGTGTTACCAAGCTATCTTATACTGGCGGACAGAATCGGAACTAACCATTGATGTCTATCATTTCGCAGTGTGTCGTAGTAGACTAGCGCCGCCGCTGCCTGCAAAGAGAACTTGGTCGGAGTGTACAGACGTCGATAAAAAAATGAACACACAATGTTTCTTGTTCGCCAGATAAACCTAAAGACCTACATGCTCAGGAAACTAACCTGATTTGTTTGTTAACAATGATGTTTTACTTTCGTTTGGAACTTCCCTATACACAACAGTCTTTAGAGGTAGTTAATAGGTGTATGTTTAGTAGCTAAGCTACGCTATGATTTTTGGCGATCAATGATGGCCAAAAGTCATTAGGCAAATGACAAAACATGCCATTGATTTTTTGGCAGGAACGCGTAGGGGAAGGTATCAAAACGTTGAGCATTAAAACAATGCTAAGTTTAATAAACATCACGCGATAAAAACCGAAAAGTAAGTTTAGTTTCAATCCAACAAAATCATCCAGAAAAAAATATAGATAATTTTTTTAATCTGAAATAAGGGAAAAGGTAAGAGCTTTGATCTCAATGAGGTAATTAATTATGCAAAAAAAATCAATAACCCTGTTTATTTTTAGGAAAAAATAATATCGCTTGGACCTTTCACTTTGATGAGTTCAGATTACTCATCCTTTCGATCAATCTAATATATCATTTGTTGAAGCAATTAACCACCATCAATATGCAAATCTCAATTTTACATCCTAAAGTTGCCAACGGCTTCTTTCAGAACTAAAATATCTATAAGCACTTGACAGTGAGCAGTGACTTTGACATAGATAGTAGCGCCACGTAAAGTTACCAAAGTAATTTGGTATATGTTTTTTAAAAGTAAATGATGCTACCCAGTGATCTGATTAATTCATCTCGAACCATAGATTAATAGACAATTAAAAAATAAAAATAGACTAATCAAAAATTATAGAAAGTTAATAGACGCTTCGTTACTTTCCAAATATTTTGGATATTTGCCAATTAGTGGACTTATTTCGCTAATTATCATTAATTAGGCCAACTTTTTTCAAGTTACCCGGCTGTAAAATCAGCGAAAATTCTGATTTGTTTACGGTATCTTAATTTTGTGATGTTATTTTATTAATTAGAACATTTATAAAGATTGAAAATTTTTCAATTAGGCCATTTATTAGCGCTGTTTCGTGTTTTAAATACTAGAACTAAAGATTCTGTAGCGTTATTTATGTTAATGTTTTTATAACGAGTTTTAAAATGAGCGTGGAAAATTAATTAAAACTTGGTTTTGGTATATAAATAGCCGTTTAGAAGCTTGAAAATTACTATAAATTACTACAAATAAAAAACATAGTTAGGTACATTTTCCCGCGTCTTAATCGTGTATTATTATTTAGTTTCTTAACTTGACGTTTCAACCATGTTACAATGGACTTGGTCACGAGGAGACACACCCGGGAAATGTAACTATAATATTATGTTAACAAATCGTGGGAATTTATAAAGTTCACTTACCAGAAACTTGGTAAAAAATGATACCTACATTTTAATCTAACATATTCGTAAAATAGGTAACAGACATAATTCTCTGTAATAGAAAATTAGCTCGATTAGAAACAGAAGCCAAAACTTTCAAGCACTTTAACTTTAAGTTGAGATAAGTTGTAAGATAAATTACTTACCTAAGTTACAAAACAAAGCAAATAACGAGAAAATCAGCCGGCAAAATCATTACGATAGACATTTATTTAAATCCAATCAAGAAAGCTTTTATTCAACTTAATGATTCTAATTCATTATTTGTTTAGTAGAAATAGAAACTACGAGACGTATCAATTACTAGTTAATAGCTTGATCATAGATGTAAAATACATATATAGTCATTGAGATATTATGTACCTACTAGGTGTATGCTCGAAACGAGTAGACTGTGCACTAATATAGTACATATTTAAGACCAATGTACCTACACAGTTAGAACAATAAATGATTCTTATTTTTATTCTAGTACTATAGAGGGGATTTGTCAAACATAGTCCCTAGATCAAAAAAAAAAAAAAATCAAAAATCAAAGTACGTTTATTCATTCGGATATTAGCAAGATATCTCTTTGACATGTCATTTTTTATTTTTTATTTAATCTACTCTACTATGTCTTCGGATCGCGACCTCCATGACATGAGAAGAAGACACAAGAAACTCATGGGGTTTTTTTTTTGTATATTTTTTTTTTGCAGTAATCATGTGATTTACATTGTCGCATATATAATATTATTGAAAAAAGTGGAACTGGAGCAATAATCCATACTTGCTATAATAATCCTTACTAGCATTACAAGAGCGAAAGTAACTCTGTCTGTCTGTCTATCTGTTCAAATAAGTTATAATATACAAAATAATAAACATAAAAAAAATTATTTACTTAAAACACTATCTCATCCACAAACACACAACCCGCCCAACACCGCCCAAACCGCCCCGGGACCCACCATCAGAGTTCTGTGGTGCCAGCCTTGCATTCCTTTCCTACACTCAAGAATTTTATTATAAAATTCGTAGGTAGAACCATCTATTTACTCCATTCCATAACTTATCCTGCTACTTTACCACAGACCACACTTTTGGGTACCTACCATACCATAGGTATGGTAGGTACCCAAAAGGCTGGCTGCATTGCCCCTTTAGATAACAATACCTATTCGTTGGTCAAAGTAACCGCCAGCCCTTTGGTCACCAGAAGCTAATAATATAAATAATCTGCTTCAAATATATATTACTAGCTGACCTGGCAAACGTTGTTTTGCCTCATAAATTATAGATAGTAGCCGATTCTCAGACCTACTGAATACGAAAATAAAATTTCAAAAAAATCGGTCAAGCCGTTTCGGAGGAGTAGGTACGGTAACTAACACTGTGACATGGAAATTTTATAAATTAGATAATAATTATATAATTACATAGAAAAAGAAAAAGCTACCAGTAATACTTTTTTTACCATTAACAACGGGTCTAGATCGCGTTGTAGATAATTTTCTAACTAGACTCGTGATTCCAATAATCCGATTAGCTCATTTACGAATAATCATGACGCCAACATTTTTAAATGAATTTACTTAACTTGAATTTGTTATTTATTTACTTACTTTATGTTAGTCTCTTTAGTAACACTCACAGGACTACGACAAATCGATTGACGTGTGCGAATCATCAAAATAGGTCTATCCGTTTGGCCTCTAGAGCGCAACAAAGGAACAAACATACATACATAGACTGAAAAACACATAACCCTTTTTTGCGTCGCGCCGTTCGGGTAAAAGTAAGTTCGAATTTCCGAAATTCGTAGAACATGGGTAACAACCCCCTTTTGAACCTCGTTACTCTCGAAATTAAAATTAAAAAACGTTGAGCGTTGAAACAATGCTAATAGTAATAAACTCCACGCAATTAAAACCTAAAAAATATCTTCAATTTCAATAGATTTCAATATAGGTACCTAACATCGCGAAAACAGAAAAAAAACTCGGTACTCTCGCCAAACCCCATTGTAAAATCGCATTGGCTTTCTTTCTAAATTTCTTAAACCTTGTTCATGGATCGTTTAAGTTTTAGTACATAATATAAAATTTAACTGCATCCGCTAAACCCAATATTGTAATTACGGAGCAGAATTCACTTTCAATAAAGCAATAAAGTCGAGATAATCGAACAATCTCGTGTTGCCTACTTTATAATAACTTGCTAATACAAAATACAATGTTACAATTAATAAGGCTTAAAATTAAACTCATTTTTTCGTTTTTAATTTGTTGCTGCGTATGTTTGCGTACACAGGAACGTTATGTTATGCGTTATGTGTGTATATATGTGTCCCATATGTGCCCAGGGGGTCGAAATCGCCCCAAGTTATTTTTCTCTGAATCGACCCAGACTCAACAACTAATCTTAAATCCAAAATTTCGCATATCAAAGGCAAAAATAGATATGAGCTAATATGGGTTTAATACGATTAATGTTAGGGTGATAGTTTTTCTTAACTTTTTTTAGTAAACAACAAGAGTGAGAAATTACATCTCAGTCTACCCGTGAGCAAAAGGTCAGGACCGGTATTACCTACACTAAATGACACAAGATGACAATGCTATTACGATTATATCGACACACTATTGCCATTATATCGAGACTGTGATAAATTTGGTAGACTTCAATAGTATCGTAATGGTGTCTCAGTGGAATTGCAATAGTAACCATGGTAACCAACCTTCTCTGTCTGTCTGTCTGTCAAGTCTGTTAAAAATCCATCCTGTCATTAGAGTTTTGACAACTATCGAGACTCCATCAGTGGCATCTCAGTGGCGTCGCAGTGGTGTGTCGATAGAATAGTTAACATAGGAAAATGTGTCAAATACACGTCAAATATGACGATTAATATTCTATCGACACACTATTGAAACACGATTGCGGAGCGTAATACCGACCCTGGAAACTCATAGGTCGCATCGCATTGATCACACGGTGAAGTATCTTTACAAAAGTATAATTGATTACGCGACGAATGTTCCATACAAATATCATCGCATCGGATAAATCACGCTTCTTTACAAAAGTTATCGGTAGCATCTGATTGATAATTGATTACGCGACAAAGGTTCTACACAAAAGTCATCGGTCGCATCGCATTGATCACGCGATAAAGCTTTCAAACAAAAATCATCGGTCACATCTCATTGATAATTAATTACGCGACGAAGATTCCATACAAAAATCATCGGTCGCATCGCCTTGATCCCGCGACTAAGTTGTATTAGGAAAACTTATCACACATAAATAACACAAAACCTCCATTTTTAAAGCCGATTAAAACACAAAACCACACGTGCGTTCAATACAAAACAATTTACAATTACAACCGGCTTTTAACAAATTAAACGGTGAAAGTGAAATCATAGAACAACCTTTTCCGAAAACGATAACCTGTTACGTTACAAACAACGTAACTACTCGGTGTAAATAACCCGTTTGGAATATATAATTGAACAAATTAATTTCATGATGCCTTTAAAATGAGACGTGACTTGTTTTTAGTATTATTTTTAGTCTATCGGTCGTACTTATAGCCGTATTTATAGTCTAGTTTGTAAGATTAAGTACTTGTCTCAGTAATGTCTTTTTAACATTTCGCTGAGGTTGACGAATACTTTTTTGTCTTCGTCTCTCCAAGGTACTTGTCTGAGAAATGTCTTTTTAAGATTTGACGGAAATTTTCTTGTGAGTCATCATCATCCAAGCGATGTTCCCGGTTGCATCCCTACCCTCGAGAGGAAGACCCCGAGCTCCCGTCCGCCCGTCCCTTTCCTACTTTTACGTCTTCACTTCGCACCATTTTTAGCATGTCAGCCTATGGATGCATAGGCACCCATAGCCTCCTCCGGTTTTCGAGTAAATAACCAGATTTTAAATATTATAAATTTGTTTAAATTATCAAAGTTCACATTAGAACATGACAACCCTATGATAACAACAAAGCGTACAGCAAAATTAAACGTCACTTTAAATACATCTCATAAATAAATTAGATCTTGTTTAGAAGTCACAACTCATAGAAGAGTTGACGTGATGAATTCCAAATGAACGGTGGCTTATTATTTCAAAGTAGACGTATTTTAGAAAGGGATTAATATTTCTTATGTTTTTATTGCTCAAGGCATTTTTACTACAAATATTTTCATTATATAATGACAAATACATTATCAAAAATCCTCCCATGACAGGATTCGAACCTGTGCCCCTCGAACCTTGCCGTTCGAGTGCGCTACCACTGCGCTCGCCCCGCAAGCGAGGGGCAAAATTTCTCCTTGTGAAATATTTCTAGGTATTCATTTATGAAAATATTGTGCACATACATAATTAAGGTAAGTTCAAATCATCTGTGTTTTGATGATCTGTCATGTGTGTGAATCTTTTTAGATATTTTATTCACTCATACATTCATCTGTCTTTTTGTACAATTTCACGTAAATAAATACAAACGAAATGAATTGGAAAAGGTAAAAAAATCAATTGGGCGAGAGCGAAAGACACAGACAAAAGACATGTCGAATTTTAATGTCAAAATCGTTCACCAGTTTATTACAACAAGGCGCTCCTATAGTTAACGCGACATTAGTCGAATTAGTACGCTATTATAAGCTATTTACTCGGCTAATAGTGTGACATTAGTGTGACAAACTAACGATCCTCACCCAATCGATATAACACCGCCACAAAATACCGAAGCAACGACAATTCGCTCCGATTTTTATCGCAACAATAAAATGTTTGACGTTTCGTTCACCATTATCGGGTAAGAGGTGACAGCTGTCATGGAGAAGTAACGTTTTGTGGAAGAAAAAGCTTTTTATGTTCGGTTGTAAGTTACTATTTATAGGGCCGTGATTGGAGTTTTTATCGCGATTTGCGATTGTGTAAATTTGCAGGTTGAATTGGTTGAAATCGTAATGTAACATTTCCGGTTTCGGTTGGAGTTATTCATCTTATAAACGATGACTAACTTTATTGAACGTTTGTCTTTTCCGGTGATATGAAGTTTCAAAGCTGTTAATCGTCGTTTATAAGTAAGGGGGTAGGCTATTCGTAGTAAATCAATAAATAAATTATAAAATAATTTATTAAGTAAGCTGGCATGGAGAAATAACGTTTTGTTGAAGTAAAAGCTTTTTTATGTTTGGTTCTAAGTTACTATTTAGAGTGCCGTGATTGGAGCTTTTATCGCAATTGTGATTGTGTAAATTTTGCAGGTTGAATTGGTAGAAATCGTAATGTAACATTTGAAGTTATTCATTAGCTATTATCACTTACAAACGTTGACTAACTTTATGTAACGTTTGTCTTTTCTGTGACATGAAGTTTCAAAGTTAACAGACAAAACGTTACATAAACTTAGTTGTCGTTTATAAGTAGGGGTTAGGCTATTAGTACTGAGTCAATGAATAAATTATGAAATAATTTATTAATATTAATTGTAATTTATTATTTATTTTAATAAAATTTGTATAGTTAGTTAAAAAAAACAAATATTAAGGAGTGTTGGGTGTTGTGTTTTACCTATTGCTTCCTCATCAAGTAAAAATAACATTTAATTAACGTTTTTCATTGAGTCCTTTATTTTAGAAAGAATCGAAAAATGCTGTTAGTTTGACCGCACCAGTTACCCGAAATAGTTTAGTGACGTATTATTTGTAAAGTAAGAAGTAACGTGTTGGTAGTACTTACTCCAAAACGAAAATTCTGAGCAACGTGACTGCGGGAGCCAGCTAATTCTACGCCCCGTAACACAAATATTGCGTGTAAAAGCTGAATTGATTGTATTACGTACAATTTTATTAACCGTACGACACCGTAATTCCCGTATCGTGTTTGAGTGGCGTTTTGATAAGTAGCTTTTAGGATTCATTAATCATTATGGATTGTGGGTTACGGTAAAGGACTTTAACGGTAACGTTACCTACGTTATTGAAATGTCACGTTAAATTAATTGTGTTTTTTTGGGTAGTGTATTTTTGGACACGTACCTACCTTTTTATGAATTAAAATGCTTCAATTTCCTACGTAAATCCCACAAGAAATTACATTTATTTTTGTAAACTACTTATACCATTAAAATAAATAAATTCAGACAACAACACACAGCGCCATCTAGCCCCGTGGTAAGCGACTAAGCTTGTGTTAAGGTGAATAGACAACGGATATAATACATACAATTATATTTCTTTTGTAAATACATAGGTACATATTATACATAAAGGGACACCCAGACCAGACACAAATAGACCATTGGACTAGATGACGCTGTGTGGTACATTGTCATCTACTCCAGTAGTAAGCGAGCGAGCTTATGTCATGGTGATTAGACAACGGATACTAATAGTAATAGGCCCCCCTGCAGCGCTGCCAATATTGTTACGTCTATCGTATACCTAAATGATTTCTATATGAAGGTAAGTATATTTATTACGTAAAAGTAACATGGAATATTTTTGAGACATCATTAGTATACTAGTTTTAAAAATCTGAATGGGTTCTATCAATTATATGTATAATATGTATGTATACATACATACATATTATACATATAATTAATGGGTTCTATCAATTATATGTATAATATGTATGTATACATACATACATATTATACATATAATTAATAGAACCCATTCAGATTTTTAAAACTAGTATACTAATGATGTCTCAAAAATATTCCATGTTACTTTTACGTAAAACTAGTATGTATGTATACATACATATTATACATATAATTGATAGAACCCATTCAGATTTTTACTTTTATTCGTTTTTCTTTTGTAAATATATTTACAAAAGAAAAACGAATATTATTTTGACTTTATAACGGATATAGTATTATATCCGTTATATAGTCACCGTAACACAAGCTTATTCGCTTACTACGGGATTAGAGGGCGCTGTGTGTTGTTAGAATTTATTTATAATATATTTATTAATTAGTGACTTCGTAAATAGAAAGTCATATTATCCCGGGGGCTTAAAGTAAAGATGATGACGCTAAGAAATGGTTTCGTAAATTAATCTTATTTAAAAAAGCAATATCATCATCGGCTCGTTGTTCTTTCATTTTCGTTTCATTTCACGCTCCAAAAGGCAAGTGTTCAAACAAACGTACTGCGCTAGAAATTCGACTCTCATATTTGTCGTCGGATACGTTTCTAATAATATGGCAATTTGGTTCATTCGCTCCTTCTAGTGAGGCGACGCGACGCATAGTGAAAATTCAACTTTTGTTAAAATTCGAATACAAAAATCGAATCTTATATTCGGGGGACACCAATACGAATATCACAATTGAATAATAATGTTATATGTGGATTCAAATGCAAAACTCGCGCTTTTGTTATGAATTGATGTTTCAATATTGATATCAAAATCTCTACGAGATTATACGATGCCACAGACACCATGAATTTGTGAGCGATTTTGTTAGCGCACATAATTTTTCGGTCGGCCTGGATTCGCACCCTCGACCCTCGGAATGAAAATCGGGTATCTACCACTAGACCAATACCGCTCAAATATCAAATACCTATCGGAAATATAATGAGGAAGAAATCGGTAAGGAATGAATGAACAATTCAAAGTTTTTGAATCCCCGAAGATAATAAACGTTAGAAAACATTATTTTTACAATATTCGTGAATATTATTCACCGACCACGAATATTCGGTGAAAATCTACAAATATTCGTCGTTGTATTACTAATTCTTTAGTTCATTCGCTCTTTCACTGTTCCATTCATTCCGGTCTTTTTTACTTGCGACTCCATTTTCAGCCAATTTTCCCGCTGGATAATGGAAATAACTGAGAATGAAATAATAAAAAGTTGGATAGAAACGAACAGTTTTATTCCTAAGAGCTTTTAAGGGGACAGTCTACCTACTCTTTTCTTCATACAAACTTTACAAACGTAGTCGACTGTTTCCTCCCTGGATAAAGATATTAGAAAAAATATGTTTTTGTAATAAGTCCTTTAACAGCCGTGACCATGCCACGTTTTTTTTTTTAATTTTTTTAATTTTATTTCTTATTCTAATTAGAAAATGAAAAAAAAAACGTAGGGGCATGGTCATGGCAGATATAGGTTTTATGGCATAAACATATTTGCTCATGTCTTTATCCAGGGAGGAAACAGACGTTTGTAGGTATGGAGAAAGATTAGGTAGACTGTCCCCTTAAGTTAGGAATTTAAATTAAATAGGTATTTCTTTGGAATTATTTTAAGTATGTAGGTAGGTGCTCGTGTGGCGTAATGATTAGCACACTCGCCCGGCAAGCGAGGGGCACGGGTTCGAATCCTGCCACGGGAGGATTTCCTCTTAGTAATTTGACGTTTATCCATCTCTCTCTGGTACCTAGTCAGATGGTGTAATTTCTAGTCTATAGTATTTCTACGCATGGCGTGCATGCTAAAACGTGCAAATATTTGTATCGAAATCGATACATATCGTAAATTGGTCTGCAAACCCGGATAAAATAAATAAACATTATTTTAAAATAATTGAAATGTTTTGGATGGGTAGGTCTTGTCACTGATTATAACTCCCTATTAAAAAAAAAGTTACTTTTTTGTACCACTATACCAAAGAGAAGAATAACATTTATGTATAGTGGGCGGCAGATAAGTTGAAAAACATGGCGGATGCGCAGAAGTAGATTTTTCATAGAAGGCGCATGTAAAATGTGAACTTTCCCCTTTCACGACAAAATTTTTCAACTTATCTGCCAGTCACTGTACATACCTATATTTGTCATTATTTTGAAACATATTCCCTCTCACTTATAACTGAAGACTAAGTTTATGTAACGTTTGTCACTGTCTGTTAACTTTGAAACTTCATGTCACAGTAAAAGACAAACGTAACATAAACTTAGTCATCGTTTATAAGTAAGTAAGTCCTTAATATTTAAAAGAAAAACACGACCTACTAAGTACCTAATAAGTTTTAAGTAATACACCTAAGTAATATTATGTTTACGGATACGATACTTCATTTCGTAATGGCATCGATGACAGCTCGACACGTGTCGTCAACAGTATCCAGAATCGAGGTGTATGTTTGTATATTTTGTTAGGTATCACGGGAATTTCAACACAAATTCAGTAAGGTTGAACCTAGATTGTAGATGACAGGCTGTTAGAAATTCTAAAATGGTATGCGTGGATAGCTAAATACAACGAATTTACTTTAGTTAAGAGGATAGTCTCCATTCTCTTTCTCCATAAAACGTAGTTTAAATTTTCTTCCCTGGATAAAGACATTAGAGCAAATATGTTTATGCCATAAAACCTATATCTGTCATGACAAT
This sequence comes from Idaea biselata, assembly GCA_958496205.1. Classification (NCBI taxonomy): domain Eukaryota; kingdom Metazoa; phylum Arthropoda; class Insecta; order Lepidoptera; family Geometridae; genus Idaea; species Idaea biselata. The sequence continues at coordinate 18,537,660 of OY292400.1, read as the reverse complement.
GCATCTACCTTTTTATTTTTTTTAATTTTCTAATTAAAATAATAATAAAAAAAAATGAAAAAAATAAAGAGATATAAGTTTTATGGTATAAACATATTTGCTTTAATGTCTTTATCCAGGAAGGAAAATTTAAACTACGTTTGTATGGAGAAAGAGAATGGAGACTATCCTCTTAAGTGTTACATTCCGTCTCGATAGCCTAATTTAAGATTGTTAGTATCTCACCGAAGACGAAAGTGACGATTAGGTCCCCGCGACGCATAATGACCTATTTTACGAACGCGAAAAGTCCTAATCGCGTAATGTCCTAGACGCGAAATGTCCTAATCGCGAAATGTCCTAGACGCATAATGTCCTAATCGCGAAATGTTCTAGACGCAAAATGTCCTATTCACAATCTTATCGCCCAAAAATAGGCGAAATTCAGACATTTTATTTGATAAAATGTATGCTCTGCTATTGAAGAAGCTGACACGAAACAAACTGAGCTGTATGCAGTTTCTCCGAAAAAATATTTTTATTAAATTTAAATTACAAAAAGTTCATAGTTTCATAGAATAAGAAAAGAAGCATTATTTTTATTGTTTTAAGAGAAAGAAGCTTTTTTTATTGTTTTAAGAGTATTTTTTTGCTGTCTGTTAATAATTATATGAGTAAGTGAAGTTCAATTCCTCAATGCCTTTTATTCCAAAAATTCGATTTGTTCGTCTAGCCCAAAATACTTAGCTGTTTTCTCCAAGAAACTTTATACGGATTCTTTAAAATCAAGAAATATCAAAATTGAAATTGCAAACATTTTTTTATGTAAGTAGGTATGTATAAATTGCGTACGATGTCATGTCACCGCCAGAAAGTATGACACGGATTCTCCCCAAACCCCCCAAACCCCGACTATTACTTCAGACTTGTTTAGGTCATTATGCGCATAGGTCATTATGCGTTTATGACATTATGCGTTTAGGTCATTATGCGTTTAGGTCATTATGCGTTTAGGACATTATGCGTTAAGACTAAAAATTGGTTTTAGGTCATTATGCGTCGAAACGGATTAGGTATTAGACAAAAATGTAACTGAGAACATACGAATAGAATGAGACATAGTACGCGAAACGACGTTCGACCTGGCTAGTGTCACCGAGTTAGTTCACGGTATTGAGTTATTACTTATTATGTACCTAGTGTTCAATGACATTAAGTTGTTGACACAGCCGATTTGTTAATTTTATTGATCCTTTCCTGAAAATAGCAATGGTTTTCATGGCGATAATCAAACCAAGAACTTTTGGCTGCTCATTCAACGTGCTGCAGACTTAGATGAAAACAAAAATAGTAGATACGGTATATTCTAACATTGCGTATTTAAAAAATGAGCTAGAAACAGCTACATGCATTTTCATAAAATAATTTTATTTAAAAACATTTGTCACTGAGAATGATTCAGGCATTTATAAAATGAGCAAAAAGGCATTCTGCTGGATTTCAAAAAGATAATCGCAGTGTGACAGCACGTGCTCACGCGGCAACGGTTCGACATACGACTGAGGCTAGTGCGTCAGCTAGACGCAGTTTTATCGTCTCATTTTCCGAGACTAGGTAACGTATCTGCTGTTTTTTGTTTTCATCTACGGCTGCAGACGTCAAAATAAAAACACAGTCCAAATCAAATATTTTCCTTCTGAATATGTTGTTTTCAAAACATCCACAAAACAAAACAGCACAAATACTTTTCACGTAACATAAAAGAGCAAACGAGAAAATTATACAAAACACAAAAACAATACAAAATTTTCAGATTGTAAATAATTTAAAACGGGTGCCACACAATGTTCTGTTATTCAAATTTTAAAGTGCGCAGGTAAACCGCCGTGGCGAGGTTCAGGGAGGCTACCGCGCTATAAGCATCGGCATCGAATTCAGTTGTCAGCCGAATTTCGCACTGCGAAAATTCCAAATCGACGCGCCGATGCTGACGCCAAATTGAATGAATGAACAGGAGATTTTTGAGGAGATTCAGAATGGGGTGGCACACGCAAAGCTGTGAGCAGATGGCGCTGGCATCGGATGATCTTTTTTTTTTGTTGATGGTCCCCCACGAATGAAAACGCCGAGTTTTTATTTTCTTTCGGTCTGAGACTGATATGGCCAATTTGGCGCCGAGACTTGTAAAAAACACCTGTTTGACAGTTCTTAATTCAAACCTAAGATCATTCGACTAACGCCCTCTGCCGGGATAAAAAGTTAGTGTTCCTCCTCATTGCGACGGCTGTTAAATGGATGTCAAACACGCTTGCGCGGTGTCAAACTTGAAAACCCCGATGTCAAAGATGTCAAAATACCGCGTCAGCATCGAGTTTATGTCAACGGAATTAGCGCGGTAGCCTCGCAGTAGAAAGTGAAAGCAATCGTGTACAAATAGTGTTAGTGATCGGTTTCAGGGTGACAAAAACCAATATTGGACTACGAGGAGACAAAGAAAAAACTAACGAAAGTGTTGGATTACTGGTTGTAGATTGAAATAAGTTCAGTGGAATACGAGTTTAATCGAAGTCGAGTAAATTGGCATGAATTTTGTTCAGAAAAAATATTAGTGGCATTAGTGCTAAAAATTAATCGCGCTTTCATTGCGTTTTACCGTGAAAAATTAATGTTTATCGTATGGAAACCTTTTGTTCTATTTTTATAGCGACTACAGAAACACATCATCTGTGAAAATTTCAACTTATAGAGATAGAGCTTCGTGACTGACGGACAAACAGACAGCGAAGTCTCAGTAATAGGGTCCCGTTTTTACCCATTGTATACGGAACCCTAAAAAAAGCAATATTATTTTTATACAAACTGCGATTTCCTGAAAAACAACGTATATTTCATACTTCCACACCTATTAAGTTTTAGCTAAATAAACCGGCAAAGTTGAAAGACTTCGCAACCAGTTACAATGTGATAAAGTTACTGAGATAAAACCTTCATCAAGTGAAACAAATTGCAAGAAACAACTCCTCTTTGATTCAACACCGATGCATGTTGCCGGCTCAATGACGCTGCAGACTGTAAAACTTTTGTCAGTCGACAAATAGTTGAGCAATTGTTGGTATACAGTTTGTACAACTGAAGAAAGAGACTTAAGGTCTCTGCATACGTAACGTGTTTTCTCTCGTCCCTGACGGAACGTGTCAATTTCCACATACATGAAAGCCTTCGTAACCAGTTACAATGTGATAAAGTTACTGAGATAAAACCTTCATCAAGACAAACAAATTGCAAGGAACAACTCCTCTTTGATTCAACACCGATGCAAGTTGCCGGCTGAATGACGCTTTTGTGAGTCGACAAATGGTGGAGCAATTGTTTGTATACAGTTTGTTAAACCCAAGAAAAGGGTTTAGAAAATATAAAAGGTAAAGTAGCGTATCCGTTGTCTACCCACAGTACAAGCCTAGTGCTTAGTTTGGGGCTAAATTGCGCTGTGTGCAATGTCGTGCAATATTTATTTATTTACTTAAGTTGTCTGCATACGTGACGTGATTTTTCTCGTCTCTGACGGAACGTGTCAATTTCGACATACGAAAATAAAATTGACAATTGAAAAAGGATGAGAGAGCTAGATTTGTATTATGAGAACTATTATCATGTCAAAGTGGGTATTGAATTTGGATAAAAGAGAAAAGTGAAAGAACAAGACGACATTTGACGACTTCAATTACTTACCAAGCTAAGGTCTCTGCATATGCTTTTTTCTCGTCCCTGACGGAACGTGTCAATTTCTACATATAAAAATTCCGTCCCATCCCGCCCCGACGGGATTTTTGTATGTAGAAATTGACCGTTCTGTACGGATCGAGAAAAAACACGTTACGTATGCGTTTCCTTTTGTTTTAGTATCAAACAAAGACGATAGTAATCGAACTGTCGTCCTACTAAAAATTTGTTGTATAGAGAAGTTCGAATAAGTTCTATAATTATAATTATAAATATAAGTGGAAACAGGTAGCCGCAACACATTGTAAATCAAGGCACGCCTCCTGATCCGATACTTGTCGTAAGTCATATCATAACAGGAATTGATAAAAATCGTGGGATAGAAAATGATCGAAGTGCTAAAGGGCGCGTTAAAAATTCTTTTTTTTTTTTTTAGAAAATATAATACATGCTTCGTATTCGTGTGCATTTTTATTAGTCTGCTATTTGTATGGTAATAGGTCTTTTTACTACCTACTACAAAATATAGGTTATGATTTTGACCGGTTATATTTGTATGTTTGTCAGTGTCCTCATAACGTCTAACTAAACTACTTATTTATGTGTTTCGTTATCTTAATCTACATCTACACTAATATTATAAACAGGAAAGATTTGTATTTTTGTGTGTGTCTGTATGTTTGTAATGAATTAATTTAAAAAACTACTTTGACGTTTTCAAAAATTCTTTCACCGGAAGAAAGCTACGTAAGTTATATAAATAAACGAGAGATAAAACATAAGTCACGAGATTGATGAGTTGGGGCGACAAAGTAATCAGTCCCGGAGTCAGGATGTCACCACATGTTAAATAATGCCGGATCAGCCATGTTTGATGTCGTATGATTAATTACAGTTGGAAGTAAACCAGTGGTTTGTTTCAATTTGTCTCGTACACGGAATGAGGAATGAGATGAGATAAATGAGGTTTCTTCCTTGTGATACCTAATATAAGGGTTGTTAACAGACAGACAGTTACTTTCGCGATTTTTGTTACTTACTTTCGAATAGGATTAGGCGGGTTGTGTGTTTGGATGTGATAGTATTTTTCTTTTACAACACTTATTAATGGACAGACAGAGTTACTTCCGTTACTTAAGTTGGTAAGGATTAAAGTATAGATTATGGCTCTGGGTTCAGTACAGTTCCATAAATATGCGACTATGTGAACCACAATATCGTTGCAAGAAAGAGCCATGAGTTTCTTAAATTGTATCTTCTAATTGGAGGTCGGATTCCGAAGACATACTAGATTACTTCAGATTCAAAAAGATCATGTGAATGTCTTATTGAATAAACCTATTTTATGATTTTAAACGCTAAGGATATACATACGCGCACTGATAAGTCGTAGCGCAGGCGCTGCGCTGTAGCGTCGTATTGCTTTGGGAATAACGCCTCTTCTGTGTTTATGTCAAAGGAATTCACGATGCTTCGGCGACGCGCCTTCGTCAGAAACAAATATTTATGATCAGCATAAAATCGGGGATCAAACCCACAACCTTTAGAATTGCAGTCGGCGGTTCGCCAGCGTTCATTCGTCTAACTAGTTTATCTACAATGTAAACCTTCAATTCAATGGCAATTGAATCCCTAACTTTTTTCATTAGTTCATTGAAGTACAGTCCATCGCAAAGCCACAATAAAGATCAAAGTACCTACTGTAATGGCAAAAGTTCGTTTTCCCTAAAGTCTGATTCATTGTACCTACATTATTACGTTTCTTTCAACGTAGCAGGTAGGTAATCACTATTAAACTTGATTTGTACATAAAAGACGATTCCCATTAAGTCACTTTTACACTGAGGACTTAGTAGTAAATATGTTACTGATACAGAAGCTAATTAAGTAGATACCACTGCCTCTGTACGGTCTCAAACGACGTACAACAAACTAGCTGATCTTGCGACCTACATCTGCACGCCAAACAACAGTTCATTTACCTTTAAGTTCACTTTATTGTTACAATATGTAATATTTAGTGTGTATCGCAATAGACTTAGGACAATAAACAACTAACTAAACTATGATCCTGAATTTTAACTAACTACTAAGCGTGCTCCATACATAACTACCTTAACTAAACGTGTACAGTCACTAACAACTCGGTGAACTGTACAGCCTCTAATCTGTAAAAAAACTGCAATTTTCTCAACTGTGCAAGTCAAATTCGAAATAGCGTCTACATTTTATTACCTAACTCTACAAATCGTATCTCAACCGATCTTCACCGATTTTCACCGATCCCCACCGATCTTGTTATTGGTACCTACCTTGAGTTTATAGAGTATTTTTGTCGTGGGGGATTTTCCTTTGGTGGGGTATTTCACCCACCATGAGGCCCAATCGACATGTCTGCCTAATTCGCACATTCACGCATGTGCACATTCACGCGAGGTCTACAATTTTTAAGATTTTATATTTATAGATTTTCCTTCTATTTTTGCTGAGTTGGATAGAAATTAAACTTATTTTTCGGTTAAACGTACAACGTTTAAAACAATGCTAAAAGTAATAAACACCACGCAATTAAAACCGAAAAATCAGTGAATTTTTTATATTCATGGCAGCTTACCTATAAAGAAAACCCAGTCTTCAGGGCTGATAGGTACATTTACGTATTATATATATTATGTAAGAGAACAAAGCGAAGGGACCTTCCAAACATGAATATTTTAATTGAAATCGCGTACAGTCAAAGACGAGTCGAGCGTCGAGGTTCCTCGAAAATAAATTACTTACAAGCCATGTAAGGACCTTGCTAATTTGGTAATGTAAATTAAACATGTTCCTTCCTACGTTGAATTTGTAAGGAAGAATTCTTTTGAAAGTATGCAGGTAGCTTGAAATAAGTAACTACTTGTATGTTTTTTTTTATTAACCCGGACAGCGGCCGGCATAATAGTGTTGGCTTATATAGACTATGCTAAATACTCAACCACCGAGTATCTAATCCTACAGAGCAACAGCTTCATACAAGCCCGCGGCGTAGGTACTTCACTACATGTGCACTATTGCACATGTGCACTAGTGACTCAACTTCATTGCATAATAAAAAGCTTGTCAAGTGCGATTCGTACTCATGCCGAGGGTTCTGTACTTACCGTCATGAGAAAAGTGTAATCATTTATCTGTCACTATAGTACTGTTTTACACTCGCTGCACAGTGAGTCTTAAAACGTGGGAGCGGTGCAGGTAGTATTTTGCTCTCTCCCATTCATAGGTCTTAGGGAGAGCGTAATGCTGCGCATTATTGCAATCGATAATGCAACAAGCATCTCCAACCATAAGGTGGAAACATATTTACCTGACGTGACGTGTCGTGATTCGCAGGAGCCGTCATATAGTTTTTACATTTAGACACACATTTATGTCACGACAAGACACGATCTACAAATTTGTCTCTTAGCGTACAAAATACACGACACGTCACATCAGGTAAATATGTTCCACCTTTACTATGATTTATGATCGTCATGCAGGTAGTGAAAATTAAACTACAGTCAAGCAAATACCCTGTCCATTCAGGCATATTTCACAAGAAAGTACCCGCATTTAGTCTGACCCAATTTTACAACGAGCTAGTACAAAATTTAGGAATCTAGAGAATTCATTCCGGAGATAAATCACGGTATGACACCATTCCTGGTACAGTTGAGAATTCCCCACATTTTTGGTTTGACGTTATCTTACAATACGGCGCTGGCATACTGAATATTTATTGGAAATTTTACCGTGTAACGTTACGGGGAATAAGAGCTTTTGTTTTGGTCGTCCAATTATGTTTTGCTGTGCAAATACTCCATTATCTGTAAAATATTGTGGACAATTCTATTGTGATCTTTCTTGTTAATTGAATAGAAATTGTTTATGGCCTGTACTTTATTAATCAATTCTTGCTCGACCAACAGGCGGTTTAGTCAATTTTGTGTAGGTAGGATAAATAGATCGATTTCGATTGAGTTTTAAAATTATGGGGTGGTTTTGGCAACATTACCTCGGCCTATCTGTGGCCATGAAAACTGTTAGTCTATCTTCTTCTTCTTTTTCGTGTAGTGTTCTGGATCATTTAGTGTTAGAGTTTTCAGATCGCCCTAAGGCCTTTAACTTGACCTAACGACTGCTATCAGAGATAACAACCGGGACCAACTGCTTAACGTGCCTTCCTAAGCACAGAAGAGCTTCAGAATATTTTTATTCCATACAAATTAACGGTTACCCATCTAAGTAATGACCATGCCAGGCCTTGCTTTACCCGCACAAAACATTAAACGCGTAGAGATGCATAATATCGTTTATTTATCTTGTAATAATAAAAAAGACGACACTGGCAAAATGACAAAAAAACAACCAAAATCATCTTTTAAACCGAAATCTTAGAACCAACTGTTTCCGTACATCTGTGCAACAGTTATAGTTATGGTAAACCAAAAACACTAAACAATAATTAAGTTAACTTTGCACCCAACTGGAAGAGACCAGCATACTGACGAACTGTCGAGTTAAACTAACCAACCGAACTGTCTGAATACCACAAACCAGTTCCGACCACCGCAATACTTGACACCAATCCCACTGATAACCCCTTATCATTCATACACCTGTTAACGACATAATGAACAAGATATATCGAGAGATAAATCGACGGACATATCTCACAATAATCATAATCGCGCATAATATTATAATATCTACAAATCGGGTTGATTTATGAAGCATTCAAATTTAACAGTTTGACCCAATTTCTGGAAGTTACGACTTTTAATCTAAGTACTTTGGTCAATATTATATGACATTATTGTGATGTTTATTATTTTTATTGACAGATATTATGTCTTGGAGTAGAGCCGAGTGTTCAACGCTAACTAAACTGACTTAGCGATTTTTCTGTTTTCTGTTGTAGATTTGAGTTGAAATTAAACTCATTCTTTCGGTTACTTTATCCTTTTTATTTAAGCCTGTAGTTTCGAAACCTTTTCAATCTACCCCGATGAAATTAACTGCATAAGTCTCAAAACGACTGACTTTGTAGAAATGCTAAAAATAATAAACGCAACGCGTTTAAAACCAAAAAATTACTTTAACTTTAAACTGATATATTTCGCATACCTTTGCGAAATAAGTACTTATTTCAACTGCCTAGTTGAGGCAGTAATTTAGTTTTTCAAACTATAGCAGCAATGCTCACTTGCTTGAAAAACTGGTTCAAATATGCGAACTAAGTTAGATTAGTTTGCGGTGGAAGCTCGGCTTTAGGTCGACGATTTTTATAACGTTTTAATTTTATGTAAAATTGTGGGCTTATTGGTTTGACAGTTATGTTGCATTTTTGTGACGGTTTGGTTTTGTTTTTATTTTTAACCCACTTCAAAAAGAGGGGAAGGTTATCAATTCGTCGGTATTTTTTTTTGCAATTTATTAATGTCAATCGTTTCAAAGTCTTTATTACAGATCTCTCCCTCAGGGATCTTTTCCTCGGTATATAATTTTACATTGTCATTTTATTGCAATATATTAAATCTGTGTAAATATTAATCAAACGATCGAATTAAAGACATTTCTCGTTTGTGATCGCGTGGTGTTTATTACCCTTATGTTGAACTTAATTGAATTTAAAATTTACTCTCATGACAGATCGGAAACTGACCAGTTTGAATTCAGTACCTAACATTAGTGAAGCTCAGAATTATTCCAAGTTTTAATAATTCATTAAGGTCTCCGAGCTTCAATGTTGCACGTGCGCAGCTCTACTTTCAAACGTTTAATTAAAATATCCCAACATTGAGGCTAATCCACATTATCTGCCGTAGTTCTATAGACCATTTGCTCTTTGTTCGGCTATGAATATGGTCTTACCAGGAAGCGGTGCGATAGCCATTGCGGAAAGTCCAAAGCGGAAATACTTGTATTTTGATAAAAGGAATAATAATATTAAAACTAATAATATTAATGATTAATTAGCCTTTCATCTTATTGATCTATAGCTGTATCCTGTGGTTTGACCTGCATAAGTCCCGATCCCATGGGAAAATCGGGATCAAAAGTAGCCTATGTTACTCCTCTATAATGTAGCTTTCTACTGGTGAAATAATTTTTGGAATCGAACACAAATAACATCTAATCCATGCTATTCATCACATTGTTCGATGGAGTAGCCTAGCCCAGCACATATTACCACTTAATTAATTTGTATGTTTACTTCGGCATGTTCAATCAACTTCACCGACTTATTGTTGTTTGTTGTAATTCAGTCTGAGATCTTTAAATTTGCCTACTTTAGCTACAGTCGCCGTCTGTGTCTGTCACGGTCGTCTGAGAGACCGTGGTTTTGACCACCGCTCCGGTTCCTTCCTAGTGCAAAGATTGTCCATCGCTATTCAGCGTGGTAACGCAGCGAGCATTTTGGGCAACTTTGCACCGGGAACTCTGGGTGATGGTCTTTTAGATTACTTATGTTATAGTTTTAAGTACATATTAAAAGAATTAATTAGATTTAAATTTTGTTTCGTGTAATATATCTTCTTATCTCTCTGGATCTCCAACCGGAGGTCAGCTGCGTTAGGGCAGAACAAGGATCAGGAGCCTTGAACCACGTTTTAAGCTAAGACCTATCTAAACTGTAGTGGTCTCTTTTCCTGGATTTTCCACTAAATTAATCAATGAAATAAATATGACTTATTATATTTTTTTAATATTAAAAACAAAGTTTTATAACTTTTTCTTCTTATTTATAATCTTCTGTATCGCTTTTCGCCGCTCTCTACTGCATCCAACTTAGTGGCCCAGCAGTTGTATTACTTGTAAACTTGTAATTTAAATATTCATAGAGATATTAGTAACCTATTAGACAATAATATTTAATGGAAATCTTGACCGTAATCTTTGCCATAGAATTTACACGGAATGGGTATGGCCAGATTAGCGAGGGATATTGCGTGTGACATGGGGACCATTATGTTACTAATGTCTGTTAACTGTGGAGTAGCTTACTATGTAAATTGTTTTTAACCGACTTCAAATAAAGAGGATGTTCCCAATTTGACTCGTTTATTATGTCAAGAAAATAATATTGATTCTATAAAACAAGTCAAACATTTTACATAAACAATAAATCACAAAAAAGAAAAAAGACTTAAAACCTATAGCAATAGGAAGTTGTCGGCACCGCCCTCCCGCGGCATGGTGCCCAAAACGCTGGCAGCGTTCCCACGCTGGATAGCTAGGCTAACCCGCTGGGACAAGAAATTACCAGCCCTGGGATCACCAGACGCCTCGACAAGACGCGCCGACAAATCCCTAAGAAAAATCTTACTTCTAGGCCCCCAACACCCAATGGTCTCGTTTATTGTTCGTATGTATGTTGATATGTTCACGTCGTATTCTGGCATGAGGCTCCGATTTCGATCATTGTCTTTTTATTTGAAGGGTGAGAGTTTGAAAATCTGTTATTCTTTCAAATAAATTCAAAATATCCTCTCCCACATACAGTGTAACCGACTTAGGTATATGCCGAAGTCGAGCAGTTTTACTCGTATTGTATGCTGTTTAGCTGCACGACTTCAGCTTACATAACAGATAAGTCGGTTGCACTGTATGAAGGAGAGGTTATTTTGTTAAAAAATACACCGTTCATCTAAACAAGCCAAACATTCTGCTTAAATAATAATAAATAAATATTGCACGACGTTACACACAGCGCAATCTAGCCCCAAACTAAGCACTAGGCTTGTACCTACTATGGGTACTAGATAACGGATATACTACATATTATATTTTTTTTAAAAAAAAGGTCGTAGATTGCGGGAGAGGACAGGCGACCCTTGTTCCGGCTCGTACCTGGTGCAAAGGTTAGCTATTGCCACACAACGCGGCAATGCTGCCAGGGTTACGTATCATAATGACTCTTTTCATCTGCACTATTTTCAACTTAACTACGGTCGACTCGACTACGGTCATTTCGAATATTGGTCGGCCGAACTACAGTTTAACTCCCCTAAGTTTGATTAAACTATGGTTATTTGAAATATTGGATTTTTCAACTACGGACGACTATAAATAAAAAGGTTTCAATTTAGTAATTATAATGTTTATTTCATATAAAGTTTGATTTTATACATCACGCTTTTTTTATTTATAATATTAGGCGCTTTGGCGACCGCTGCCGGGTACAATTCGGGGTGGGTTATTTTAATATAAGTAGTTATTATTTAGTTAGTTTAGTTTTATATTTCGTATAAATAAATAAATTTATTATGTTTCCGGTTGACGCTCAAGATTGACTAGTAGTTTAAACGTGTAAGACAAGTTTTACGACCAAAGGAAAGTACCAGTTATTGATACGATTTAAAATTCCTATAAAAGCAGTGAACTAGTTAGTTTTTACGTGAATCGTATTGCGATCTGTTGACCCTAATCACACGCATTAGAAATGAGACTAGCAAACAGAGAAATCAACTGTTAAGTACTAGTATATTGCGTTTCCTATAAGCCTTCCATTACATTTTATACGTAGGTTCCGAGAAATTGATCGAAGTACTAGAAATATTTTACAAGGAACTACTAAAATAACCTCCTCCTTTTTTGGAAGTCGGTTAAAAAAGTTAATAGATTCTGGGTTGTAAATTTTACTATATTATTCGTTTTTTTGAGACTTCGCTGTCTGTCCGTCTGTCACCAGGCTGTGTGTCTCATGAACCGTAATAGCTAGACTGTTTAAATTTTCACAGACGATGTATTTCGGTATCCGCTACAACAACAAAATACTAAAAACAATATAAAACAAATATTTAAAATGGGCTCCCATACAACAAACGTGATTCAGGGATAAAAAAACGCATTGATACCGCGATTTATTTTGACTACTAGCGCCATCTAGTGAGACTGGCCCCAATGGTTAAATAAATTGTACCGTTCGCGTTGCGTTCATAAATTGGTTAGTCCAGCGTTCATTTTAGGGTTCTGTACCCAATTGTACACGGTGTACATGTGTTAAGGAACCGTTCGTGCACAAGTCTCGCACTTGGCCTGGTTTTTAATTTCAGACTGAGTTTTGAAGTTTTGGATTTTTTTGTTTAAGAAGATGTGTCAAATCAATGAATGAATGAATGAATGTCATTTATTTGCACGAAATATGGTTACAGCAGTTGTTATAAAATGGCATGTCAGGATCATAGTCTACAATTAAAAAAACGAAGTATAACTCAACAACCGGCCTATATCTCAAAGAAATATTAAAATCAAGTGAAACCATTATTTCCGCAACAAACGATGGCTATCTATACTTTTTCTAATATTTTCCATCTTTTTCCATCTTTATACAGATTATCGTCCATCCCTTTCTACCGTGACGATCGACTGCGCTCATTTGGTTGTTTATCTTTTGTTTAGTAAAAACTGTTTCACGGTTTTTAAGTCCGTCATTATGTTTATTGTTCAATTTGTAATACCAACAAATGATTATTTTTGCGGTACTTTCGTTGGGAAAGTGTTTGTTTGTGTGTTGTCACGAGTTCGTTTTTATTTGTAAACTAGCTGCGTCCCGCGGTTTCACCCGCCTAAGTGCTAATCCCGTGGGAATATCGAGATCAAAAGTAGCCTATGTTACTCAGGGTGAATGTAGCTTTCTAACGGTGAGATAATTTTTGAAATTGGTCTAGTGGTTTTTGAGTTTATTCATAACAAACATACAGACGCACACACACACAAAAATACAAATCTTTCCTCTTTATAATCTTCTTCTTCTTCTAATATATAAAATTTCCATGTCACAATGTCACAGCGTACTCAAGGAAGTACGCTCGGTCCGACTCAATTTCTTATTATGATCAATGACCTTCCAAATGTCGTTAGCACGGCTGAATGTCTCATGTTTGCTGACGACTTAAAACTATTCTTGGGTGTAAATACTAGTGAGGACTGTGAAACGCTCCAGCGTGACATTGATAGTGTTGTCCAGTGGAGTCAGCAGAACCACCTTGAGTTTAACACCTCTAAGTGCAAAACTGCTTCTTTCTCTCGATCCCGGGCCCCTTTAAAGTATACCTATGAAATAGCCGGAACACCCCTAGAGCGTGTCTACGTAATCAGAGACTTGGGTCTATTTTTGGATGTTAAGTTGACATTTAATTATCACATTACTGAAATGTGCAAAAAAGCTTTTAAATCATTGGGTTTTGTGCTTTGGCAAACGGCTAGGTTTAATAATAGAAGTACTATTCTGCTGCTTTATTATGCCTTTGTTCGCAGTAAACTCGAGTTCAACTCTCTGGTATGGGATCCACACGAGGTGACTTACACAACCATGATAGAACGGGTTCAAAAGAAGTTCGGCCGTTATCTATATAAAAAAGTATATGGATACTACCCTTACTTATATCCGTCTCTGTTTATATGTGGTATGATAGGCATAGACACATTACAGCTTAGGCGTAAACTCAGCTTGGTATTGCACTATTTCCTCCTATTCAACGGCCTGGTGGACAACCCTAATGCGCTGTCTCTGGGATCACTGTTTGTACCTAACGACTACCTACGTAACACGCGATCGGACCGGAGACATAAGCTACTAGTGCTGACCGGCGGCTTCGGGCGCACAAGCACGTCTAAATATGCACCTACCTCGCATGCACTCGCACTTTTGAACCAGCTGGTTATCGACCGGTACGAGGAGGTCGATATATTTCACTCGAATCGGCGGCAATTTACAATTGCATGTATTGACTGGCTAAGCTATAGCAGAGATATAATTTAAACTTGATGTAATTTAAATTTTAGTTATACTTAGAATTAATTAATTAATTGATGTATATACAATTTAGCTGTCCAGACGTTTTAGTGTCTAAACTGTAAGTCTGGGCGGCATTTGAAATAAATAAATAAATAAATGTTAGTTACCGTACTCCTCCGAAACGGCAAGACCTATTTTTAGCAAATTTTATATGCGTATTCAGTAGGTCTGAGAATCGGCTACTATCTATAATTTATAAGGCAAAACAACGTTTGCCGGGTCAGCTAGTATTAGTATAGATATAAAGAATACTGAGAAGCCAACGCCAGATGGAATGAAGTAACAATATCCATGACGACAAGTCCTGTCTTAAGTAATTATCGGAAAAATGCCAACTGTTCTATACACAACATTATTGAGTTAAGTCAAAGCTTCTGCTTGTCTAAGTTAACAATTAAGTTGGTAGATTAGTTAGTACAAATAACAAACTTTTAAGCCAATTGAGTGACAGTGATTGTTGTCTTTGCGTATTAATATTGTTAATTTCTAAGTTAAGAGGACCGTTTACCTACTCTTTTCTCCATACAAAAGTTACTTCCAAAGATGCAATGTATATTTTTATATTAAATTTCATTTAGACCAAAAAACACCTAAATAAATTTAAAATAATTATACCGGATTGCGCGCATCTTTTTTTTGAGAAATGGTTTTGCACGACTTCGCCATTTGTCCAGGATCATATAATAAATATTCGCCTATATCAAGTTTCAAATAAATCCTTGCGTTACCGTTAGTTTGACTATTAATTTAAAGATATTAAAAACAGTGTTTCAAAAATGAAAAACCAGATATAATTTGAAATCGAAGCTGCTTGACGTCTAAATAATAATTATTAAATGACATCTCATATCAATATTATGATAACTAATTATTTATAATATAAAATATTTTTTAATCATACATGTCTATTAACTTTTATTTTAAACAAACAGGGTCTCGCGGTTTCACCTGCGTAAATCCCGATCCCGTAAGTATTTCGAAAAATCTTCTCTTGCAATCAAATTATAAAGAACACACTCTGCCAATCTCAAAAATAGGGTTACACTATCTCTTTCCCTAGGGGTCGTAAAAGGCGAATACAGGATCTGGGGGAGACTAGCAAACCACTAGCTCTTTTAACAATGATTTTATTAATCAAAGAAATACATACCTACTAATAAATTCTAAATAAATTCTATAAACAACACACAACACTATCTAGCCCCGTGGTAAGCGACTAAGCTTGTGTTACGGTGACTAGACAACGGATATAATGCTTATATTTATTTTTCTTTTGTAAATACATACATATTATACATAGAGGGACACCCAGACCAGACACAAATATTTATTTTATAAGCATAAATACTTGCACCCGGCGGGAATCGAACCCGCGACCTCCTGCATTGCAGTCGCGCTTTCGCATGACGCACCACAGAGGTCGTCAATAACTAGTGTAATTTTGTTTTAAGTGACTTATAAATTACTGATTACCAATAAACGATTTGAATATGAATAGTTGAGCACTCCTTTTACTCTATTGACGAATTTTATGCAATACAATTTGTTTATGATTTGAGATTTTTAATGACTAAATAAATTTAATTGTTGCCATAATGTTTCTTACATATTATAAGTAGGTAGGTATGTAAAATGTAATATAATGTAATTCAACCAAGATTATTTAATCACATTTGACATGCAACTTATTTACCAATAAAGAATCTGTATCTGTATCTGACAAGAAGACGAAACCGAAGCACATAGTATGTATTTTACATCCTATTTTATACCCTAAATTGAATTTTCCCGTGGCATAATCCAATATGTCGCGACTAAATGAATAACCCTATTAATATTATGTCATCGTACTCACATTATAATAATATGCAACACTTCACCGTGGCAGGCAGTAACACGACATGAATAAATTATGAACAATTTTTAAACAGTGTTCTCGAGTGAAAGTGATTTTATTTACTCGTAATTTTTAACTTCAATTTTGACTTGTAATTTTGTATTGTATAGTTATTATTTGTATTTTTAGTAATTAGTATTTGACATTTCTGTTTTGAAATTAAACTCACTTTTCGGTTTTAATCGCGTGGTGTTTATTACATTAAGCATTGTTTCAATTGTTTCTTTATCAGGATTGAGATCAAGATTGGATCTTCATCAGTCAATCCTGATAAAGAGTAAAGGTTTCGAAATGTTGAGCATTGTAGTAATGCTAAAAGTAAAAAACACTAGTACGCGATTCAAACGAAGAGTGAGTTTAATTATGTATTCTGTGGTTTAATTTCAAAACAGAAATGTCAAAATGAGTTAAATTTTAATTCAACATCGCGAAACCAAAAGAAAAATCTATTTTTGTTTTGTATTTTAATTAATTTGATGACTATAATGTAAATGTGTTTATGAATAAACGGTTCTTCATTGAAATCGGTTCATCTGTTCGTGAACTACGATGCCACAGACATATAGGTACTCAAACAGATAGACACGTCAAACTTGTAACACCCCTCTTTTTCTGTCGGGGGTTAAAAATATAAATAAATAAATATTGCAGGACATTGAACATAAATCGCCATCAAGCCCAAAACTAAGCAACTAGGCTTGTACTATGGATACTCGGCAAATCATTTTTTTGTAAATACATAGGTATTAGGTACCTAATACCTATGTATGTATGTAGTACATATAAAACATAGAGAGACACAGACACACAGAACCAGAAACAAACATTATTGGTTAGCATAAATACTTCTTCCCGGCGGGAATCGAACCCGCAACCTTCTGCGTTGCAGTTGTAGGTTCAGCCGTCGCGCGACAGAGGCGGATAAATATCGTTCATGCAATAAAACAGCGGTTAAAATGTCTCTGAAACGATAAAATATCCAGGATTTACGGAGATTATTTTAATGTTATTATATACGGATAATTCTATAGAAAATCGTTTCCTTATGGGAAATATGAAATGGTAAACAGTATCACGTTATTCGGTTTATTATTCGTTTAATATAAATCGATTCATCGTTAAATTTATATGTCACAGTATCGAGTAGGTTCTGTTTGATAACTTGATTTATATGCCCTACTTGATTTATATCTCCTCCTTTATTTGATGGTCAGTAGAACTGAAAGGGACTGACTAAATCTAAGGATAGACACAGACTTGAGCAAAAAAAAAGCTAAAAGTCAAAAGCCGAACCTCGAGCATTCACTGTTTAATACGCTACATAAACTCAATGAAGTTTTATTGGAAAACACGATAGAAAAATCACGCTTTCATTAAAAAAAGGTTACCTATATGCCTAAAAATTTGATATAAAAGTCTCACATTCAAGTTGTATTGAAGATTTTGCAGAGCTATTAAATAAATACTAAATACCAGTAAAATCATGCCAAACCAAAAATACTTTAAACCATTTTCAAGAACAATCTAACAATGCTGACGCGATGTTAAGACGATTTAGTTATAAAATAAACGTCCAGACAAATCAATTCGTCGCATAACATATTCCATATCGTTCATCAAAGTTACGCAACTCTCTTCACTCCTCTACACGGTGTGCAAACTAATTGGTAATTCCATTTGATTGGCCAACAGAATGAACAATTCCACGATTCCAAATTCGAATTTGCCACAATAATCAGCAATCAAGAATTCATTGAATTTCGAACGAAATTCACGGGTAGTTTAATTTAATGTTGGCAGGTAGAAATAATTAGACTGAATTCTGATTATGTGGTGATAAATTGAATTAATTGCTGTCTTAAAATAAACATGTTTACTGGAAACTTCTGATTCATAATTGAACTATACCTACTATATTATAAATGCGAATATTATAGTGTTTCCATCACGTTAAACCGTTGAATCGATTGAGATGAAACTTGGTGGGCTGTTGGATTTAGATTAACACATAGGCTTTTTTACCAATATTTCAGCAGGATCGGGACTTATGTAGTTTTTTTTTCTTAAAGCTGGTATAGCTCATCTGTCCAATAGTTTTTGAGTTTATTCATAACAAACATACAGACATACACACACACAAATACAAATTTTCCTCTTTAAACTTGTAACATTAGTATAGATATACTCTACCTATACATTTAAATAAAACACACAATTGTCAATAAAATTCACGAGCCTATGAAGAACATCACTAAAGTGCTATATTGGTGCTATAAGCACTCGAAGACTCCCATCTTCTTATGATAATTCAGATTAATGTTTCTTTTCATACATTGCTTGTTTATTTCAAACATCGCATCTTCAGCCATTGTTTACCTAAAATGGTGGGAAATATATTGCAGTTTAACACCCTTACATTATGATAAATTTAGGTTTAAGAAGGTATACTTATAAGAAATTTCAATGTGAAAAGGTCGTTCCTTTACATACCTTTAGTAGGGTTTTTGCGAATAATATAAACATTGTTTTTAATATCAGCATTCGCATCAGCATCAGCAAAAATGATTTTGTAAACATTATTTCTTAGTAGATTCTTCTTCTGTTTTCGCGATGTTGTATTAACACTAAGAAATAATGTTTACATGTTTGGAATGTGTCATCTTATATTGTAATCATTTCCATGTAATATGGGAAGTTACAAGCCGAGTCGATCTGCAAAGTTCGCCGGTAGATGTCACTACGAGGCCTTACTCGCAAGAACACACGAAGAGGTGCTTTCTTAAATTCGGCCCGGCTGGAGGGCTACCCGTGGCGAAGCGGTTTAACGCGTTGGTTCGGATTACCAATAGTCGCGGGTTCGAATCCCGCCGGGTACTAAAGTTTTTGAAAGCATTTTTTCAAAAGCAAAAATGATTTTGATTTATCAATAATATGTCAATAAATGACAGTTTTATAATAAAGCTGTAACTTTTTTCCTCATTCGATTGTTTTGTCAACATAAAATTGTTAGCTAATGTGTCACTTTTTGCAATAATATTCGGCAGGAATATCATGTTTTATTCAAGTAATTGATTAATTTCAGCAATGTCATTCATTATCATTAGCATCAGTTGGTAGAGTAAAAACTTCGACACAATGACACTGATTTCTATCTATATATCTTATAACATCTTTAAAATGCTTTATCCTGAGTGACTGAGATCAACGCACATTCTAAAATGATGGTAGAGAGCTGATATTTGGAGAGTGTGATTGATAAGACAAGAAAGGGTTTTTGAAAATTCCTACGAGATTGGGACTTACGTGGGTGAAACCGCGGGCGGGACTCAGTACGGTATAGTTAAGGACATTTACAGAAGTTTCTATGAGTTAATCGCTTTTCCATGACTTCATTTAATAATTGACAACCTCCTGATTTTGGAAGTCGGTTAAAAAGGTCTGGAATAGAAAGTATTTTCTCATGATTATTCTCGTCCGTCTTTATTTGATAGAACTGTATTTAATTAGAGGATCGAATTAAGAACCATAATCGATCGATTTTAAACAGTTATCTAATGATTGAGCGGAAATTGTTATCCTTAATTCTATGATTGATTTGACAGATAATAATTGGTATTTTAAATTGAAACTAAGTGTAAGTGGACACTAATAGAGTGACTGGTTTATTGTTTGTAATTGCTCAGTTTAAACTTAAATTAGTTAAAGTTTAGAGGGGGGACCTCTATAAATCGGTTGCACACGTTTTATGGTCAAGCGATTAGGAGAGTTTTTTTTTCTGTGACTTTAAAAATATTTAAGACAGCTGGGTAACGCGGTTTCACCCCTGTAAGTCCCGATCCCGTGGGAATATCGGAATCAAAAGTATGAATGAATGAATGAATGAATGAATGAATGAATGAATGAATGAATGAATGAATGAATGTCATTTATTTGCACGAAATATGGTTACAGCAGTTGTTATAAAATGTTAATCGATCAACATATTTCACCAGCACTTAGCTTAGCATGCAAATATTAATTAGAAATCAATTTAATTGACGTTAATTAATGTCAGATTAATGAATTATCAATTACCTATATAAACTTATTTAATTTCAAAATATACAATGTCACTATGAGCAATAATAATTAGAATTTAATAAGCTTAGAATAAAATAATGTCAAATGAGATTAAAAAATTACATAATTTTATTTATTTACTCTCTTGTCATTCAGAAATTCCTCAATAGAGTAATAAGGCTTGTCAATGAGATAATTGTTGACAGCACGCTTAAACTCCCCGGGAGATTCAATCATCCTTAATGTAGTAGCCTATGTAACTCCTTGAAATGATAATGTGGCTTTCTATGGGGAAAATATTTTTTGAAATCGGTTTTTCAGAGATTAACCTAATATACACACATACACGTAACCAAAGTTACGTCTTTATAAAGTTAATACAATTTTAAACTAATTAATTTAAAAATAATCCAAAATCATTTTATTTTATCTATTAATTTTTTTTTTAAGCGCGAACGGTGTTTCCGGTTGCAACCCTATCCTATTTTAAATAGGGGTCTGTATATAGATCTTCTAGAAGTCAAGTCCCAGATGCTCGCCTCAGCAATCGGCGACAAATGTGCCAATGCTGAAGGCGAATCGGTACAGGAACACTGGGACCGGATTCAGGTGTCTATCGCTGATTCGGCGCGGTCGGTCCTCGGTATGTCTAAGGGAGGACGCAAGTGTGACAAGGAAACTTGGTGGTGGAACGACACAGTCCAGAGGGAGACTAGGGTGAAGAAAACCCTCTTTAAAAAGTGGCAAGCGTCCAACTCTCCTGAAGATCGCGACGCGTACAGGTCTGCCAAACGTGCCACAAAGAGAGCAGTAGCCAGAGCCAGACGGGACCACTTACAGCCATTGTACGATAAGTTGGAAACGTCTGAGGGGCAGAAGCTTATTTATAAGTTGGCACGTTCTAGGATCAAAGCGGCACAGGACATATCCAAGTGCCGCTGTGTAAAAGATCCTAATGGTACCCTGCTATGCGAGGACCTCGCGGTGAAGGAGAGGTGGCGCTCTTATTTCCACGAGCTGCTCAATAAGCAGTATAAAGAGGTGCAGCCACCGGAACTCCCTCCGAATCTAGGACTTGTGCCACTGATAACGCCTGAGGAGGTGCGCAAGGCTCTTCGCTGCATGAAGAATCGGAAAGCTGTCGGCGCCGATGGAGTCCCCATCGAAGTATGGAAGGCTATGGGTTCTCGTGGTGTGGGCATCTTAACCAACCTTTTTAACCGTATACTCGAGACCGGCAGAATCCCCGCCCAATGGAGACTGAGTGTTATCACTCCAGTGTTCAAGGGCAAGGGATCTGTGCAGGAGTGTGGAAGTTATCGTGGTATAAAGGTCATGTCCCACACCATGAAGCTCTACGAGCGTATAGTTGACTCTCGGATCCGGTAGGAGTGCACTGTCTCGGAGGGGCAGTATGGTTTCCGCCCCGGTCATGGTACCATGGACCCTGTTTTCGCCCTAAGGATCGTTATGGAGAAATACAGATCGAAGAATACGCCTCTGCATTTTCTGTTCCTGGACTTGCAGAAGGCCTTCGACTGTGTTCCTCGCGTGATGATCTGGTGGGCGCTGCGGTCCAAAGGGGTGCCTGAAACTTATATTGAAACCATCAGGGACATGTACCGAAATTCCGATTCAGTGGTGCGAACTGCTGTTGGTGACACTAAATATTTCCCCATTACAGTCGGAGTCCACCAAGGATCCGTCCTAAGTCCGTTTCTGTTTAGCGTAATACTGGACGCACTGTCCGTAATCATCTGAGACGCACACGAGCAGCCCCCGTGGATGCTCATGTATGCTGATGATATTGCGCTAGCGGACTCGGATAAGGGGCGGCTTGGAAGGCGTGTAAATGCGTGGAAAGAGTCACTTGAGAACGGCGGTTTGCAACTCAACGTAGCGAAGACCGAATACTTGGCTAGCAATACCACAGATCCCACACCTGTCTGCGTAGACAGTCACATGGTCGAGCGGACAGACCAGTTTAAGTACTTGGGATCTGTGCTTCACGAGTCCGGCGACATCGATTGTGACGTCAAGTCCCGCATTTCGGCAGCTTGGGCCAAGTGGCGAGAGGTAACTGGTGTCATCTGTGACCCGAAAATGCCGGTTAAACTGAAGGGACAGGTCTATAAAACGATCATTAGACCTGTCCTTTTGTATGGTAGTGAGGCGTGGCCATTGCTTGAGCGACATAAGCAGGAGCTGCGTGTCACGGAGATGAAGATGCTGCGCTGGATGTGTGGAGTGACGCGAAAAGACCGCGTCAGAAACTCCCGCATCAGGGGCAGCCTTCATGTCCGAGACATTGCAGACAAACTGCAAGAATGCCGCTTACGGTGGTACGGCCACGTTCTACGGAAACCGGCTAGTTACGTGGGAAACAAATGTCTTGCTATGGCGCCTCCGCCCGGCCGCGGCAGATTGGGAAGACCCAAGAAGTGCTGGCTTGACGTTGTAAGATCGGATATGCGTGCTAATGGCCTCACTACACGGGATGCCGAAGATCGTGCGAAGTGGAGACGTAAAAGTAGGAAAGCGGACCCCGGGCTCTCGAGAGAGATGCAACCGGGAACAACGCTCGGATGATGATGATATAGATCTTCTAGAAAAAAAAACCTAGATCCATATAGATCTGTTTTATGGTTTTGTTTATCTGGATAAAAATGATCCATTATTCGCGTAGAATATTTCAACGTGTCGGTTTCCCATTAGCGATTAGGGCTTATATAGATAACGTTTCCACGCTTATCTGTTCGACATTGTAAAACCTTATTAGTGCAAGACCTACATTCTGGGATTTCAAGAAACTAGTGAAATTAGGATGGCCATAAACAAGAACCTGATCGCTTTACATCATCCAATCGAACAAGAATACTGTCCATTATTCCATGGAAAAATGTACTAAGAAATTACGTACAGAATTCGTAATAGTTAGCGAAGTAAAGGTGGATTTACACCTAACGAATAGAAGCATTCTAGCTAGAGCTAGAACAAGAGCATTCGTAAGGCGGAAACAGACATCAAGAGGCGTGCGTTCGAATGGTTCGCCTCGCATGACTCGGGCTGTGTGGACGTGTGTGCTGACAGTGAACATTCGCGTCATACGATCGTTGCGAACGTCGTCGCCGTCGCCTCAGTGCGAGTGTGGACGGACGGGTGTTTTTCTATTGTTATACTGATGAAACCTGTGCGTGACTGTATGCGTGCTCAGCTTGATCATGTGTCGTGTAGGACGAATGCATAAATGTAATCACGCACGCCTCGCGATGTCTGGTTCCGCCTTCAGAATTTTCTAAGTATAGAATCTTTGCGAACGTAGATAGACAGAATAACGATAGAATGAGCATTCGCTCGTTTGATGTAAATCCACCTTAAACCTTTTGTACGTGTTTTGTCGCTTAAAAGTGAGACACGGATACTGCAATATTTTGTTTACAATTTCTTACCTAGTTCTAGTAACATTTAGCTGTGGTTAGCATACCTAATAAATTATCTGTGAATATTCAATAGATCGCTCTTAGAGATTGGTACTGTATTTGAAAGTGGGAGTTCCACTTTGATCAACGAAATTGGATCAATTAAAAAGTTAGTTCTAAATATTTATTTTACATATAAATGAATATATAAATCTAATATAAATATCTTCTCCTCTCATCCGAGCGATGTTCCCGGTTGCATCCCTCTCGGGAGTCCGGGGTCCGCTAAGCCCCAAATTGTTTGTTTTTATTTGGGGTCGGTGCAGTAGGTAAGTCATCAATTTATCATTGACCATACTTTCTGCAAATAGATTGGGCAATGTGTCCGCTTGAAATAGGTAAAGATTATTGAAACCTTTTAGCGAAATTAAATACCGAAATCCGTACATATTGAATTTAGATTTGGATTTATTGAATAGCTGTAGTTTTTGGGATGGTTGTTAGATTAGATTATTTATTTTGTAAATCACAAGTACCTACATTATAAAGGTGTTATTCTAACATTATACAGTTCATTTGTGATCGGTATAAAATGCGTACGATATAGTTTCTTATCACCTTAGGCCCTGGGTGAAGTGGAATAGTGGTAGCCTTACCACATTTTCCAAACGTAATAACCAGCCAATTATAAACATAAATAGACACAACAGAATTAAGAACCTACTGTTTTTGATGTCCGCTAAAAAGGGTAGGTAAATCCTTAATATCTTTTACTAATTTTGATACAAACTCTTAAAAGGAAAGGATATCTACTCTTTCTCCATATAAAATTTAGACGACTGTTTTCTCTCTGGATAAAAACATTAGAAAAAATATGTTTATGCCATAAAACTTAAACCATTAAACCATGACCTACGTTTTGTTTGTTTCATATTCTAAGTTTTCTAATATCTATTTCGATCAGTCAGAAAGTTCGGAGAGTTCAGTCAATCCTGAAGAAGTATCCTGTAAAGGTCTCGAAAAGTTGAGCGTTGAAACAGTGCTAAAAGTAATAGACACCACGCGATTACCGAAAAATGTCTTTAATTTCAATCTATTTATATTCTAATTCGTTAGTAAAGTTTGAATGGAGAAATGAGTAGGTATCTTTTCCCCTTAAGTTTGTGTGCTTACGCATAATGTGTCATACCTACGTAATTCATTCGTGCGGCCGAGCTTACGAATTTGAGAAAGCTTTCAAAATATTTGTACTTTTCCTCGGCATGTAAAAAAAGCTTTACCGTAATATCTCTCACATGTTTGTAAAAGTATGTAAATTCTGTCCCTTGAAACCTACATCCCGGTGTTTTTATTCGTAAAGGAAAAATGTTACGATTTTTTTGTCGTCAAAGCATTTTTAATAAGTTAGGGTACTGTATGTAGTATATACCTACAACACCTTTGTACCTATATATCTATACCTACTCGACATAATAGGAAGAGGAAGATATTACTGGGTGTAGGCAGGGTTGCCAACTCATTATCTTAGGTTGGTGCTAAATGACATCTCAAATAGTGCTAGATTGATAAAAAAATTAAAAAATAGTGCTATTATTTATTTTAGACATCAACTTTTTCTGTGTTTTTTTGATTCGGAATACCGCTTAATTTCAAATATTCAGGTTAGGTTTAAAGAGCTTTATTATCGACAAAGACACAAATGTCACTTATGTGATAACAATAACTTAAACATAACGTAAATACTTATAAAACATTCATCGTTCACTATTTTAAGTTAAAAGTGGGTAGGTTATAATAAATTCACAAGCAAAGAAACGTCGGTAGTTAGGTATGTACCTACACGTACGTACAGAAAGAAAGTAGGTATGACTGAGAATTTATGCTAGAAATATTTTTAAATTTAAGTTATACGTACATAAATTAATACATAATAATGTAGGTTGCCAAATACCTAATATATTTTTTACATACAACATTACCTAACAACTCGTGATATTTAGGTACACCTTATCCAGAACAAATATCCTGATTTGTGTTGTCATTTTAATAAATAATCTGCCAATTGTTTTTTAAATGAATGAATTGATTCTAACTTTTTTTATATGTGAGGGTATGCTGTTATAAAGACGCGCTCCGTTAATGGTTATCATAGTTTTGCCGTACGTCATTGTTCGATGCCTGGGTATCACTATATAGCTAGCTCGCCGAGTGCGGCAGTTGGTAACTTGTTTTTGTTTTGTGAACGCTATGTTAGTATGGATCGACCTGTTAAAATATTTTTTGATAAACATGCAGATATTGTATTTGTATAGGTTTTTGATTATTCTCGCATTAAATTCTGTTTTGCAAAATACACACATTGCTTTCAAACTATCTTTTTGTATTTTGGATCGTTCTCCCACTCTTTTCTGTAATTTTGAACTTAACTCACTTTTTTACAAGGAATATCCATTTTTGTAGGTTTTATAGTTCACGAAACACTAAATTGACAAATTCACAACTAAAAACATTCGCAGTTCGCTTCTACAGTGACCAGAAAAAAATCAGAATGCTGGCTGTTTAGCGCTAAATTAAGTGCTAGGTGCTGAATGTTAAATTACAGTGCTAGTATTGCGAAAATAGTGCCAAATCTAGCACCGAAAGTGCTAAGTTGGGAACCATGGGTGTAGGTACCTAGAATGGAGACAGAAACGATTTTCTCATATAACGAGCACATATTTTGAGGCTAGTTATTCCCAACTTATTTCCTTATTCTAAGTAAAAAAATAGCAAGGGTCTTAGAAAAATCAGATAGTTACCAAATCCATTTTATTATTCATAGCTACGTCCCGCGGTTTCACCCGCGTAAGTCTCGATCCCGTGGGAATATCGGGATCAAAAGTAGCCAATGTTACTCCTCGATAATGTAGCTTTATTTTGGTGAAAGAATTTTTGAAATAGGTTCAGTAGTTTTTGAGTTTATTCATTACTCACGCAGAGACACACGCACAAAAATACAAATCTTTCCTCTTTCTAATATTAGTGTAAAGCGTAGATGACGATCAATAGGTACAGTTAGCTACAAGAAACGAAAACAAAAATGCTTGCAAGCATAACAATTGAAACAAAAATTGATCTTAAGTAATACTAAAAGCTTATAGGTAATAAACCTCTTAAAGGAAATAACGAGTAAAATGCTATAATTTAAGTTTTTAGCTTAGTATACCTATTAAATAAATAAGGTAACAGTTATGTTTGAATTAAGTAATATTTTGCAGGACAGACACCATGATTGCTAATTAAAATTGATTAAGTTGGTCGTTTTATAATCCTAGAATTATACACTTAGAATAAATAATTCTAGCTTTACATGTTACAGCTATGTGTTTAATACAAGATAATGGATCACTATTACCTTGTTTTTAACAAGGTAATTTAAAGGAAATTTACCTATAAGATATAAACCTCAAAAGGGAAATTAAAAGAAAATTGAGAAAACGAAAGTTTTCAATTAGATTACAGTCAGGTAAGGTCGGATACGCAAACCCAGTTCTCTAATACCTACGCATATATGTTATAGCGTCCCCAGCTATGACCAGCAAGGGTATAAAAAGAGGAGAGGTAAGGTCGGATAGGGGGGAAAACCTTATGACTCAAATAACTCCAAAAGTTGGTGATATTTTTTAGTGTTAGCCACGGCGTTTACAAGAGCAATTCACCCCGCACCGATCTGTGGCACCCGGCAGCTGCAATGTCACCTATTTTGGGTGATATTTGAGTCATACGATCTTCCCCCGTATCCGATCTTACCTGACTATACTCTACCAGACGATAAGTAATGAAATAAATTTCATGAACAGTTATGCTTTGGTATTATGTTTTTGTAGGACGGAACTCATAATCTCATGCTTGCTAATTAAAATAAATTAAGCTGGACGGTTCATGGTTTATCAAATTATATAGATAGAGCCTGAAATTATTAATCAATCTATGTAATATTCCAGTTTTAGACGTTACTGATCTTACAAAATTATAAAGCTGAATAGTTTGTTTGTATGTTTGTTTTAACGCGATAATCTCAGGAACCGCTGGTCCGATATGAAAATTTCTTTCAGTATTGAATAGTCCATTTATTGAGGAAGTCTATGGGCTATATTATATTTTCAAAAAATTTAGGCGGACAAAGTCGCGGGCACTGCAAGTAATGTATAATGCCATGGCTACATAGAGTCGCAAAGAATTGTGTTGCGTTGTCGCGATAAAAACGTGTTCGATCTACGACGAAGTGCTTGAATCTAAAACATTGCGAAGCGATGGGATGAATTATTTTGCCACACGTGTCGCGACAACGCAAATCTTCGCGTTACCTATCGCGTTATTGTAGCCACAGGATCACGGATATTTTATTTTAGCCTAGGTGAACGACAAAATGTGGCAACGCGACGCAGAAATATCACCTATTATTATAGTCAATTCAATTATGGCCTTTCCCTAAGCATAAAATAACCTCACCTACAGTGCCACCGACTTATCTGTTATGTAATCTGAAGTCGGACAGCCAAACTACAATCTGGGCCCCAGTAAAACTGCCCGACTTCAGATTCTCTCACCTTCCAAATAAAAAAGAATTATCGAAATCGGACTTCATATGGAATTCATAAGACTTCGCCGGAGTACGGCGCGGGCGGGCGCGGACATATCCACACACCTATATACAAACAATATAGATACGGGTCGAATTGAAAACCTCCTCCTTTTTTAAAGTCGGTTTTCTTCTTTTCGTATAGTGGTGTGGCTCACCTGGAGGGTTACTTCGGTTCGTTTCGATACGACAACGATACGATAATACGATGGTTCTACTGTCACCCTACTATCAGAATGACACCATCCTGGTGTTGAGTTTTCGGGTCGCTCTAACTAAGGCCTCTAACTTGACCTAACGACTGCTTTCTGATTTAACAACCGAAACCAACTGCTTAACGTGCCTTCCGAAGCACGGAGGAGCTCGAGAAAATGAATTTTTGTCACACAAATTATCAGTCACCAATCCAAGTAATGACCGCGCCAAGCGTTGCTTAACCGGCACGACCGTTAAAGTCGGTTAAAAATAGGTTACAAAAACAAAAAAAACTGTTTGCAAACACTTGTTCTTCATGTCTAAAAACATTTATTTATCGAAGAGTTAGGTAGGTACTTGTACAGCACACTTCAGCATCCCATCATTTGAAGCGATCAACTTTCCTAATCCCATTTTCTAGGTAGTTGATAACTGGTCAAGAAAAACTTAACAAACTAGTCGATACTGGTGCTCATAATCATTACATACCTCTTCGAAAGTAGATTCTTCCATAACCGTCCATTTAATAGTTTAATTACCTTGTCAACTGATTCTAACGACACACGACGGTATTTATTAGGAATATAGGAGAATTCATTAATTTTAATGAGATTTATTGAAGAGATTAAGTGAGAACAGGTGACATTCTCATTAGTTAATGGTCTTGCAAAGTTTTTATAAAGGACTAGCTGCGCCCAGCGGTTTTATAAGTCTCGATCCTGCGGGATTTACGGGATCGAAAGTCCTTCTACGTCCTTCTTCCGGTTCTATTCCCCACCAATATTCAACCAAATCGGGTTAGCCGTTCTTGAGTTATAAATGGTGTAATAACACGACTTTTTTATATTATTTAGAATATTAGCGTCCCGCGGTTTTAGCCACGTACTTTCTTATCCCGTGAAAATATCGGGATCAAATGTAGCCTATGTTACTCCTCGATAATGTAGCTTTCTATTGGTAAAAGAGTTTTTGAAATCGGTCCAGTAGTTTCGAAACCTATTCTTTACAAATAAATATAGTTATAGATTAGCTGGGTCCCGCGTTTCACCCGCATAAGTATCGATCCCGTGGAAATTTCCGGAAACACTTCCTTATCGGAATGATAATTAATAGAATCTGCAATTTTTTTTAGAGACTTTGGACTTAAAACTACGTCCACTTTTGTGTGTTAAGTCCCTGGG
Organism: Idaea biselata; assembly: GCA_958496205.1. Taxonomy (NCBI): domain Eukaryota; kingdom Metazoa; phylum Arthropoda; class Insecta; order Lepidoptera; family Geometridae; genus Idaea; species Idaea biselata. The sequence continues at coordinate 18,507,764 of OY292400.1, read as the reverse complement.
CAAAGGTCATATACGCATCAACAAACGATAATAGAGTAGAGTAGAAATTACTCGGCTATTACCAGCTAAGCACTTAAAATCAAGAACGATTTTTGATTCATTTATTCCGAATTCAAACTATAAATTCTTACCAACACGACAGCAAAGCCAACAACAAAGTCTCAATCTCCTAATTAAGATGAAAAACATCATCCGAATCGCTAAAACAACTGTAACCACGTAATTACCTAATAAACTATCTACTTAACTGCATTTCTGAGTTATTTATTTCATTTTCGCCTTCAAGAAACGAACGTAACGGACCATTCATACGGTCCCTATTTCAAAGGCATTCCACTAAGCCAGTAAGCATTTGACGTTCTTATTTCGCTGGCTTAGTACCTACCACGTCAGATTTGCAGTCATTTTGAATTAGCTTTATTTATTTATACTCGAACTGAATTAAGGGCATTTGGGAATTAAATAAATAATAAAGAAATGTCTGTGAACAACACACAGCGCCATCTAGCCTTGTGGTAAGCTACTAAGCTTGTGTTACGGTGACTAGACAACGGATATAATACTTATATTTATTTTTTAAGTTACATTGGCTTACTCTGGCTTAGTGAAATAGTATAGAAATGAACACTGTGTGAATGGTCCGTGACGCAATGAAACGAATCTTCCTGACAATGACAGAACACGAGAATTGTTTTAAAATGTTTTCACGCGAGTTTCCGACGAATTCCAAACAAAACCGACTCGGGAACAAGCCAATAAACTGTCAGATGTTATTTTATGAGAGGTATTTATCTCGGATTATCGGAGAATTTTCTTGTTTAAATTGCTTTTACACCATGACGCGTTTTCGTTTTTTAGTTTTACGTGTATAGGCTGGCAATATTGGTTCCCCATTACAAAGTTCAAAATTCTTTCGAATCGAACTCGATCCAAATCAAGCTCCAAAGGTTGTCTGGAAGAGATCGCTCTAAGCGAAGAGGCCGCCCATTGTGCCATTTAACTTTAAGTTGTGTATATTTTTTTTGTATTGTAATTTCTTTGGTGTGTTAAATAAATATTTTTTTAATTTATTCAAGTAGGTAACCTAATGTCAAATTTTGAATTTTTTAAGTCACGAAGAGTCCGAGGTCCAGAGGAAGGAAGTCTGATTGGAACTGATATTAGAACTCCCACTGCCCATTGTATATTGTGAATGAAGTTAATAAACCAAAACGTTTTATAGGATTTTTTCTGCTTAGTGAGGCTAAGCTAAACTTAATCATAGTTTATAAATATAGGGGTAAATTATTAGTAATTTCATTAGCAATGGTCCAACTAGTCGGTAGTTTTATCTACTAGCCGGCTTCTACCAAACTTATTTACTTCTATAACCAATATACCCGCCAAGTAAACGCACCTAATCTACAATACCCTTTAATACCCGACAATGTTTCACGCTGTTAATAATATTTTCTTCAGTTTCCACGCGATACGCGGCACGTTTTCACTTACGAGTATAATATCGAGTAGACTAAACACATTTACAACTGCATACAGTTGACGTTAGAAGCTGCGAATACCGAATTAGCCACCTTAGCACTCCATCTTGTTACTTTATCTATGTCGAACGTCTTTTGTTTACGTTTAGATCGTCTTTTAAATTAAAATTAAATATTGTATGACATTCATTGCACACAGCGCAATTTAGCCCCAAACTAAGCACTAGGTTTGTACTATGGATTTACTACATAATATTATACGTTTTCTTTGGCAATACCTACATTTTTGATACATAGAAAATTTTGTTTCCGTTTCGAGCATATTTCGTTTCTGTTTTCGAGCGTCTTTTGTTTTTGTCAGTTTGACAGCTGTCATCTAAAATGAAGATCTTGAAGAGCTCTGACACTTGCTCTGACTGCAAAAAAACTTATTTAATTGTAAACTATGATTTGACACACCTTCCTGAAGAAAAAATGACAAATACAAAGAACTAAAACACATCACCCATCCCCTTCCTTAAGTCTTGTCCATTCATTGGTTGCGTGGAAGAGATGGCCCATAGGCAATAAGGCCGCCCATTGTGCCACTTAAGTTTTAAGTTATTCTATGTAAAAATTGTTTTGTGTTTTTGGTGCAATAAAGTGTTAATATATCTATCTAAAACGTCAGATCGTAGTCCGAAATTAAAAAAACAAAATATCATCTAGGGGTGGACGTCCATGGAATGAGGTGTTGATAATTTATCTCATAAGCCATATTTAAAAAAATATTATCTTTCTACTAGTAGTTTCCTACGTATTTCATTGTAATTTTAAATATCTTTACTATCGCCGCAACTAACCGGCTTTTAAAACATGCCACTTGTGACCTATTTAGGATCTGGTTAAGTTTTTGTACTGATTGATATTGATCTTGATATCTATTTAAGTATTGTTGTGGGAAGTAGAGTGAATTCAAAAGAAATAGTTTATGATCATCCACGATGTTCTTGCCAACAATGTTTTATCAATATTTTAATAAAATTTGCATCTTCATGAATTTGTTGTGTTCTTTTCTTTGACGGCCTCTGTGGCGCGTCGACCATCAGCAACGCATAAGGTTGCAGGTACACAGGCGGGAATCGAATATCGAGTTTTTATAACTAGATATCTTCATTTGTTGATAAATGGGGTTGTGGCATCAGTTAATGTTGATCTGTTGGCAATTGTTGATCAGAACAGCTTTAGTTGATCAAATAAAACGATTAATTCAATTTTGTTGATCTGCTTGCCTGATCTGGGTTCTTATTTTTTTTTTACAATTTCTTAGACAATATAATATAATAATTTTACGATATCGATAGAATAAAATCCCATTAAAGTCATGGTTTATATTTTGTGTCACATTTTTCTCTATTATATTTTAATTTCACCAACTATATCAACAGCTCGTAGATACGTTCGTAAATAACAAGTCATAGAGCATCTGAACGTTTTTTTAGTATTGAACTGTAACGGTTACGTTAAAGAAGATTATCTCAGCACGTCTGGACCCAAACAAAGAGAACTTTCCTTTCATATTAATTAATCCGGCTCAGATTTTATGGGTTCAATAAGAAAATACTACAGCAATTACTTTTATGCATAGCAATTACGCGCAGAGCCCTGAAAAGGTTCATATAGGCCACGTAGAGTATAGTCAGGTAAGACCGGACGCGGGGGTAGACCATATGACACAAATATCTCCCAAAATAGATAGAAAGATAAAAACTTTATTGCACCAAAAATTTACAAAACACATTACAAAATTAAAACTTACAGCTAATTTTAGAACAGGTATAGGTGACATTTTTTAGTGTCAGCCACAGTGTTCCCAAGAAAATAAACCCCGCACTGATCTGTGGCACCCGGCAGTCGCTCAGACGTGGCACAGGAGCACAACACAAAGCTCTGCTAAACAGATCGTGTCATTTTTTTAAAATTTTCATTAGGTATTATTTTACAAGCCATATAGGTGGTTTTACACTTACGTTCGATGTTACTCCTTGAAGGTGATTTTTTCATTATGCAAAAATGATATTTTCAGTAAGTTTGAAGTCGCATAGAATAAAAACTAGTGAGCCTACAGAATCATTTTACATATAGAAATTAACAACGTTTCATTGTTTTCAAACCAAGGGCAATTTTATTTATTTAATATTGACCGAAGCTGAGAAATTTGAGTTTTTGTAAAACCTTATGAATACGACCGAAATCCATCCGATCTTACCTGACCATACCTTAATTGGCAACTATAGTGCCCAAATTCGATTAAATACAGATCAGTTATAATTTATTTTACTGGTATATTGTAGAAAGTTTAAAACCTAATACACTCTGGGGTCGAGTTCATTGAAAATTTATGTGAAACTTTAGTGTCTGTGCCGTGACCTAGTTTCGTGAAGTAGTAGTTTGCGAACAGCTGTTTTGCGTATGAAGGCGAGGGTATCTAGCCGTATTGCCCGAAGTAGTGTCGTATTACAACCTTTGACTTTGCCCTTGGTTTCTTCCGGTAAATCGGAGCTAATGTCAATTCATATATTTGTATAACCCCTAGTTATAGAAGAGCGGTTCCACCTAACACAAGTATTTCATACTTAAAAGGTGGATCCGACAACTGTTAATACGTATAATCTATTGGTTAATGAAATAAATTTATTTTATTTTATTTTTAACCCCCGACGGAAAAAGAGGGGTGTTATAAGTTTGACGTGTCTGTCTGTCTGTCTGTCTGTCTGTCTGTCTATCTGTCTGTCTGTCTGTCTGTGTGTGTATCTGTCTGTGGCATCGTAGCTCACGAACGGATGAACCGATTTCAATGTAGTTTTTTTTGGTTGATAGGTGACTTTTGCGCGAGTGTTCTTAGCTATGTTTGATCAAAATCGGCTCAGCCGTTCATAATATGTGTTGGTTGAAGCTCGGAAATAAAAACCGAATGTTTTCAAATATACCCGAGTGGGGTATCAAATTAAAGGACGTAACTTTTGTGACAACAATATGCATGCTTAATCAAAATCGGCTTAGCCGTTCAAAGTATATGTAGGGTCAAACTCGGAAATAAAAACCGAATGTTTTCAAATATACCCGAGTGGGATATCAAATAAAAGGACGTAACTTTTGTGATAACAATATGCATGTTTAATCAAAATCGCTCTTACAAAAAGGGTGAAATAAAAAAGTTAAATTAAAAATTTAAAAAACCCCCGACTTAAAAAAATCTTCCAAGTTAAAACCAAACTAAACTTTAAAAAGGCATAAATAATAAGCCGAAAACAAATTTCATGTCTCTGAGTAGGTATGTGGTACCTTACGTTTCCGCGTCGGGGGACGCGGGAACGTTAGATACTATAAGCACGGGTCGGTTACCATCAACTTCTGTGACACATTCCCGCGTCCCCGGGTCGGGGGTTTTTTAAATTTTTAATTTAACTTTTTTATTATTTTTAATCTTGGAGGAACTTGGATAATCTTGAGTCTGTTCCGGGGTATCCGTTTTCTTTCCCCATGGAGCTAATGGTAGTTCATAGTGACAAAATGAGTATTAATTAAAAATGGAATATTTACCTACCATTTAAAAACGGTCCCCCATACTTATTTATAAATGATGTCTAAGTTTATGTAACGTTCGTCTTTTACTGTGACATGAAGTTTCAAAGTTAACAAACAGTGACAAACGTTACATAAACTTAGTCGTAGTTTATAAGTAAGGGCGACAATATTTACGAGATTCGTAAACAAGCCAGTTGAAATTAGTAGGTAGCGAAATATTAAACTCCGTAATAAACAATTAAAAAACCTGGTAAATATCCCGTTCTTTAAATATATTGGCAATGTTATAGGGCCTGCCTAACACAAACCCTTTTGGGGACCAAGCAGTTTACCAGCCACCGTGCGAGGAAAACTCCAAACTCGCTAGTCTCCCCCAGATCCATAGTCTCCACCTTTTACAACACCCACGAGAAAAGATGGGGCTAGAAGAAACAGCTAAAACGTATCATTATGTTCCGCGGCATTTAGCTTCGACACTCTACCAGTATGAATGAATTGACTCTAAAAATTGTAACCCGCCGTTCAGACCCAAATGCCAAGAACATCCGTATCTTCATTTCCCTCGCGACATATAAAACAGAGATAACACTGCACTGCAAATAAGCAATAAAAATGTGTATAAAAAGTTATTAGCTGAAATGAAACGGCTTTAAACGGCTACAGTAAATGTATGCAGTTATAAAAAATTCACTCAGATGGCCGCTTCCCTGAGGCAAGTTTTCGAGCTGAACGCCTACTTTTTATGATGTGTTTTACTGCGTTCTGAGTAGGTGTAAGAAAGGCATACCTAATGCCTATGCCTTTCTTTCTGCTAATCATTTGTGTAAGTTCAATGTCTCACCGTAAAAGGTAAATTAAGGCACGTTTAGAACTGCATGATATTAAGTGATTGAGCGAGCGAAGCATCTCTGTTTCAAGTTTGGCAAAATTTGCTTTCTGCTGTCAGTTATGTATATTATTATGTATATGTACGATTTTTGACCATTATTATTAGATATGTAGATAGATAATTACTTTATTTGCACAACAAAACAAATACAATTAGTGAACATCAAAGTAAGACAGATACACGGAAAGCTTAAAAGTAAAAACGGTGTACAAGTAGTCGACTTTATCGCTAAAAGCGATCTCTTCCAGACAACCTTTGGATGGGAAGGGTCAGTAAAGCTTATTATTATTGGTAATGATACTTTTTAATGATTTTAATTGCGTCGACGATTTAGCAAGTGTCACACCAGCTATGGTCGCGAGCAGACATCAAAGATTTTGCAAATCCAAAACGTAAACTTACCGTTATATTCGCTAAATGTTTTTCTTGATTTAAATAATAATTTATTTACCAAAAAAATGGACAGTCCAAGTAAACAATTTATCGGATCCACCACACTAGGCTGGACCTGTCCTGTGGGGAAGAATGGTTATCCATAACAACAGTGATAGGTACATTTTTTGAGGAAGGAACAAATTATAGTGATATAGTATACAAATCGTGGAAAGGAGCAAGGAATGGGAGCTTAATTAAAGGGAGGGAGGGGAAGGTATGTGTATTTAAAGGCTCAAATTGCAAAACTTCATTAAAACTCGTTGATGTCACATGAAACTTCACAATGGCAATTGTCAACACATCAACTGGCGAAAGCTGCCCATTGAGAAGGTATATGTCAATCATTGGTAGAAGCTTTCTCTCGCAGATTTACTTGTCAAAACATTATGACCGTCTGCGTCGGCGCATCTTTGTTGGCGAACATTTTGTTTAGCTTGTTTTTAGTGTTTGCATTTTTGATTGGACGGTTATTGATGGTTATGCAATGATGATTAGCCGATGACTGGCCGATGACTGTTATTATATTATACTGTAAGAGAAATTGTTTTGTTATTTTGACAGTTAAAATGTTTATTTCCATTCGTGTGTTTGAGAGTTTTTATTGTTTGGGTTGGTTAATTTTTGCAAGTTTTAATTATTATTGGACAGTTGTGTAAGAGTTGCGTTGATTACTGTGATTGCAGAAGGAGAAATTGCGTTTTGTTATTATGGCATTTAAAAGTCTTCTACGCCTAAGTGGTTTCATACTTTGCTTTCAAATTTCACTTTATACAATTTGAGAATGGTCATATTGACGCAATATGTTTACTGATACCTATTACTTTATAATATTATATTAACTTCCTAAACGAGTTGATCAGAGACAAAAAACCTGAAACCACCTTCTCATCAGAAAACTTCTCGATGATTAAAGTTATGGTAGATTCTTCTTCTGTTTTTGCGATGTTGTATTGAAATGAAAGACATTTTTCGGTTTGAAACCTTGAGCGTTGTAACAATGCTAAAAGTAATAAACACCACGCGATTCAAACTGAAAAATGTCTTTCATTTTAAAGTCATGGTTACAATTTTAATTATTTTTAGAGTCAATCGAAAGTACCTACCTACACTAAAAAGGATGAAATAAAAAAATAATTTAACAATTTCAAAACCGACTTCAAAAAAGCATAAAATAACCTCACCTACATATTTTATGCTTATTAAATTGCATATTTTATTTTATTTTTTTTCAAGGAATTAACTCAATACTATTGAGCTAACTCGTTTAGTCGACTATGTTACATACCTTAAGCTACTTGATTCGTATCACGAAAAGGGTTTAGACTTACTTGCCCCTTTGAAAGGTCAGACTGCCTGAATAATGCAAACCAAGTGGTCCCCAACTTACAGACCCTTAATGACCGGCCAACTTAGTAACTTTGGATAACTTGAACTTAACTTAATTAGTCCCAATTGAGTTAGAATTACTGAAGCGTATTTGCGTTTCGTAATTATATATTTTAAAGTCGTGAGATTTCATTAACTATTTTTTTTGGCAAATTAACTGAATTAGGCTAGATTTGCCCAAACTGGAATAAGCAATTCTACGCTTAAGTCGTCTTTTGTTCGAGAGAATCTCTCGAGCTGTTAAGTCGAGAAAAATTACGATTTATGTGGAGAATTGTTATTCATTGCTTATTCTTGCTTGGTCGAATCTAATCTAACCTTCGTAATTGAATGAAAGGCGAATTAAGTCGAAATTCTACAAAGTTTCTCTTAACTTCAAAATGGAAATTGAACTTAAGTAAAATTCTTTGTAAAATTTAGTTCCTTAATTGTGGTACTTAATTGGGTAAAAATCAAAAAACATAGCTATGAATTATCAATCGAAATCAAAGTTACGTAAATGACTTCAATTAAAAGAAAGTTGCAGTGCTCGTGAAATAAAAAAGATAATCAATACAAAATTAAGAATGTAAATGAATTGAAAATAATTTATTCTTCGCGATTCCTTTGTATTTCCGAGCTTTCTGCGAACTTTGAGGCTGTGTTAAGGCGGTTATACACCTGTACAGTTTTGCTACTGGGTACGTGTAGATAGGAACTATAGTTGAATCCAGTAGAAGGCAAAATCAGAACTTATCAAATATACTTACTTATATTTGATAAGCTATTGTTCCTTGGATACATAATGCTATTTCTTCTATCTTCTAATATATAAAATTTCCATGTCACAGTGTTAGTTACCGTATACTCCTCCGAAACGGCTTGACCGATTTTTATGAAATTTTGTATACGTATTCAGTAGGTCTGAGAATCGGCTACTATCTATAATTTATAAGGCAAAACAACGTTTGCCGGGTCAGCTAGTAATAATATATAATATTTAATTTCAAAAATAAAAAAAACAGAACTGGATCAAGTACCTACCTACAGTTACTGTCACAGCGATTATTCAATGAGAAATAACTTAATTCATGTATTCATTGTCACTGTCGTTGAATCGTCTTCGAGTTGAGGTTGGTCGCTGCAGGATAAACATGGCGAAGTGGGGTTTTAGGGTACAGGGTGACACGCAGTGTTTTTGTGGAAGGGCCGAGCAGACGATGGACCACCTCATGGTCTGCTCCATGTGTCCCACTAGTTGTTCGGCGGAGGACCTGAATACAGCTTGAACTCAAACTTAAAATATGTTAATTCAATTGGATATTAACAACATACCACTTTTAATAGTCAATTATATAATGTAATCTACTGTCTTCGAAACGCGACCTTCAATGAGAAGACACAATAAACTCATTGGGGTTTTTTGCAGTAATCTAGTTATTTACATTGTCGCGTATTTACTATTGAACAATAGTGGAACTGGAGCAATAATCTATACTATAATAATCCTTAATTCTTACAGCTACAGATAATGCTGTATCTGTCTCCAAGTTTTGGGCAAAGTACATTTAAAATTGAGTCTTTTATACGAAGAAGAAGACTATCCCCATGTAACAGAGCCTTAACAATCAATTTAAAACTGGTTCTTTTTCTAAACTACTTAATAAATCCTTTCAAGTTTCACTTTAATTTATTGTTCAACTATTTAACTCTCATTAGTACTGGATTAAGTTTTAAATCACTAAATCCAGCCTAATCCATTTTATAAACGTCACTACATTCAGATTTATGGGTTGGGCTGCTGATAGCGCAGAACGGCAGAATAGAGTGAATAGCAACGAGTTTTACAACTTCTTAGGTCAATAGGTGAAGTCAAAAAGCAACTGGGTTTTATGATCTTCAAGAATATTTTTTTATTGTAATATTCGTGAATACAAAAGAGAGGAAACATTTTTAAGTGAATTCAATTCAGTTTTTGATATTACTCGCGTTGATTTTATTATATGTAGGTAAGCATTTTTCACTGGTACCTAGACCTATTCAGGGATAGATCCGTGAAAATTGTCTGGAAAGATATCGAAACGTCGCACACTGGGGCCTCTTCATAGAAAGCAATGCGCGAAATTCATTTTTTTAAATTAAGTTTTTTTGATTTTCAACCACATGAGGGTAGTTTCGAAGATATTTCCAATCAACAATTTAAACGCTTTGTCATTATCTGTCACCAGTTAGAAGATACAATAGCTCAAAGTACCCTCCTTTCGCAAAATTTTAATAACCCAGTAACGTACGTGATTTTTTTGTTTAAGTTTGAACATTTATTTTTCTGATTTAGTGTAATATCCAATTAAAGTGCACTATATGAGCGACAATGCAAGGTCTGTAGATTCTAATATCACTTTTAGCTACTCGAAAAGTTGATTCCTTTTAAAATAATAACTGTTTGAATTCCATACTGCCTTTTTTTTTTGAACAAATTATTCATTTGATGTTTTCTCCATTTTGCGCAAAAGTGTAAATTAGAATGATTGTGTTTTATATAGTAGAGATATTAGTTATTACGGCACCGAAGTCCGATGAATTACACTTTTGCGCATTTTTGAGAAAAACAATATTTTCTTGCGAGTTTATTTTTATCAGGCGCTTTTGTGTCCTATTAATGTAATTTATTTAGTGTCATCTAATGGTATAAAAAAAACCCAACAAAAACTAAAAATAATTGAGATAGATCTTGGATATTACTTACCTACTGTTTTTTTTTTGTTGATATTGATTAAGAAATATTTCTTTACATTTTAGGTAAAACTTCAATTTCTTTGAAAAATAGAGAATTATGTCAGGTTTTATTTGAAAGTAAATTTAAATCGATACAGAAGAAATTAGTGGATCTACAAAAACATCTTTTGGATATTACCCAATCTACGAATACAAATGATTTAGAGTTAAAAACCAATTTATCAAATTTTAAGAAGGCCTTTATTTTTAAATGGGACAGATCTGCTAGACATAAATCCAGATTTCTTGAGACTGAAAAAAAATGGTTGGAGAATGTTGTCACATTTAAAGTTCACCAGAAAAACAGAAGCGGACGACCTACAAAACCTTTTGAAGACAGCTGTGAACAGAACAAACGAAAAAAAACAGCAGAACTTCGTCGGACCCATTCAGCAGATGAGTTAACATATGCGGCTAAAATGAACTTGCGGGCAAGTGGTAAACGCACTGAGGCCATGCAAATTCAAGAACTCATTAGTCCATGTACGTCTAATGAAAAAAACGTTTCTGAAAGTCGTATGTTATCTAACGAACAAGCGTTATCTTTGATGATGGAAGCTCAATTAAGTAGGAGGCAGTAAAATATAATAAGAAATTATGCAAAGGATGTGTTTCCATCCTATAAAAAGGTTCGATTAGCGAAAAATCAATGTGTTCCTGAGGGAATAACTACAACTGAAATTGAAAGTGAGATACCATTGCAATCACTATTGGATCACACAGCTAATCGTTTAATGCATTTACAAAAAGATACTGTAACCAGTACCAGAATTAATAAATTAACCTTAGTTTCTAAATGGGGCTTTGATGGGAGCTCTAGCCATACACAGTACATGCAAAGATATATATCAGACACAAGTGATGACAAGTACATGTTTATATCATCACTAGTTCCACTTAGATTGATAGCTGAGAAAGAAGATATGCAAACGATTGTTATATGGCAAAATCCTAAACCTTCCTCACCACGTTATTGCAGACCCATTAAATTACAGTATAAACAGGAAACAGTTGAGCTTTCTAAACAAGAAAAATGCAATATAGATAATCAGATAAACAATTTGTCGAATACAAAAATCGTTATCAATGAAAAAGAAAATAGCATCGTACACACCCCTCTTTTTACTATGGTAGATGGAAAAATCTGTAACTCTCTTTCTGATACTAAATCAACAATGCGCTGTTATTTATGTAATGCAACATCAAAGGATTTTAATAACATTGAAGCCATTTTAAACAGACCAGTAAGGACCGAATATTTATCATTTGGAATTTCTGTACTTCATGCCTGGATACGACTATTTGAATGTTTGTTGCATGTCACGTATAAATTACCTACTAAATCTTGGCGTGTCAATACTGAAACTAAAACTATAGTTGAAGAAAATAAGAAAAAAATTCAAGCGGAGTTTAAAACTAAATTATCTTTAATTGTGGATAAACCTAAGCCAGGTTTTGGAAATACAAATGATGGTAATGTGGCCCGCAAGTTTTTCCAAAATTGCCAAATTTCTTCTTCAATCACTGGCATTGATCCGACATTAATCCACAAATTTTATATTATTTTACAAACGTTATCGAGTGGTTTCAAAATAGACATCCAGAAATTTAACAACTTTTGTCTCGATACAGCAAAATTATATATCAGTCTTTATGCTTGGCACCCAATGACAACTACGTTACATAAAATATTGATGCATGGGGGTGAGATAATATCAAATTTTCTTCTACCTATAGGCCAACTCAGTGAAGAAGCGCAAGAATCGCGAAATAAAGATTTAAAAATATATAGAGAACGGTTTAGCCGAAAAACTTCTAGAAAGGATAACCTAGAGGATGTAGTTATGCGATTACTTGTTTCATCAGATCCTTTAATAACCAGTATAAGATCTAATCAATTAGTAAAATATAAGCCTTTTGATGCCGAAGTAAAAAATATGCTTTTAGAGGAAGATGCATTCACCTATTCTACTGATCCAGACAATTTAGATGAAGACGAAGATTAGATTTATACGAATTTGTTATATTTGTTGTTATTTTAATGTAGTACATCATTTTAGAGCATTATTTTATTTTATTTGAATTTCGCGCACTACTTTCTATGAAGAGGCCCCAGTGTGCGTCGGGCGTTGAGAAATGCTTAATATACCTAACTAATAAAAGCAACGCGCGCACTTTAAACCAAAAATAAATTAAGTATAATTTCATTTCAGCATCGCAAAAACCGAATACCTAAATCTATTTCCAAGAACGTTTCAAAGAATTCGATCATAAAGCTAGATTGGTTATCTAGCAACTTCATGTCAGAGCTCCGTCTGCCAATAATTCAAAATCTATGAACATAAATATCTAAGTATCAAATTATCAACTGTATTATCTATCTAGTGAATAACTCAGTTTTATAGGCACTATGCAGTACATTGCTATTTTGACTTAACGTGGTAATTACCAGTGATTACCTCAAAGCTGCATGTAGGTACTGCCAAGTTCCTATGAAACTTAGTTATCCACTTGATAGATAATACGGCCCCTGTTCCTATACATATATCAATGCGGTGGCTTGGGAAGTCCGGCTGCTCTGGCCTGTCAGCCTATTTAATAACAGGCTCCAATTTACACCGCGGTTTTACCGACATAAGTCCCGACCCTGTCAGAGACTCTCAAACTGAATTTCGACAAATCGTTCTACGACTTGATTTTACTTCGACAATATCGAACTCCGTCTTAACACCGAAGTCTTAATTTCGACAATACTTTAATTCGAAACAACTTAAGCGCGACACTACTGTACTCCGACAAAACGTTTTTTCGACATTACTTTACCAAGAAACAATGTGAGTTCGACGACATCCATCTTCATTCTCCTAAAATCTTATCGGACACCTACATCGTACAAATATACTGTCCAAATTTCAGCTCTCTCCTATCAGCGGTTTCGGCTGTGGGTTGACCCCTCAGTCATTCAGGACAAAACCTTTTATAAATAAAGATTGTCTCTAACCGTTTCCGTGATATTATTAAAATAAACTATAAACCTAGTCAGTTATTTGTCAAATTAATCCATGTTCTAAGCAGTATACTTACAGTATTATCTGTACCATGTACCTGTAATCATAAGAGATCCGTCCGTAAGTTGGACAGCCGTGCGAATCATGCTCGAATGGTATGGGAATCATTTCAAGTCACTGAACTCTATCTATACAAGTACTCTGGAATTGCTATACCATACAAAATTATATTATAAGATCTTTCAATAGTCTTCTATTGGCCGTCCTTGGAACTGTTAGTATTAACTAGTAACTATTAGTTCCGTAGACGGTCACCATCACTTTTAATAGAAAACAGCGCAACATGGCGCAGATCAAATATGCACAAAATTCAGTGCGCGATCTCCCGTCCAGCGCACTTGTACTATGGAAGTCAGGGACTCTTTTCCATGAGAAAATCGGTTGAAAACTTCGTGCCGGCTTGACATTTCTGTCATGTACCTATGTCGTGCTTTTGTTTTGTCAGACAAAACTTTTGACATAAGAAGAGTATTTAATATAGATAGATAGTATTTAATATATATAGAGCTCGTGAACTTCGTATACCACAGAATACATAAATAGTACACAATTACACAGGTAACGACGCTGGACAAATATGAAGTTTAGCTTGTAGTGGCTCTAGCAGATAAACGGCACTAAAGATGTGCAAAATATCGATCTAAATTCTTTAATAAAAAACTGTGATTTTAAGGTACTACCTTCATTAAAAATTACGTAATTCATTGCCAGATAAACTAAATTAAAGGACAATTTAATGCCAATGACCTCTCTCTAAGAAACAGCTGATTTTAAAGTAAATTTTAAACTCAAAATTTTCGAAAACTAGTTCGAATTTCCAAAAGTCGTAGAACAAAAGTTGTTCGCCTAGACCTCTAAAACAACTTCTAGTTTTCGAGAAAACTGAAGCGAGCTGAAGTTATTAATGTAAAAGTTTATGTGTTTACGCAAGAAGGTAAATAAGTAAATGCGTATGTTTGTTACTCATTTACGAAAAATCTACTGAACCGATTGCGATGAAATTTAGAAAACAAATAGCTAGAGATCAGAATTAACATATAGGCTACTTTTGATCCCGATATTTCTGGGCCATCGGGACTTACGCGGGTGAGACTGCAGGGCGCAGCTAGTAAAGACAAACCTAAATGCAAATCGTGACGTACCTTTATGTACCTCCTTGCAAATCGACACCAATTACCTAAACAAGTGAAAATACATACACTTTCAATAGAAAATTCAGTGTAAAATCGGGAGCATTACAAATTGAAGCGTTTCATTCGAAATTACATGTGTCCCGTCACGCCACTGACAACATGCGGTACTTAGCCGTTTTACCAATAAATCGTTCTATAGTAAGTAGGTATAATACCTACTGAACAAAAATGAAAGTTATGTGAGCCATACTTCTGAGTCACGTGGTCATGTGGAGAGAGGATACTCATGTCTCCTGATTATGTAACTATGTTGCTAACAAATTTCGATTAAAAAAATTAAATTGTTGATTACACGTCATTTTTCACGTTACTCATTCGCTAAAAAATTGTGCACTGTCTCAACATCGCTTCAGTATTCAGTGTTGCACTTTTCTTAAAACGATTTTTTCGGAATAAAATCTATACTATTACTCACCTAATGTAGACTTGGACTGGACTTGCGCAAGGTACTGAATGACAATGAACAAGTGGTTAAAAGATTAAGAAAATTCACGGACTTTAAAAACATCGAGAAACCTATCATCAGTATACTACCGTCATTTAAAAAACCGGGCAAGTGCGACACTCGCGCATGAAGGGTTCCGTACCACTATGACATTTGGGTACGGAACCCTAAAATGATTTACATCCAATTTTTAAATTTGATAGGAAAATGTGAAATATTTAGCTTCGATCCTTACTCCCTTCATACGACCACACCACTCAAAAAAAAAGAAAAAAAAACTTTGGCACAAAGAAAATCTGAAACTTATAAGAAACTCTTTGGTAAGTGAAGGCAGACTGGTATATTTGACAGACAGGGCGGCCATTTTGAATTCCACGACCTACTCGATTCCCTTGTAGTTTTTGAAACACGTTTGTTGTATGGGAGCCCCTCTTAAATATTTGTTTTATTTTGTATTTGTTGTTGTAGCGGCAACCGAAATACATCTTCTGTGAAAATTTCAACCGTCTAGCTATTAGGATTCATGAGATAAAGCCTGGTGACAGACAGACGGACGGACGGACGGACGGACGGACGGACGGACGGACGGACGGACGGATGGACGGATGGACGGACGGACGGACGGACGGACGGACGGACGGACGGACGGACGGACGGACAGACAGACAGACAGCGAAGTCTCAGTAATAGGGTCCCGTTTTTACCCTTTGGGTACGGAACCCTAAGGCCGTAGGGCAGTGCCGCCGGCGCGGGCGCACGTCGCCGCGCCAGACGGTGAAGAACTACTTCCATTGCCTACCTGTACAACGTAATATCAAACATATTTAACAAGAGTAACATTTACAAGTAGCAACATTTAACAGACAGTTGTTAAGTAATTAGCAATACGACGCTACTTTGTGAAATGTGAATTTAATTACACGATCTTTGAGTTTCACTGCCAAAGAAAGTTGACACTTTGGCTGTAGAGTTGTTCGCAACTTATTTTGGTATGATTGTTTATTTGATTGTTTGAAAAAAGTGAGATTTGATATTTTATTGCTTGGTTTATTGCCTTTGGCAATATTTTTAGGGCCAAGTCGATAACCACACTTATAGATTGTTAAAATCGCCATTAAATTATTTTGGGGTGTCAAAACAGAGCAAAGTCACAAGTCCGGGCCTCTACATTCTACTCTACTAAAATCTGCCGTCCATCTGTCCGATTTTTTAAGCTATTGCATAGCTTTTATCGCGGGCTTTGAGCGCGGACCGATCAAGCCGAGCTAACCGATAATAAAAAAAAATGCATTAGTCGATAAAAACGCGGCAATCCTCGAGTGCCACACGTTTTTTATTTATTTTTCGGTTTTGATGGACGGTTGACAGATTTTCTTCTGGAATTATCTAATGCTCTAACAATCTTGTCTCAATGGAATCGTATGAGTTTAAAATATCATTAGACTCTTATACCTATCCCGAGAATTAGAAAACATAATAAAAACATCATTTATCGCCCATATCGAGATCGCCCATAGGCGATAAGGCCGCCCATTGTACCACTATAGTTTTAAGTTATTCTTTGTATAATTAGTATTAAGTATGTGTTTTTGGTGCAATAAAGTGTTTATCTATCTATCTATCTATCATTTAGCATATTTTCAAGGAAAAAATACATCTCCAAATATTCACTCGCGGCGAGAATGTATATTTACCTAAAAATATTTCTAGTAGAAATGCCTAAAGCTTTAAAAAATAAATTTACGAAACATCTTTTAAATAGGTATTCGTTCCGAATCACCAAGTTTAATATCCTGAGGCATCAATCGAGACCTGACAAAGGTCGAGTTTCCAATAAAAATTCCTTTCAGAATATATCATGTCTTGACACTTTACAAAAGGCCTGTGTCGTGTAAGGCGCTTTTAGAAGCATGGGTATTGAAAACTTTTACGCCTTAGCTTTTTTCTCTTCAAATAGGCAAAAGTCTTTGCATGACCTTTACAGTTAGTGTCTTGTTGAGTTATTTCTTTAAAACTAAATAGGTTTAGGTACTACAATATGTATATTAGGATTTTTGATTGACATGGTGGTTTTATCATCATCCGAGCGTGTACCTGTGTATTTACCATGTTTAAATTTGTTTTTCCGGAGCTGGACATTTGGCCACTATTTGCAACTGCCTTGTTCATGAGACTGGAGACTACGGGTAGGTGATGCTGATGACAGTAAAGATATCCCGTTTTTAAATAATTTTTTTACTACGTAGTAATATTTTAAACCTATTTTCTATATGCGTGCAAAATCAAATTAATGTAGCATCTACATTTTGAAAAAAAAAAATAGGAAATAAATAGGGGTTTAATTTTTTATTCATGAAAGTGGCCTTACAGAAGAAAGCATCATAGATCTTATCATTAACCAGTTTGTTATAATGTCCCTTTACAGAGTTGTTACAAATGTATAGACGTCAGTACCTCTACCATGAGTTGTCATAGAATTTAACTAACGCATTAATAACTTGATCAGAATACTACTTTCGTCTACAATTAATAAATCATAGAATTATCTATATGTTTTTAACCGACTTCAAAAAAAGGAGGAGGTTCTCAATTCGACCCGTATATTGTGTTTATGTATGTATGTGGATATGTCCGCGCCGTACTCCGGCATATGAAGTATAATCTGATGAGTATCTTCGGAATGATGACCAGAATAGCATCACAGAATGCAGTAAATTACTTCTTTATGTACTTCTACCTATAGAATCAGCTCTTAAAGAACTAGGTACAGATTGATGGAGCACTTAAATCCACCTCCTCATCAGAAAACTCCTCGATTTTTAGTGGCAGTTGAAAGTACTCTAAAAACGCAGAGCCCAAACCGCTGGTCCCAGAGACTTAAAATTTGGAGAGTGTGCTCTTAATGATGTGTAGGCATCCACTAAGAAAGAGTTTTTCGAAAACCCCGCGGGATCGGGACTTACGAGGATGAAACCGCGGGATTCTGCTCGTTTTAAATAATATCGATGTGTTCCAGTCACGCCACGTTGTCACAAAGGTTGGGTAAGTTTAAAACGAATTTGTAAGTATTTTCCCAAATCGAGCATATTCTATTCTAACACGTTGCCTATATTTGCTCTCTACTAAATCAAGTTAAATAAGTACGTGACGCGACTCAACGATAACTTTTGTCAAATACTATAGCAACTTGTGGTAGGGGTACAGGGATAATAAAACTTGTAGTACAAATAGGTCTATAAACTATGGTCACTTATCTTTGTTACTTCGATGATGAAATCTATACTTTCACTCCTAATTTCCATGAGAGTTTGAACTTGATAACGATGTGTTTTAGTTTTATGGTAAAATGATTGCTTCTTGAAGATAAAATGTAAGATCTTTAATTACTCCGTCTTCTTATATGTATGAAATATTCAAATGATTTTATACATTTTTAGAGTTCCGTAGGTACCTAAAGGGCAAAAATTGGACCCTATTACTAAGACTCCGCTGTCCGTCTATCAGTGTGTCTGTCACCAGGCTGCCACCAGTCACCAACAGTTGAAAAATCCTAAGATTATGTTTTTCTGTTGCGGTTATAAAAACAGAATAATATAGATATAGATTTAGATATAGAATAGAGATTTAAGTGGGGATCCCGTACAACAAATTTGTTATTTTTTTGTAGTAAATTGTACGGAACCCTTCGTGCAGTAGTCCGACTCGCACTTGGCCGGTTTTTTGTATTATTAACTTCAATCTTTAGTTAAATGATTGTGAAGTTAACAAACATTAAGCAGTTGGTCTCGGTTGTTATCTCTGATAGCAGTCATTAGGTCAAGGTCTTAAGGGGATTTTAAGGGCGACCCGAGAACTCCGCACAAGTTCAGCTTTGCACCTAGGTACAAAACTGAACCATTTTTTACCCGACTGCAAGAAAAGAATTATGTTTTACGACTCTGTAAAAGAATAATATTTAGTTTTTAGTCCCGACACTTGACTAGTGCACGCTGTGTTAAATTAAAAAATAAATAAATTAAAACACTGTGTGTGTTTACGACTAAGTGTGTTGGAACAATTAGAAATATTGAAAAACAAAAATTCACAAAACACTCTGCTGAATGAACAAACAAACATCGTTCCATCTCCCCTGCTAAGGGCATTGGCGAGGCGTGGTGGGGGTGCAGACGACGACTGCCGCACCGACGTATAGTGGTGGGGGTACAGCGTTGTTCACTCACTCTTGTTCCAGCTGTCGGCAAGTCAACAGTGTCGTGCGAACGGCGTCTTTACTATTTTTTGTCGCCCACTCAGTTCGGTCAGAGTCCACGTTCCTGGAGAGTTACTGCGGTTCGTTTCGATACGACATCGATACTGTCATACGATGATTCTACTGTCACATTCTGATAGTAGGGTGACAATAGAACCATCGTTATGACAGTATCGTTGTCGTATCGAAACGAACCGAGGTAACCCTCCTGATGATGGCTTTTCAATGCTGAAATGCGTCGAAGCATGGTTAATGATTGGTGTCACTAACACTAAAGCATAATTTTGCCGCATGCAAAGAGCGGTGGGAGGGTGGTGCTCTTTGCAAGCTGCACACTGCACGCTGTGTTAAAACACTAGTCAGGTGTCGGGACTAAAAACTAAATATTATTCTTTTACAGAGTAGTTATGGAGTTCCGAAAAGTAACGCCTAATACAATCAATTATGTTTTTACGATTTGATTAGCTCACTTTTGCAACTAAGACACCGATTCAACCATCAAATCCAAAACAAAAGAAAATCGAAATCAAAACAAAAGACGATCAAAACATAACGATCGAACCTTACACTAGGTGTAGGTGTCACCCACACACTACTAGGTACACTTTTTATGTAAATAAACATTTACATAATACTAGCTGACCCGGCAAACGTTGTTTTGCCTTATAAATTATAGACAGTAGCCGATTCTCAAACCTACTGAATGCGTATGTGAAGTTTGGTGAAGATCGGTGTAGCCTGTCTAACACACAAAACTAACACTGTGACATGGAAATTTTATATATAAGATGATACATAGAAAACACCCAGAAAAGAAACAAATATTTAATTTCAAGCATAAATACTTTTACACCCTGCGGGGATCGATCCCACAACCGCTATAATTTTATTATGACCTTTATAAAAAAAATGATGAACGATAACTCTCTCAAAATTTAGAACATTTTTAATAAACATCATAAGACTTAACTCCGAAAGGATGGACATAATATCGAAATTCCTCGAATAACCCAAGTTTAAAATCTAATATAAATTATGCTAAATTCTACGCCATCTTCCTAAACAATGTCTGTCGATTAGTTTATCTTGGAATAACTTGGGTAACTTTTACCTGTGATTAATAGCTCTTGTCGGTCAGATAATTTTTACAGACAGACAGGCATCACTACGAATACTTAATTACCCTTACCTTGATCTAAGGTCGGATTAGCTAGACTATGTTTTTTTAATATCAAATTAACTTTTTAAGTCGATAGGTTGAAACAATCTTGCTAACATCTATAAAGGATGCTTTAGCATTGTTAAGTTTTTCTTGAAAACGGTTTAAAAATGTTAATGATTTCTTGCAAAATTACCTATCATTTAAGAATTGTTTTCGAGATAAATTTATCAATGCTGAGGCGTTGTTGGGACGTTTTAGTTATAGAATGCGTACCCTGACGTTTTGTGCCAATAATTAAGTTTCAAATTACTTTTAGGTACGCATACTTCGGTCTCGTGAGCAAGCCAGTTGAAATTACTGGCGAAATATCGAGCACAGTCAAAAACAAATTGAAACATGGTAAAGGAGAATTTGTGTCCAAATTACGAATGCGGGCAAATGCCGAACAGATCAAGTATTTGTATACTTCGATTATTTTTGTTTTCATTTTCATCGTCTTTTCATCGGTTCAGAAAAAAAACGAATTACCAAAATAGTGTTCTTTTGAATAAGTGGTTATTAAAAGATATGGTCATTTAAATCGTGGTCATTTCTCAACATGGTCATAAAATGTCGAAACCATTACAATTATTGTCCAGTAAAAACTGCCAGACAAAGAATTTTATCTTAACAAAATGATAAGTGGAGCACAAGGACTTCAAATTCTTGGTCTAAAGTGTGTCATCAGCAACCACCTATTTGGGTCAACGTTAAGATAAAAATGATGTATTGTTTAATGGATTTAGCTTGCTCGGGCAGTTGAGACTACTTTCTTTATGAGAAAGTGACAGTTAATACATTTGTGGGCCTGGAAACTCTTTAGGTATCAGGTACAAAATTACTTTATAGGTATTTTGCTTAGAAGACGGTGAGTAGAATATAATAATTTTGATCCATTTTTTAGAGGTGTTTGAGTAACACTTTGGAACTGGTGAAGCTCGTCCGTCAGAGGATTTGAAATGGATCACTGACAGGTGATCTTTCTTCTTCTAGAATAGAGACCAGTCCAGTTCTATGGTATTTTGTATGGTTCTGGAGGTCTTATGAGCTTTAGAACTTCTATTGATCGTTCTAGAAGCTTCTATAAATTATTTGACTTTTACTTCTTCATACAACTTGGGAAAAGAATCATCTTTTCCACCCCTTAACATTAACTTAAGTTGATCGCCGCGGAGCGAGTTTTTTAAGCACGACTTTTAGTCTTTTCCACCATGTTAGTGTCAACTTGGTCCTCGATGAGATGGATTGCTAACGATCGCATCCCAGTCCATAGTTAGGTTCTTCACATAATTGTTGGCAAGAGAATTTTCACCACTTGCCAAATTGTAAAGATTCGAAACTTTTTATACCTATGTAAATTCGAGATATTTATGGATACTTTAAAAATATAGCTTTCACCACGACCCTTCATATTTAACCGAAATATGCAATATGAAAGCAGGGGAGAAAAACCTTCACAAAATATACCCTTTATCCTTAACCATAAAATACAGCGCCACCAACAATCCAGCCAACTATTTTAGTCACAGTAACGAAGTTGCGAACCAGTTGACGAAGAGGGTTATGCCTCGTTGCCAAACTGCTAACAATGATCGCATTGAAATTAAACTATGTTTTCGATTTAAATTTCGTCACTCAGAAGGTCTGGAATGACTAACCTTCATGGAATGACCTCTTAATTTGTAAGAGGAAAGTCTTTCTACTCCTGCTCCATACGAACGTAGTCGACTTTTTCCTCCCTGGATAAAGACATTAGACCAATTATGTTTATACCATGCTATGTCACTACAATTTAGAAAAAAAACAAAATGAACAAAATCAGAACATATAGGATTTATGGCATGAACATATTTTCTGTAATGTTATCCAGTTATTTATCCAGAGAGGAAACAGTCGATTACGTTTGTAAAGTTTGTATGGAGAAAAGAGTATAGGTAGCCTTTCTCCTTAGTAATATATAGATAGACGAATAAATAAATAAACAGAAACACCCACAACCAGAAACAAATATTAATGGTCTGCATAAATACTTGTCGGGAATCGAACCCACGATCTTCTGCGTAGCAGCCGGTTATTGGTGCCCTGTGGGTGCGATCACGGCCTTGACCATTTTCTTAGCTGGATATCTGTCTGAATTATTTTTAGTAGTATTGGCTACGACTACAACTAAGGACACGAGGAATAGCCCCACTTCAACGCGACACGTAGCGGCATGAAACTTTATGAAATCAGAAAGCAATTTTTGAAGTTCTTTCTTCTTTTTCGACGCGGATTGGATGGTGAAATAACTAGAGAACTCAATTTTCACCAGTTTCGTGCCAGTGTTTGTATTTTTGGGATGATTTGGTGTAAATTTGAGGAAGATATTGCCTGAAATCCCTGAAATTGCAATGAAAATTCAGTAAATTTTAGAATTTAAAAATTTAGCCGGCCTCTGGATAAATTTTCCAAATAAAATAACGACAACAATCAGCTAATTCGGCACTAAACACGGATTTAAACAGTCGTAATTCATAAACATGATTTATACTGGTTATTTTAATTGAATTCTACTATAATTCCTTATTTATTTATTTGTTAATTTATGGCTATCTTCACAGCAACATGGCTTCCTGTTTGAATGAATTGTAATATAATATGAATTTACAGCCTGACAATTATTTTATTATTCACTCATAAATTTAATAAATTATGAATGTCTGACAATTTAATATTTTTATCTATTTCATTTTAATTGTTTTAAGAGGTAGCGAAAAGCACTAAAGCATTTCGTATTTTATTTATTGCAATTATACTCTCACAGTTCTTACGATGAATAGAAAACGATTCTTTGACTGTTTTTTGTTTTCATCTAAGTTCTTTGACATTTAATTGACCGAGCGAGGTAAGCGTCTCTTCTTCAAGTCTGGCAAAGTTTTATTTCGTCTGTCAGTATGTTGTTTCTCTTCTACGGGTCGTATTTCTCAAGAAATTTCCACGAAACTTAGTATTTAGCTTCTTTGAATTTATGGTTTTTTTTTGTCGTGAGACATTTTTGATTAGTGGGATATTTCGCCCACTGAGTGGGTAAGTTTTTGAGGTCTACTGTTTGCAGAATATTACTAGTTTAAAAACGATTTGGTGTTCAATAACAATTGATTTTACATATGAAAATTTGGGTGTAGGTACGTATGAGTATCACACTTTTTTTTCTATTTCCATGGAAATAATGGGATATAGGTACATGAAACTTGTCGAAATTGCTGCAATAATCACGCGCAAATTCGTAAAATCGAGTTGAATCTACAATTAAAATATATTCAGTTCATCTAATAAGCAATTTAGCCTCGCTACCTCTTATATTTAAGACAAAAAATTTAAACGTAATAAATAAATATAAATAATAAGTATATACACACATCAACATCATCTAGGGATATTTTATATAAAGTTCATAAACTTAAAAAATACTGGCCGATTTAAAAATATTTTAATGGAACCTTATTGTGTAGGACTTATTGTATGATTCCAAATTTGAATTTTAAAAAAATAATTAAAATCATAAGATTAGCGCGGCAATTATTGTAGCGAGTTCGAAGGTTTAAATTTACTTAACGCAGTTTTAAGCATTTTGTTTAAATAAATTGAAGTTTTAATATTTTTTTTTGATTAATTACAATTTAATACAACTGTATGCATCATGCAGCGGCGTCATTTAACAAGAAACGAAATGTTAAGGGCAGTAGGAATGCTCCAAGCTGGGGCTACTCAACGGAGTATTGCCGAGGAGATTGGAACAAGACAAAACGTGATATCAAGATTGTGGTCACGTTATCGTGCTACTGGTGAAGTGGCTGAAAGGCATCCAGGCGGAAAGCGGATAACTACCCAAAGACAAGACCGATTTTTGCAAGTGGCCGCGAGAAGACAACCAAATGTTACGGCCATGCAGTTGGTTCAAACGCTCCAGTCAGACCACCAGGTGCTTGTCAGTGACCAAACTGTGAGGAGAAGACTGCACGAGGCTAACCTTCATTCTCGCAGGTCGCTTCGTACTCTAGCACTACGCAGAGGAAATCGTGGACGAAGATTACAGTGGGCTAGAGAACATTTGCCTTGGGAAGATATCGAGTGGTCGGTAGAGTTGTTTACCGATGAGTCCCGATTCGGATTTCATCCTGATTCACGTAGAGTACGCGTATGGCGATCTTCTGGTCGTGACAACCGTCTGCAACACCCTCAGGAGGTCCATCCATACCACGGCGGAACAATTATGGTTTGGGCGGGAATTCGTATTGATGGAAGAACAGACCTCGTTTGGATCAGAAACACTATGACTGCCGAAAAATACCGTAATCAGGTGCTAGCACCAATAATCTATCCCCATCGACTGCAAATGGGCCAAGTTTTCACGCTCATGCACGACAACGCCCGTCCGCACACTGCGCGAGTGGTGACCAGCTGGCTAGAGGAGCACGACGTGTCGGTCTTAGACTGGCCCGCGCAGTCACCAGACCTAAACCCCATAGAGCACGCGTGGGATACGCTTCAAAGAAGGGCTTTGAGGAATTTGCCTCCTAATGTTGCGACTTAAGAGCAACTTTTTTGCATCTTAGCAGGACCTGGGACAATATTCCGCAGCAAGATATTGACAACCTGATTCAAAGCATGAAAAACCGTTGCAGGGCCGTGATTAACGTCATGGGTGGTTTCACTGACTACTAATTTTAACTTCAAATAAAAAAACCAAATAATTTCGTTTTACTTTATTTTTTTCCTTAGATAGACATTTTATCTTAAATTTAACATTATTTCACTTTTTGCGTTTTTTAAAATAAAAAAATATTTAAGCATAAAACAATATTTTGTTGTATTCTAAATCATAGTCTGATAAGTAGGCTTTACAAAAATATATACATGTTGTTTGTTAGTAAACACAATTTTTGAGTAAATTGAGAAATTCTGAATATCCCTAGACGGTGTTGATGTGTGTACTACATATTATACTTTTTTTTTGTAAATACATACATAAGTATGATACATAGAAAATACCCAGACCAGAAACAAATATTTAATTATAAGCATAAATACTTGCACCCGGCGGGAATCGAACCCGCAACCTTCTGCATTGCAGTCGGGCCTTCCCCCGACACGCTACAGAGGCCTTCATATACATTCATAGCAAGACTAAACTCATATACCATTTCAATGATTTATTTGCTTTGAACATGAGTTGTAAATATTTACGAGTGCTTTCCACGTTATCGTTCTGCGTTAATGGTAGCTTTATCAAAAGTGGGCCAGCAAAAATTTATGCCCGTTTTACTGGCCGGTATTTATTTCTTCGAGAGCTTGGTTATTAAGTTTTTAAAATTGTAAGTGTTCTTGTTATTTATGAATATCGGTACTTATATTTTATAGTATGACTAGCTGTGTCCCGCGGTTTCCGTGGGTTTTTTCAAAATTCCTTTCTAATCGAATGTCTACATCACTTAAAGAACACACCTTCCAAATTTCAGCTCTCTACCTTCAGCGGTTTAGGCTGTGTGTTGATCAGTCAGTCAGTCAGTCAGGACAAAGCATTTTATAGATATAGATTATTAAGTATGCGCCTTGCACGGTCAGTACTTCAATGGGCCACCGCTTAAGTGTGGAATTTTGCACAGTGGGAGGTAACGTGTGTAGGCAACGCGCGCTGTTTATAGGTAGGTACTAATATTTTATATTTTAATTTGAGTGAAGAGTTTTGTTTGTTTGTTTGTCCTGTCCATACTAATATTATAAACAGAGAAGATTTATATGTTTGTTTGTATCGAATAGGCTCCGAAAGTACTGGACCGATTTTAATAATTAATTCACCTATAGAAAGCTATTTTAGAGAGGAGTATCTTAAACTACTATTGATCCCGATATTCCTACGGGATCGGTACTTACGCGCGTACCCCGGGACGCAGAAAATAGATTTGTTTGTTTGTTTGTAACGTAAAGGCTTCAAAACTGCTTTACCGTTTTTAGGGTTCCGTACCCAAAGGGTAAAAACGGGACCCTATTACTGAGACTTCGCTGTCTGTCTGTCTGTCTGTCTGTCTGTCCGTCCGTCCGTCCGTCTGTCACCAGGCTGTATCTCATGAACCGTAATAGCTAGACGGTTGAAATTTTCACAGAAGATGTATTTCGGTTGCCGCTACAACAACAAATACTAAAAACAAAATAAAACAAATATTTAAGAGGGGCTCCCATACAACAAACGTGTTTCAAAAACTACAAGGGAATCGAGTAGGTCCGTATGGAATTCAAAATGGCCGCCCTGTCTGTCAAATATACCAGTCTGGCTTGACTTACCAAAGAGTTTCTTATAAGTTTCAGATTTTCTTTGTGCCAGTTTTTTTTTTTCTTTTTTTTTTGAGTGGTGTGGTCGTA
The DNA here is from genome assembly GCA_958496205.1 of Idaea biselata. Lineage (NCBI taxonomy): Eukaryota > Metazoa > Arthropoda > Insecta > Lepidoptera > Geometridae > Idaea > Idaea biselata. Next base: position 18,480,700 of record OY292400.1, on the reverse strand, counting down.
TGAAGGGAGTAAGGATCGAAGCTAAATATTTCACATTTTCCTATCAAATTTAAAAATTGGATGTAAATCATTTTAGGGTTCCGTACCCAAATGTCATAGTGGTACGGAACCCTTCGTGCGCGAGTGTCGCACTTGCCCGGTTTTTTAAAAAAAACCTCCATCAATAGAAAGCTACATTATTAAGGAAAAATATAGACTACTTTTGATCCTGATATTCGGGATCGGGATTTACGAGGGTAAAGCTAGTTCTCTATAAAAACTCAAAGACTAGGTATGTTTTATACTCTCAATTTTATGGAATCAAAAACTTTCTAAGGAACACTTTAAATTTTTTTTTCCGCTGTAAAACTGAAACGATAAATACTTACTCTTTCCCATTTTATCCCGGTTTTCTGGAAATTTATTTCAGTAGTAAAAATTTAAGGATAGTAGAAATCAATAAGGTTTCGCGTTGAAATTCGCTATTAAATTGCTAATTTCGATATATATTAAAGCAGTTCTGTAAAGCAGTAAAGTTTTTGTAATGCTTAGTTACTGCTTTAACCACGCGCCAAATTGAGATCAATTAGTTTTTAAGGGCCCTATACTTAAAAAACTGAAAATCCATGTCGGGCGCATCGAAAATTGTTGATTATTTCATGACGGAATGTTGTAGAACTTTTTTTTGTGTACAGATTGTAGGCGACATTGTTTCCGATATTTTAGTGCAGTTTCCATACAAATATGTCGAAACGTATTGAAGCCTATCGACATTTTAGCCAAATCAGACATTTTTTGTCTAAAATTTGAATAGGCTTTGCACCAATAGGAGGTTCTTGTCTTAAAACTGCACCAAAATGTAGAAAACAATGTCACCTACAATCTGTACACAAAAAAAAGTTCTACGACATTCCGTCATGAAATAATCAACAATTTTCGATGAGCCCGACAGGGATTTTCAGTTTCAAGGTCGTTGGCGTTGTTCATCATCATCATCATCTCAGCCGAAGGACGTCCACTGCTGGACAAAGGCCTCCCCCAATGATCTCCACGACGACCGGTTCTGCGCTTTTCGCATCCAGCGGTTTCCCGCGACCTTTACCAGGTCGTCGGTCCACTTTGTCGGAGTTGGCGTTGTTATTCCTCTTAATAAGAAATTCGCATTTTTTATTGCTTTAGGCCCTAGGCATATCTTATAGAAACATTTTAAAGGAAAAATATATCATCAACGGGCACGGCAAGAGGCGACAAGAGGCACGGGTTCGAACATATGCTTCTCGCCTGTTGGGCGCTATTTGATAAAATGTTACGTACCCAAAATATTGAAACCATTTCGCTGTGACATTTCCCCCTTACTTACAAACCTAACATACTTTTTTATACATTAAATAGCAGTTGATTAAGGCAAAATCTTACTTACAAACGCTGAAGTAAGTGTGAAATTAAACTGAACATAATTTTATGTGTGGCGTGTCCAAGTGTCGCCAATTACAGATAAGCATGATTTGACACAATCCTGAAGGAGGGACCTGTAAAGATCTCGAAACATCGAGAGGTAAAACGATGCTAAAAGGAATAAACACCACGCGATTAAAACCGAAAAATGAGTTTAATTTCTATCCAACATCGCGAAAACAGAAGAAAAAACGACGTAACAATACTGTCAGCGCTGCAGCGGCTCTCTATTCATTTCGCGTAAAAAGAACAAGGAATATGTTTAAGACATCACCTCTTACTAGTACATAATAGTCCAATGGCTCACTACGGCTTTATAGGCACCTGTTTAAAGGAACCTGCCGCCTACTAGTTCAGATAAGCACTTTACTGATTAACCATTTAGTAGGTGCGGCGCGCGGCGTGGCGTGCCCTAGTGTCGGCAATTACAGACAACCATGATTTGTGTGCAATATTGATAACAACCAGTCCTACTGCACTAAACCTAGTTTTACTATATACCTGCAATTGATTAGATTTATAACGTTTGTCCTGGATTTTTTATTTGATTAATTACGATTGAATATTTTCTTGAATTTAATCTGGTTGCTATTAAAAAATACTTAAGAGGAAAGTCTACCTACTCTTTCTTTATTTAAACGGAGTTTACTTTTTTCCTCCCTGGATAGACATTAAAGAAAATATGTGTTTATGCCATAAAACCTATATCATAGAATTATTCATTTGTTTTGGTTCTGTAATGTATATTGTTGCGAATAAATGAGTTTCTATTTCTATATCTGCCATGACCATGCCTCTAGGTTTTTTTTATATTTTCTAAATTTGAATAGAAATAAGATTTAGAGAAGTTTGAATATGAAAAAATCAAAACGTCGGGGCATGGTCATGTCTCAAATAAGTTCAATGGCATAAACATTAAGAGGATAGTCTCCATTCTCTTTCTCCATACAAACGTAGTTTAAATTTTCCTCCCTGGATAAAGACATTAGAGCAAATATGTTTATGCCATAAAACCTATATCTGTCATGACAATGCATCTAACTTTTTTTTTTTCTAATTAAAATAATAAAATTAAAAAGGTAGATGCTTAGTCATGACAGATATTAGTTTTATGGCATAAACATATTTGCTCTAATGTCTTTATCCAGGGAGGAACATTTAAACTACGTTTGTATGGAGAAAGAGAATGGAGACTATCCTCTTAAACATATTTTGCTCTTATCTCAGGGAAAAAACAGTCGACTACGTTTGTTTTGTATGGAGAAAAAAGTAGAAAGAGTTTTCCCTTAATATAAAAGATGGAACATTATTAAATCCGAAACATTATTTCATTTATATCAGATAAAAAAAATATTTAAACGTGTAATAGAATAGCGATACGAAGTATCGCCGGGTCAACTAGTAGGTACATAATAATTTCCTTATTGTAAATAGACAGACAGACAGTGGAGTTTCAGTAATAGGGTCCCGTTTTTACCCTTTGGGTATGGAACTAAAAAATACAAGTGGTTCGTCCCACTAATAATTTTATTTATCTCGTGTTTTGTTACAATAAAGAATTGCTCTATCTACCTATCTAATATTATAATTGTGTGTTGTCAACAGGTGTGGTTGTGATGAGATGGTGGTGGGCGGTCGCGCTTGTGGCGCTGATCGCGCCCGCCCGCCCCACGCCACGAGCAGGGAACGGTGAGCTCATTTACAGTAAGCATCACATAATGCACCCATTCAGCACCCTTACAACACCTGTTTTGTAACGCAGTTAACAGTTCAAAAAATTGTTTTTTTATCTTTATTTTAAGGCATTGTTTTAAGGGGACATTTTAAGGAATAGGAACTGCCTACTCTTTTCTCCATACAAACTTTACAAACGTAGTCGACTGTTTTCTCCCTGGATAAAGATATGTAACGCAGTTAAGAAAACAGTTAAGAGAACAGTCTCTGAATTTCAGTAGTTTAATAAAACACGAAAGAGTTTTATGAAATAAATAAAAGAACCAGGAACTGCGTTCCAACCGAAACGGTGCCTTTTCACAGAGCACTCGAAATGGTGGCGTTATTATCTCTATTGCACACTTAAGAACGTGGCGACTGTTAATATTTCCATACAAACTTAATACCAAAATAAATTACAAAAAAAATTAGTTTTCTACCTTAATATTTAAAATATTCGGATTAAGATTTTACTTTTATAGGGTCCCCACCACAAGGTTTTCCAAAATATACATTCGAAATGAAATAAAACGGAGAAACATTTTTTTTTCATTTTTACAGCGTAATCCGTTAGAAAGCTACATTCACCCTACCTGAGTAACATAGGCTTTACGTTAATTGATCTCGATATTACCAAGGGATCGGGATTTACGCTGACTAAACCGCGGGGCGCAGCTAGTTACTCATAAAAGCCTAATTTAGTTTATTAAAGTATTAAAAACTCTGGTAATAATAACAGTAATTTAAACCGGTCATTACAGTTTTCCTCGTCACATCAAATTAAGTAATATTGGTGCTTAAAAGTTTAACATTTTCATGCATTATGAAAACGAGCTGCAAACGACATTTTGACGTTGTTTCGCTCACAATTCCGGGCTGGTAACTTCTGTTTATCATGGGCCTATTATTTGGCGAAAATTATATAAATAATTATAACTACAAATACCTATTATAACTGCAAAATTGTTTCAAATTATAAAATACTTTTATACTTTTACTGTGTGTTTATATTTATATTAATACTCTGCGTCCCACGGATTCACTTCCGTAAGTCCAGATCCCGTGGGAATATCGGGATCAAAAGTAGCCTATGTTACTGAAGGTTAAGTAGAAGTTAAGTATGTAGCTTTCTAATACTAAAATATTTTTTGAAATCGGCACTCAAAAACTTTGAGTTAATTTATTACAAACATACAAACACACACACACAAACACAAATCTTTTCTCTTTATAAAATTAGTGTAGATGAAGATGAGTGGGATATGTTACTACTGCTAAAATGCTGTTATGTTCATGTTTAGGGTTCCGTACTCAAAGGGTACAAACGGGACCTTTTTATAAGACTCCGACTCGCACTTGGCCGGTTTTTAAATCAATTTACGCTTCTCGTTCACCAAAATGTAATTAAGTTACACAATATTGTAACGACCGACTTCAGAAACTCCTGAAACAAATTTCCTTTATTCTTTTAACATTTTCTTCAAACTTGTCAAGACTTGGGTAAAGAAATGTAACTTAATTTTGTTTAAAATTAAAAAAACATTAAGTAGGTACGTAAAAATTAAGAGGACAGTCTACCTACTCTTTCACCATACAAACGTAGTCCACTGTTTCCTCCCTGAATAAAGACATTACAGCAAATATGTTTATGCCTATATCTGCCATGGTCATGCCTTAGTTGCCATGTTTTCGTTTTTTTCATTTTCTAATTAGAATAGATATCAAATCAGAAAAAATAATAATGAAAAAATCAAAACGTAGGGGCATGGTTGTGGCTGATATAGGACTTATGGCATAAACATATTTTTTCTAACATCTTTATCCAGCGAGGAAACAGACGACTATGTTTTTAAAGTTTGTACGGAGAAAAGAGTAGGTAGACTAACCGTTAGACCGCTAGTGAATTTTTAAAGATGTACTTTTCCTTTAAAATATTTCTAGTATTTTATTTTAGTGTTTTTTAGTAGGTACGTATGGTTAACTTATATTTATCTAAGAATCTCAAGGGACGGCCAAACAAAGGCGAGTCCATACTAAACCCGCCTTAGACTCAACCATGTGAACGTTGGGTTTGTGAAAGCGAAACCACTCGGTGTTATTCTATCTACCATCTTTCTAATTGAATGAGCTTCTGAGCTTTGATAAGGGACAAGGTTCTAATCGTTTAGGTATTTTACGGACCGACAAACTGTTTCTAGGGTCCATATTTATTTATTATTTTATGTTATTTTTGGAACTATTATTATAAGTTAGGACCAGCCGTTATTCTGTAATCCTAAATTCATGAGTTACTAGTGTGTGTATAAGACCAAAATTCAATGTAAAAATTGAGGACGATTGAAGTTCTACATTTAAGGTACCCTAATTGCAATTTTTTATTACGAATAAATATAAAACAGTCTGCTTCACTGTCGAAAATCTTACATGTAACCACTGAATTTGCAAAACTAAACGCCTTTTCTGCTCGCTGATAAAGAATGACGGTGCGAAAAGCTTTAAGCCCCCGAAATACAGAAAGGCCATACAGAAGAGGCAAAACTTGCAGTCTATTCCAATCAGGCAGATAATCTTGAAATTCTTAAGAGTCTTTGAGACCATTCATCAATATAACCAACAAACCAACCAACCTATGGCTAATCAGGTGGTTATTGTTAAGCGGCATACAGACATCGCGAGGCATGTGCCACGAATGGTTCGCCTCGCATGCCTCGGGCTGAGTGGACGTGTGTGCTCACATGTGAGCATTCGCGTCATAAGATCGTTGCGAACGCCGCCTCAGTGCGAGCCGCGCGCGTGATTTTCTATTGTTCTACTGACGAACCCTGTGCGTGGTTGCTTGCGCGCTCAGCTTGAGCATGTATCGTGTGGGACGAATGCATAAATGTAATCACGTATGCCTCAGGCTGAGGCATACGTGATGATCCATTCGCGATGTGTGGTTGCGGCTTAACACTCTCCTATCTGAGCCATGTTCCCGGTTGCATACCTCTCGGGAGGCCAAGGTTCGCTAAAACCTCAAATTATTTGCGGTAGGCACAGTAGATAAGTCATCATAAAGAAGGTACTTATTTTGTATCCAACAACCTTCTTTATGATGACTTATCTACTTAGTATATACTTAAATGTAGGTGTAGGTGTAACTAAGTTGGTATTGACTATAGGTACAAAAAGACACAATTTCTTCTAAGCAAAATTTCACTCTCGTTATTCTAAATGCCAGCGTAATAAAGCAATAGGAATCTATTACTAAATCAGTAGTAGAATAGCATTTCAAAGAACAATCACATTTGCCTTCACTCGTAAACATTTCATAGAAATCTCAGAGTTTAAAGCAAACAATCTTTGAGGAAAGTCGAAAACAATGAATATCATTAAACTAAAATCCACTTAAAATCACAAATAATGGTTGACATTTGAACAGGCTTTGATGTGTTGACGAGCAGTGAATTGTGATCGGCAATAGATTATGTAATACAACCATTAGTACATGAAAATTGACACCACTAAACTTTTACGTCGACAATTCCAATATAGGCTTGGTGTACCGCATGCGATAGAGACACTCAAATATTTATTTCAATAAAGAAGATGTAACACGAATATAATATGGACATTTTTAAACGTCGTAAATTTAGGAGTTTAGTCTGGTTTCAACGCGCCCTTCGATGAGAAGAAACCACAATAAACTCATCTCCTATTATAGAAACTAAATCATTTATTGTTGACCTACCGCCACCTGTACACCAACCTTTATTTTATTATGAATAATTGATTGACTTGATTTGAATTATAGTGGCCGGCAAACTAGTTGAAAAATTTTGACGTGGACGGGGGAAAGTTCTCGCAGTACATTTTATTGAATTATACTTTTGTGTAATTAAGTGTTAAATTACAATCGACATTATACAAATTTAGTATGTCATTTAGTATGAAGTTATTCACTTTATACTATCACTACCATACCACATGCAGCACAGGATAGCAGATAGATATTGTCAGATCTTTATGTGTTCTAGTTTTGAAAAGCCATTTCAATCCAAACCCAAATCCAAAAACTGGCCTAATATCCTATTAAAGCATAACCATTTCCATTCTGTAAGCTTTGTAATAATAAATCGCCTTCTCATTCACAATTCTGTCGCTTACCAACACAGCTGAATACACAATTTTTCAACGTAAATCCCTACAAGTGGTCCGAGCCGATTACGGATTAAGCACCAACCTAAACATGGGTTCGAGTAAGTCTGGTAACCGACCCGTGTACCGCTGGCTCGAAGTGTAAAGGTCGGCACTTCAATCGATCGAAAGTGATGAGAAGTGGTCTGACGACTGGGTCAATGCTATTACGTTTACATCGCGTGTGACATACGCATGTAGAGTGACCACACTTGCGCTAAGATTAGGGGGAAATTCTATACCAACTCTTATCTCCATACAAACTTTACAAACGTTAACTTTTTAAACTACGTGTTAGTTGGAACTCATAATTCAGTCCCCTCGCGACTAAGACCGTTGTAACGTGATCGAAACGTCGGGGTAAGAAAATTAAATAGTTAAAAATCACGCGATAAAGACCCGAGAAATACAAAATTATAGGTTTACAAACGTAGTCGACTTTTTCGTTCCTGGACAAGGACATTATAGTAAATATTATGTGTATGCCATTAATCCTATATCAGCTATGACCTAAGTACGTTTCGTTGCGTAAATTGGGAATTAAGTAACCTATATGGAAATCCAGATCACCAGCTATCTGTAATACTAAGTTTTATCACAATCAGTTAAGTAGTTTTTGCATGAAGGAGCAACAAACATATTTATTAACTTACTTTCTTATTTACACACAATTTTTCTTAAATATCTCAAATAATTTTGGCAGGATAGAATAGGTACAATATCCTGGCGATATTCTGAGCGTGTAAAATAGAATATTGATGGATATTGGATACCTAATTCATAACAATTCATCAATAATCAATCAGGATCGCAATATTTATTGGACGTCTATCCTTCGCCTATATTATTTTTATTATAACAAACTGATGTTAGATGGATATTCCCTATCGAAAAACTATATTTTCCTTTCATCTCAGCGAGCCTTATGGACGGGTCGTAAAACCTATGTAGGAATTATTATTTTTATTATTTTGCCCCGAGTTGTGGATGGCCGTCAATCTCTTATAGAATTTCACTTTTCTGAGATTGAGTATTAATCTGGAGGCTGTTTTGATAAATCAGAAAGTATATTTTGAGAGCTGGACCCTGATTCCAGTACCAGCTGTACCTATTTAGATTGACTAAAATTTTATTTTAACGTTAATTCATTGTGAACAATACCTACATTTAAAATGAAGCTATAACTTGGAACTGAACTAAAATCCAAAATATATCTTTGAATACCCATATATCTTAAATTCATGCAATTGTAATGATATTTATATTTTTTATTGGGGGATTTACGGCCTGACTACGGAATACCGAAGATCGTGCGAAGTGGAGACGTAAAAGTAGGAAAGCGGACCCCGGGCTCTCGAGAGAGATGCAACCGGGAACAACGCTCGGATGATAATGAGTGATTCAGAGTACCTATACTAAAATTTTAAAAGCATTTTTTCAAAAGGCAGTCGTCCAATTTCTTTCATAAAATACCCCAGTGTTTTTTTTACAATAAATCCCTAACTAATAAATTTGAAATTAAGTAAATATTTCGGTGATAAATTGATAATAATGCAAGATTTGTTGTTATTAATTTCCCAAGACCAACAATAAACAACGAACCTGTGTATCTAAAACAAAGTGATTGTTTCCAAGTTTCTTGTGAAAATCATTTTCAGGAAGTAGCTGGTGGAGTAGAACGATGTTGAGAATTCATTTCGGGAATATTCGTTTAGAAAAAAAAAGAAATAGAAAATATTTATTGACAACAAAACACACAGACCAAATAACAGCAAAAATAAACCGGCCAAGTGCGAGTGGGACTCGCGCACGAAGGGTTCCGTACATTTTTGAATTGAATGAAAGGAAAATTGCGATTTACGGTTTATGACGTATTAAAAAAAACTTCTAGCTTGATCTCGTTCAAACCAATTTTCGTTGGAAGTTTGCATAGTAATGTACATCATATATATTTTTTAGTTTTATCATTCTCTTATTTTAGAAGTTACAGGGGGGGGGGGGGGGGACAAACATTTTACCACTTTGGAAGTGTCTCTCGGGCAAACTATTCAGATTAGAAAAAAATGATATTAGAAACCTCAACATCATTTTTGAAGACCTATCCATGGATACGCCACATGTATAGGTTTGATGAAATTTTTTTTTTTAAGTTTCAGTTCTTAGTATGGGGAACCCCAAAAATTCATTATTTTTTTCTATTTTTGTGTGAAAATCTTAATGCGGTTCACCGAATACAACTACTTACCAAGTTTCAACAGTATAGCTCTTATAGTTTCGGAAAAAAGTGGCTGTGACATACGGACGGACAGACGGACAGACAGACAGACATGACGAATCTATAAGGGTTCCGTTTTTGCCATTTGGCTACGGAACCCTAAAAAGGTATAAAAGAAGATAGTACATATTAACACAACATGAAATAGTTTAGTTCATTTGGTATGAAATCAATGTTCGACTGAAGTTTTCCATTGCACATGTTTTTAGGTGTGGCGCGTCGTGATATTCGTAGCCGGGTGCAAGTATTTATGCTTAAAAATAAATATTTGTTTCTGGTCTGGATCTCTCTATGTATAATATACAGAAAAACTTGCTAGCTATCACGGTTTATGAGATACAGCCTGGTAACAGACGGACTGACAGACAGATAGCGAAGTATCAGTTATAGGGCCCCGTTTTTACCCTTTGAGTACGAAACCCTTAAAAGTACCTACAGCAACATGTAAAATGGGGGATTATTGTTTTCTCTCTCGTCTACCCCATCGTGTGAGACATCATTAGATACTTCTTTTAAAGTAATTTTGTTCTCCATATAAAACCGAAAAATGAGTTTTATTTCAAACTAGCTGCACCCCGCGGTTTGACCCGCGTAAGTCCAGGTCCCGTGAGAATATCGGGATCAAAAGTAGCCTAATGTTACTCAGGGTGAATGTAGAATTTTTTAAATCGGTCCAGTAGTTTTTGAGTTTATTCATTACAAACATACAAAAATACAAATCTTTCCTATTTATAATTTTAATGTAGATTAACTAAAACTATCTTCTTCAAATTCAGATAAACCAAAATAATCTAGATTAACATTAAATACCGTGTACCTACCTAAAGTTTTCATCCGCGCGTTGCATTCTCAGAATCGTGTCTACCCCAGTAGGTACTCGCTTCAAATCACTCGCTTGTCTAAACAAAGCTCAGAAAGCAAGCATATAAAACAAATGGATGTGTTACTTGCGTTACTCTTTGACTATAACTTTATTGCATATAGTGGCAGTGAATACGAGTCGGTTTTGTTTAGACCGACTTGAAAAAGAGGAAGGTTCTTGTTAAGCTATTTTTTGAGGTTCTGACGTATCGTTTGTAGGTTAAAACGGGACCAGGGGCCTTATTTTGTAACTTTGTTGCTAATAAATCTCGATAAAAACAATTAAAAATGACGTTTATTCAACAATGATGGCGAATGACGTGAAAAATGACTTTTATCATTTTTCACGGCATTCATTCGCTCAAAAATTGCCATTGCAATTATTTATTTATTTATTTATTTATTTATTAAAACTAAGTTGCAACACTATTACAGCTAAGCCAATGCAGTGTCGTAACTAAAATATATTGGCTATGTATATAATATAAGTAAATAGGTACTTAAAACTAATTATTCTCTATGCATCTGTATGCCATTTCTGTGAATTTCGGCAGGCTACAATAAAAAATATCTAATTCTTTCGCGAGATCATTGATAGCCTGAATGGCTCGTACCATAGGGGTATTATAACTAGCATCTGTAATTATATATCCGTAAACGCAAAAATCAACAATTTCAATTGTTTTAATCGATATTTGTTAGCAACAGAGTTGAACAGAGTTACGTAATCAGGGGGCAGTTCTTCTGTGTTGTTGGTCTCCTCGACTTTTATTTCGAAGCATGCGATTTCGAATCCCGGCCCCCGCCCGACTGCGCGCAATTTTATTCTTTCACACACCGTGTGTATAATTAACATCGTGAACTGCGTTTTAAAATGACGTGGCTACGTACGGAAATTGCCCGGCGAAACCTTTTTACTTATCCTATTTCACTGCACTTAAGTGTTCCTACGACTATGTGGATGTTTTCTAACTTTCAACATGCAGTGAAATTGTTTGCTCTTCGCGGAAATCCTACAATTAGGGCCTACAATCTCTTCTAATACGAGAGAGTAGATATTAGTACATTTTATTGTTTTCTCACATAAAAAATGCACGGACGGTAATGTAAATGTTTACATGAGAAAGTTCTTTTGAAACTCTTTTATGGAAAAGTGAAAATTTCTTAATATGTTGTAGCTTTTACTTTTTTTCAATCGACTTACGAAATGGAAGAGGTTATCAATTCAAATGTATTATGATTTTTGTGTTTGTAGTTTGTTACCGAATATCTCCACCGTTTGAGATTTGATAGAGATGATTCTTTCTTTATTATATAGGTCTTTAGTAAACATACAAAAATTTACTTTTGTCCAAAATATATTCAATCATTGGAATTTTCAGTCAATCCAGAAGAAAGAACCTGTAAAGGTATCGAAACGTTGAGCGTTGAAACAATGTTAAAAGTAATAAATACCACACGATTAAAACCCAAAAATCTCTTAATTTAATTATCTAATAATGTTTTCGATTGATACTTTTAACAATTGATTGAAACATTTTCCCTATTTTTAAAAGTTCAAAGTGCAACCGGCCTTATAGATAAGAGCTTACTTAAATTAAATTCCTATAGTCACATAAAACGGCTCATTTACAGTCACTAAATTGCGCATAAGCATTAAATAGATAAGACGACGCGCCGTACAAAATGTCAATAAAATGTGATTAAAATTGAGACTGAGTACGGGAAACAATTTAAATAGTCATATAATGGTGGAAAATAACCCTTTTACAACGCTTTTAAAATAGCGTCGCCGACAAATTAAATCCTCGTATAAGTGTCATTAAAATGCTTGCTTCGTTCTAGGGCGGTTTCCTAATGGATTTACCGGCACGGCGCGGCAGGCGCAGAGCATGTAGTGGCGAGAAATACGACACTTTTAATCTGTATTGCATTTTTACGACATTTAGTGAGTAATTACGATTTTACTGTTAATGTAATTCAATGAGAAAGTGGTAGAGATATCTGAATGTGGTAATTCATTTTAACATACATGGATACTGTTAAATGAGACTTGTCTGGTAACGAGATGATGCAATATTGTGTTTTCATGTCGTACGTATTAGAATACATTTTTATCGTCGGCGCACAAGAGCCACAAAACGCAGCTGCAAACGCCACCACTTGTAGCTATATGACAAGTCGTTTCTAGCTTCAAATGGTACATGGCGGGGCGAGCGTTTGCGGTAGCGTTTTGTGGGATCGGGACTTACGCGGGTGACGCCGTGAGACACATAGCTAGTCGTCTATAGGTCAGTATTGGTCACAGTGCCGTTCAGTACTTCTGACGTATCGGTCTAGTGATAAATTGAAGTCGTATCCGTTCCAGTCATATCTTTAATTCCTCGGTAGCACTATTCCTCAGCACTTTAGAAGGCATCCAGTTCGGATTTCTCTTGAAACGTAGTCTCAGTTTCACAGCATTTTTCACGAGACAGCGTTGTTTTTAATGTTATTTTTATTTATTTCCCTACTTTTCCAGTTTCTTGGACTAGTTTAAGTATGTTTTGTGCTTCCGTACTGAGATCGCTACTTAATACAATTTTTCTCTCGTCGCACATCGATCATAAATCTTAGTAAGGTGACATCGGTGAGCATGTTGCAATATCGATACTGATTATCGATAGCAATAATGTGCAGCACTCCGCCCGCCCTTAAGACGTATGAGTAAGAGAGAGAGCAAAATACTCTCTGGACTGCTCCTACGTTTTACAACCCGGTGTGTACCTTAACTTTAAAGCAGCTCCTGGGACATACTCTGATGAAGAACGAGGCTTGTCTAGAACATAATAATACGACCCCCTCACCTAAGTCCAGAATAAAGATGAACCTACGTCTGAAGCCAACTGATTCTTCAGTTTCTCACCGTAAGAACTTAGGTCTTTAGGTGATATTAAAGATAAAATACATTTTATATTGGCTGCAAGAATTTGAACCCTCAACTCTATGTAATATAATAAGTAATAACTAAGCCCATTACTGTAGTCATCTAGTCTCTATAATATGAGCCTAATTACTTATCGTAGAGCTAAATCGCGTTGTAGGTGTGTCTGTCTGACCTGACCTACACACGCGACAAGTGCAATGTTTACAAACACATAGGAAGCATGTTGCGTGTCGCTTTCGTTGACCTGTAACCGGCCGGCGCGGGCGCAGGCCCAAGCATTGTAGTAGCAAACATTTACTTTGCATTCACACCGTATCTGTATCTATTACGTCAAGATGCAAAGCGCGGTTTGGTTGATAGATCTACTTACTTTTTAGTAGTGTCCGAACGAAACACGATTTTCAGATGAAGTTTTAAATTTTGGTTATATTTTTAACCCCATTATTTGGTTAGATCCGGCGCACTTTGTATCGCCATCGGTCATACCCTTCGAAAATAAAATGATATTCCCGACTGATACCGGCATTGCTACAAATTTTGAGGTAGTGTTTACTTGAAAATTAGCTGTTTTTTTTTGAAGTTATACGTTTTATAAGTCATTATTTTTACATGGGATGCATAGTAGGTTTCCTTGTGGAGTAATGATTAACGCACTCGCCCGGCAAGCAAGAGGCACGAGTTCGAACCCAGTCACGTCAAGATTTTTATGATGCATTTCTTTTTGTAAAATATTTTTTAAGTTACCTACTTAGTTTTTTTTTCTATAATATTTGTGTAATTTAACTTTTTGTAAACAAAAAAATCTATTCATGTTAACGCATAAATCGTAGGCACATTAGTGTGAGCTGTCGATTTCATACCAACCATACTGACTAGAAATAACGGTGTCAGTTTCTGAATGCTGATTGGTAATTTTCTCCTTTTCACCATAATGAACAAAACAATTGAGTTGAAAGCAGTTTGCTAATTTGCTAATTGTGCAGCAAAGGGGTAACGATTTTCTTAAGGCCTGCATGGTCACACTCAATGCGTGTCGTCTTTATTGCATTGCATGAAACTGAGAGAGAAAGCGGCTTCAGGCGCGTGACGTGTACACGCGTCCAGTGTACGCAGAGCTGTTTCGACCGCCAAATTAATAGTTTCGGCGAATATGACCACATTGAGAAAATATTGCAGGGTAGGTACGAGTCGGAATCGCACGAAGTATTCCGTTTCATTTCCACAAAAAAACACGTTTTGTGTTATGGAGCCCTCACTTAAATAATATTTTAATTGTATTTTATCGTGGCTAAGAAACATCAGAGAGTGGACAGGAAAAGGGAGTGCCGGCAAACTATTTAGCCTCGCGAGAGATCGAATAAAATATGCTGAACTGACTGCCAACCTTTACTAGTTGGAGAGGTACCCTGAGAAGAAGAAGAATTCTTTTTTGAGTATTTGTTGTTACACTGGCAATAGAAATACATCATCTGTGAAAATTTCAACTGTCTAGCTATCACGATTACTGAGATACAGCCTGGTGACAGACGGGCGTAATGTAGAGTCTAAGTAAAAGGGTTCCGTTGTTACCCTTTAGGCACGGAACCCTAAAAACGACTATTTTTGGACATGTCTTTACCTAAATATTGGTTTTTCTAAAACTTTACTGCTTAGCTCCAAGCTGGTATGACTAGGATAACACCAGTACTCACTCAAAAACGACACGCCACGCGTTTGTTGTTAAAATCTCAACTTTTGTTGTACCTACTTACCGTGTTGGCTATTCATTAAAGATTAAACTAGCAAGCTTACTGAGAAATGAAGGCAAATAAACTTTATAGTAAAAGTTATGATGAATTGAAAACTTTCTTATTTCTCAGTTTAAACAATGCTCGTTTAACTCTGGTTGCTCACAAACATCAACATTTATTTTAATTATGATAGGTACTTAATAAATGTGAAAGCTTATGTATGAATAAATGCAGGTATCCATCAGTGAATAGCGAACGAAGACAGCTGGAGTTCTAGAATAAGATAAATCTAGCCATATTTTTAAGACAAACAAACAATAACTTAAAAAATCAATGCAGGCTAATCAATGGTGCCTTCCAAAGCACGGAGGAGGTCAAGATAATGGTTTTTCACACACACATTATCGGTCACATACAAATTCATTTAGAATAAGGTCACATTCCTTCCAAACTTCCATATACCCAAACTTTACCTTTTAATTACAAGCCCTGAGCCTGAGCCTCTATAGGTACTAATTAATATTAGTACCTATAGATAAGTATGGCTTGTTACCTCCACACGTTACCTCCCACTGTGCAAAATTCCACACTTAAGCGGTGGCCCATTGAGGTTCTGACCGTGAAAGGCACTGCTCAGGTGACATAGTAGTCAAACGCTCATCGATAGTGTGTCAAAAACAAGATCTGCTAGCGTTGGTAGGCCATCTATCTCATCTATTATGTATGTATTATGATAGCGAACATAAATAGAAATACTCGACTCCAAATATTTCTAGAGTAAGTTATTGTCAAACGAAATTTTCCCACGATTATTAAAGCGGCACGACATGTAACTTACATACCTAATATTCAAATTAATGATCGGCTCTCAATTAATCATTTAAATCTATATTGATTGATCATTAGCATTGCGTAATGAATAATGATGTACTGTTACACGAAATGATTAGCATAATATCATTATTGATGACAATTTATTATCGATTTATCATATCGTATTTTTCCTCATATCTACATCGTCGAGTCGCAGTACTTTTAACCACGTTGGGCTACTCGCAATTGAGCCACCGCTCACACCCGCTGCTGACCAGCGACAGCGACATACCATACTTTTTCACTGCTGTAGCCAGTGGCCGCCACCGACAACACGTATGCGGCGCGTCTATACAAAGTATATGAAAAAGTATGTTTAGTGGCTATCGCTGTCTACCAGTGGCTGTGTTTGGCGGCCCGTATGCACTCCAGCATACTACGAGGATCCTGTCTTTGCTATTTGCTGCCATCAAATCATTAGAGTTAGAGGCGCAGATCAAAAGGTGTTGCATGGTATGCTCGAGGGCTAACAGTCACACAAGCTTTGACACTGGTCAATCATACCTCATCTTTGCCGGTGACCTTTCCTGCAGCGACCAACCTGGGTCCACCTCCACCTGGGTGTTTCAATAAGTTATAGAATATTTTGGTGGGAGTATTTTGTTTACGCACGAAGACAAATCCGAGGCAGTCTTCTTGTAGAACAAATATAAATAACTAGCTGCGTCCCGCGGTCTTACCCGGGTCGATCCAGTGGGAATATCGGGATCAAAAGTAACTTGTGTTACTTCTCGATAATGTAGCTTTCTATTGGTGAAAGAATTTTTCAAATAAATTTTAAAAAAAATTTAAAAGTAGTTTTTGAGTTTATTCATTACAAACATACACACACACACACAAAAACACAAATCTTTCCTCTTTATAATATTATTAAGTGTGGATTATTATATAATATAGCAATTTCGTTTAGGCTTTCACGTGTTTTTCACGAAATTCATTTGTGTTAATTATCATCTGAATCATCTGAACTTGGCCAAGTTTGTAATGAACCACCTACAGCGAAGCCACGGGCGGTCAATTGGCCGAAATTATATTCCACACAAATTGTCATGGAATGTTTATCTACACTAATATTTACTAGAGGAAAGATCTACACTAATATTCACTAGAGGAAACATATGTATTTTTCTGCGTGTGTTTGTAATGAATAAACTCAAAACTACTGGACTGATTTCAAAAATTCTTTCAGTATTATAAAGCTTCATTCACCCTGAGTAATATAGGCAACGTTTGATCCTGATATTCCCACGGGATCGGGACTTATGCGAGTGAAACCGTGGGATTCAGCTAGTTTGAAACAATAATGTTACACCCATTTTGTTCTCTGCCGATTTTATTTTCTTAACTTGATTAACTGTATGTAAAAACACTAGTTTTTTCAGGTTATATATGGCAGCTTCTAAAAATCTTGATTGTCAATTTGTTAGTCGGTATTTGATTGATTGATGCAACCATAAAATTTCACCTCAAATTTCCAGTTTTTCGTCAAATATTGTTAACGAGTATTCAGATTTTTGCCTGGTTTCTATATTCTATATTACGATTCCTTTTAGTTACGAATGGAATACGAACAAAGGACGTGTAATGATCTTCAGGGTGATGTTTTAACTCATAATTTTATATTTTCCCGGGTCATAATCGCGTGACTAAAAAAAAATTATATGCTTTAGAAAATAAACCATTGACATTAGCAGACTACAATGTACGCATTATATTTATAAGTACTGGAGAAAAAAAACAAAATTTCTTTGTGTTCGCATTTATACGTTTGAAAATGAACCCCTGTTATTTCTACAGAATATAATGAGGAAATTAACTATCTAATTTATAAATTTTTCCTTTTTACAATATTTTAAATGGACAATGATATAACATCACAAACATAAATATCGGCCTAGCCATTTTTGCGTCATTGCATTTAAACTAACACCACGTTGCAGTAACTTATGTAAAGTTACGCAACGTTAGAACGGTTTTGGGGTTGACTCGAAATACTAGGCCTAACTGTCCGTAAGTCAAACGAATCGTAGATTTAATGAATTATAAAAACCGGTCATTAATCACTAATACATAAAATGGTTCCCATGCAGAACGGCGATGGAATAATTATGCTAAAATAATAATAAATGTCAATAATGATTGTTATTGTCCCGTTTTGCAAGTTTATTACAGAACTTTATGTCTTATTAGCATAATGATTGCTTGTCTCATTTTATTATTATGGCGTATTCTTAATTAGGCTGTTATATAGTTTTGACACTATTTATAGATAATTAAACGCTGATAATAGTTTAAAAATACATAATAAATTATCTCCTTAATTCATACGGTAATCCTTATTTGTAAACTTTTAAAATTCACACGATTTATTAACATAGTTCTTGGTCGTAGGTCGTGGTCTTGGGCGTTAGGGGACTGACTGGGGTCCCCTCCCTTCGCGACCACGACCATTGTAACATGGTTGAAACGTTGAGGTAAAAAAATAAATACGCGATTAAGACCTTGGAAAATGTAACTGATCCTTATTTGGGTAACCAAATGACTGATCGAATTGTAATGTTATTGTTTACGGGTTGATTTTCCGCAAATAAGTCCAAGGGTAGGTACCATTTTCGTGATTTTCCTTTATGTTAGTGGGAGAAATATTGGAAGTCCATCTCTTCCATAAATTTCCCCACTAGATGTGTTTTTTTTTTAATAAATGGGATGCACTAGTCTAATTTCTGCCAATGCTGGACATTCCTAAACAACATGCGCGCTAGTCTCCTCCACCTCCACGCATGCTCTACGCAGCGGGCTGTCTGTTAAGGGCCCTATCCTGAAAAACTGAAAATCCATGTCGGGCGCATCGAAAATTGTTGATTGTTTCATGACGGAATGTCGTAGAACTTTTTTTTGTGTACAGATTGTAGGCGACATTGTTTCCGATATTTTAGTGCAGTTTCCATACAAATATGTCGAAACGTAGAAGCCAATCGACATTTTAGCCAAATCAGACATTTTTTGTCTAAAATTTGGATAGGCTTTGCACCGATAGGAGGTTCTTGTCTTAAAACTACACCAAAATGTAGGAAACAATGTCACCTACAATCTGTGCACAAAAAAAAAATCTACGACATTCCGTCATAAATTAATCAACAATTTTCGATGAGCCCGACAGGGATTTTCAGTTTCAAGGTCGTTGGCGTATATACTCCTCTTAAGTCTAAGATGTGTAGATGCTTAGAATAGTATAGAATAGAAACAGACGGACAGACGGACGGACGGACGGACGGACGGACGGACAGACAGACAGACAGACAGACAGCGAAGTCTCAGTAATAGGGTCCCGTTTTTACCTTAAGGTACGGAACCCTAAAAAGTACATTTATTCTAAAGTTACACACACATAATTGTACAAAAACAAAACATAATACTTAAAATAAACAACTAAAACTAAACACAACATGTGTGTGTTGCAGCAGGACTATGGGCCATGACTCAGTGTATAATTCACTCGTTAGAGCGAACACTGATTTTCTGTCATCAATCTATCACCAAGAGATTGTAGACCATTTAGCACAACAATATTTAGCATGATCATAATTACAAGTAACTTAACTTATAAGTAGGTATATACTAATATAGTGTACAATAAGAGAAAAATAAATATTACATTATAATAAAGCCAAATAATTCCTATGTAGGAATTTAAGGTTATTAAAGATAATTAAATGCATATATACTGTTCCAATATAAATAACTAAAATATATAGGTAGGTAAGTACAAATAAAAATACAAAGTGCTTGTTAATGGCACCAACAAAATCAAACATTACCATACTCAAACACAAAGCTTATTTGCTTGAACCACACTTTATTTATTTAGTGACTTAATATCGAAATCGAAAGTAAGGTTACTTACCTTACCTAGGTTACTATTTTGGAAGCGTGAACGAACGTTTATCACAGATCTGGTTTGAAGCCAACAACGTCTAACGTTGCGAGCGCTTTATCAAAGATGTCTAGTTTTCATCTTTGCTTTCTAAACATAACTACTGTGACCAGCGACACGAATGGGTACTTTGATACACGAAATTGTTTTTGATAATAATTCTATTATCTATCTTCTTGTATCTATCTATCTATCTTCTATTATAATAAAGCGGAAGAGTTTGAATATTTGCGCTAATCTCAGTATCCGCTGATCCGATTAAAATATTCTATACTTTTGATCCCGATATTCCCACGGGATCGGGACTTACGCGGGTGAAACCGCGGGACGCAGCTAGTTACTAATATTATTTTTTTATTACTCTGGGCATTCACATGCCACGTAACTGAAGCTAAGCTTCTGTGTGTACGTAAAAACCGACAATCGTCTCAGTTCGCTGTGAGCCGCTCGTGTAGCGCTCGCTAAGCTTGCAAACCACATAACACTATGTGCATAGAACTGGACTGGTCTCTATTAGATACTAGAAGCAGAAATATCGCCTGATAGAGATTCATTTCAAACTGGTCTCTGAAGGATTAGCTTTACCAGTTCCAAAGTCCAAAGTTTGTTCGGAAAATTACTCACGCACCAAAAGATGGATCAAAATTCGAACTTCGCGTCGTAATCAGAATTCAAAATTCAAAAAAAAAAGTAGACAGTCTTATTTGTGATAGTTTTAAGAAATTTGTTCCAACTTTATAGGTTTTCATGATTTGTCTATGGTTTTCATAGAAAGTAATTTTTCAAGTTTCGAACAAAAAACTTCAGAAGGTCCCCGACTTCATTTTTCTGCTATACAACCACCCTATCTTAAGAATCGCACTGGAAAATAGCAGACAGTCTTATCTGTGATAGTTTTATGGTAAAAACAATGAGACGTGTTTAAAGAAATTTGTTCCAACTTTATAGGTTTTCATGATTTGTCTGTGGTTTTCATAGAAAGTAATTTATCAAGTTTCGAACAAAAAGCTTCAGAAGGTTACTACAGCTGCTTTCTTTCACGTTTTGACTTTTTGTTGTAGATAAGTCTAGGTATAGTTAGTCTAGTATTCTTCTTCTTTTCGTATAGTGGCGTGGTGTTAGTTTTCGGGTCGCCCTAATGTCTTTAACTTGGTCAAGTTAAAGGCAATAGGGCGATTAGGGGGATTGGGTCGTTAGGAGGCGTCCATAAAATTACGTGAGGTGTTTTTTGAAATTTTCTGTCCCTCCCTCCCCCCCTGGTGAGATGTCGTGAGATTTTATTCAACCCCCTCCCCCATCCTCCAATCTTACGTGAGATTTTTCAAAATGTGGGTTTCTTACGTAAACGCGTTGGATTGTTATTGTAAAAAGAAAAAAAAATTGCTTTGTGTAAACTATAGAGTGTGTTCAGTTACTGGAGCAGTAAAATACAGCTCCGGTTGCAGAATTTTTTTTTCAGTGTATACAATCTGGATTAAATGGACCAAAATAGTACATTTTTTTTTGTTTCAATCAGAAAAATAATTGCGTGATATTTGCCGAGACCCTCCCTCTCACCAACGTAAGATTAGATGAGATTTGACTCGACCCCCTCCCCCCCTTAAACATCTCACGTAATTTATGGACGTCCCCTTAGGTCTAACGACTGCTATCTGAGATAACAACAACCAACTGTTTAACGTGCCTTCCAAAGCAAGGAGGAGCTCGAGAAAATATTTTTTTGCCACACAAATTATCAGTCACCCATCCAAGTAATGACCGCGCCAAGCGTTGCACGACCGTTCATGATCGGCAGTACAGCTAGGCCAATGAGCTCCTCGTTAGTTGAGAGTCTAGTATATTCATTAGATAATCAATATACCTTTATTTATTAAACAAAGTTTGTTTTGAAATTAAACTCATTTTCCGGTTTTAATCTCGGTGTTTTTATTATCTTTAGCAACCCCTGGGGAAAGTTCTGTAAAGATTTCGAAACGTTTTAGGCATTGATAAAATGCTAAAGATCATAAAAATAAAGCGTAGTAATGGTTTTTATGTAATAAAATAAATAAATCGATCGAATATACATTGTATCTTTTCTTTTAATTTACGGACTACTTTTATAGTTCTAAGATTACTGAAGGATTACTGAACCGATTTTGATGAAATTTAGTTTGGGGATGAATTTAAATCCTCTCAAGAAGGCCTTTCCTTTATTTCTACGAACGAAAAACGAAACGAAAGAAAATCTGTCAACCGTCCTTCAATACCGTCAGAAAATAAAATTTTCGGACGGATGGATGAGATTTTCATCTGGAATTTTCGTTTTAGTTTTTCGTAATATTGCTTCAAAACAAAGGCATAAACGCGTCATTTTCTAAGTAAAAAAAAACAACAACAACAACAACATCAGTGTTTACAATACGATAATAGAAATAAGATCTTACCATTGGAAATTTAGGTTTATATAATTATCTTACTATTTAAATATTTGCACGCCTAGAAGGCAATAACAGGCTTGACCTTATATTTTAATTTAATGAAATCTGTTGTAATTTACCTTGTTATAAGCAAATAAATTCTTTGACTTTGACTTTGGGTTTTATCGTTTCGATCAAGCGGTATGTTACCTGTAAAGCTCTACAGTGGCCATCCACCCGCCCTAGTCATATCGCCATCGAATGCCGGTAACTACTAAAAAAATATGGGTCGTTTTGCTTTACTATTCTTCTCATCCGAGCGATGTTCCTGGTTGCATCCCTTTCCAGGGAAAGGGTCCGCCCAGGGTCCGCTAAACCCCAAATTAATTTGGGGTCGGCGCAGGTAAGTCATCATTGACCATACCTTCTGCAAATAGATTTAGCAATATTTTTACGGCCGGCCGCCTGCCTGACACCAACCCTCCTAGGGAACAAGCAGTTTATCCGCCACCGCGCGGAGAGAACTTAAGGTTTCCTAGTCTCCCTCAGATCCCTTAGTCGCCTTTTACGACACCCACGGGAAGAGATGAGGTAGCCCTATTCTATGCCGGGGCTACACTAATATGCTTTACTATTACTAGAATATAATGATTAAGCCAAAAAGTCATTTTTAGGTTTTTTTATATATAGCCTCAACTGTCCCACTGCCGGACAAAGGCTTCCCCCATCTCTTATCACGTAGGTCTTCTGCGACCTCCGGCCAATGACGATAAATACTTTAATCTCTTAAGCTTTAAATACACGATGACACTTACACTTCACTTTAGCTTGAAACGGCATTGTTACACCATAAAAATCTAGGTACATACTTGCTAAAATATTGCGACCTTCCGACTCTCCTCTACGTTTGATCGAATCGGTTAAGAGCCTGTAGTAGGGCCTTTGGCCTACTTTGCCGTTACAGTAAAGCGGTCGGTAACAGCCATTGTAGAAATAGAAAATTGCTTTACGCTGCACTTAAAGCGCTACAGGTGCGATAACAGTCACAATAACTATTTAGATTAAGCTTCGAGTACTTTGAGTAATTTCCATTATAATTACTGGAAACATTTTTTTTTCGTACTCATTGTCTTCAACTGAGCGATGTTCCAGGTTGCAAAAAAAATTAAACGGACGAAGTCGCGGGCACGGCTTGTATATCTATATTTTATCTTCTCTTCTGCCTTCTATCTATTTCCTATTATTATAAAGCGGAAGAGTTTGTTTGTTTGTTTGATCGAGCTAATCTCAGGAACCGCTGGTCCAATTTGAAAAATTCTTTCAGCGTTGGATAGTCCATTTATTGAGGAAGCCGATAAGCTATATTATATTTTCAATAAAAAATAAAATAGAAGCGTTCAATAATTTTAAATATTTCTTAATTTGTCTTTAGTGCTCAAGGCTATTTTATCTAGAAAATTGTTTAAGGAAAAATACGCATTCAAAAATTTTCACTTGCGGCGAGGCTTGAACTCATGAAATATTTTCTAGAACGTTATTTTTCTATCTCAAATGGTCCTGTTATCTCCTCATAAGAGCTCTATTACGTAAAGTTCGGAAGCGCGCGCCCGCGGCGGCGCGAGCTCAGCTAACTGTACGCCGATGAAATCGAGAGTGCGGTCGTTTGCTTGCCCCACTTATCATAGTTGTATAGTGGTTAATGTATATCGAACGGTGTAGCCCTCCATTGTTACAAATGCCAATAGTATAGGTTTTATAATCGCGTAATGATTTTACATTTCCATTTTAAAAACGATGGTTAAAATATGAATAAGTGCCTATGTAGTTTTGTCTTTTATCGTGACCGTAAAGTTTACCGTATTGTTTTGAAGTTGACAGACAGAATACACTTTTTATAGAGGTAGATATTAGCTGATCTAATAAAAAATGTAAGTAACTCTATGATATAGCTGATTTTCAAGTAAATTTTAAAATTAACATTTTCAAAACCACTTTGTATTTCTAAAAGTCACCGAATAAAAGTTGTAAGTTTTGATGTAAAAAAAACTACATAATACATTGTTTGAAAAAATGGTGGATAAACTGCTTTGTCCCAAGGAGGTGAGGAGGATTAGTGTCAGGCAGGCCATAAAAATATTGCAGAGAAATCAATTTGCAGTCGTCATAATACAAATATTTTGACGACTGCAAATTGGTATGATGAAGATGCACTCCAAGTAATTTAGGATGATGGCAGGAAAGAGAAGTAACAATTTGGAGAGTATGTTCTTCGTAGTGTGTATGGATCCACTAACAAAGGGATTTGGAAAATCTTGCGGGATCGGGAGTTACGCGGAAAAACCCGCGGGACTCTGCTAGTTTCTCTAATAAAACGTGAAAATAACAACATTGCCCCATTACCGTTTAATTCTTTATTAAGTACTAGCGTTAAGATCTAATAATATTAGATATAATTAACGTATTAGAGTTTTATTACAGTTTAGTAGGATAATATAATTATTATACTCGTAATAAATTATCGCGTTTTATTACCAAATATGAGGAAACGTTATTTTAACTTACGTCTAAGGATTTTTGAGTACTTGAGCTAAAAGCCTTTGATTTTACCGTGTAGCCCCGGCATAGAATAGGGTTACCCCATGTCATCCCGTGGGTGTCGTAAAAGGCGACTAAGGGATTTGAGGGAGATTAGCAAACCTTAAGTTCTCCCCGCGCGGTGGCGGATAAACTGCTTGGTCCCTAAGAGGGTTGGTGTCAGGCAGGCGGCCGGCTGTAAAAACATTGCCAAATCTAATTGCAGAAGGTATGGTCAATGATGACTTACCGACTGTGCCGACCCCAAATAAAAAAAAATTGGGGTTTAGCGGACCCTGGGCTCCCGAGAGGGATGCAACCGGGAACATCGCTCGGATGAGAAGAGCTAAAAGCCTTTGATTGAGGACCTCATTGGCTTAGCTGCTTACGCCCATGTTAAATAGTTGTGTGGGTTAAGCAACGCTTGGATGGATGATCGATGATGAGTTTTACAAAAACAAATTTTCTGTTTCTTTGCGTATAAGTGTATGGTTTTTGCTCCTTTATGCAAAAAACTGTTGAACAAATTACAATGACTTTTTAAACTTACACGATTAGACACGGGTCGGGTCGTGTCTTCTCGGGACCATGGCCGGTGTGGTTATCTATAACACGATCTAGACCCGTGTCTAATGAAAGTTAAATTACAATGAAACAACAAAAAGATTTTTTGTGATATTTTTTTGCGTGGCAGTGTATCTTTTTGCTTGTCGTGCAAAAACCACTGAACAGATTACGATGAAACTCAGTATGTAGATAGCTGAACATCTTGAATAAAACATAGGCTATTTTAATCCCGATATTAAAACGGGATTGAGACTTACGCGGGTGAAACCGCAAGGCGCTGCTAGTAACAAATAACGGAGCGGAGTACCTATAATAAAACCTATGTTTGGCATCGCCCCAGGACACAATCAAACACAGCTGAATGGACTTTGCAAACGGGCTTTATTCATCTGAAATTCACTGTAATAGGTTAGACTGTTTTATGTTTTGGGGTGTTATGAGTTTACGATATGGCTTTGACGTAGGTTTCTACAGTTACTAGGGAAGTTGGGGCGGAATTCGATACAATTTCGTTGTTCTATTTTCGTCCATTCATACGATGCTTTTAATTGGCTTACTAGCTTTAAGACTTACCCCCGTATTTATAGACGAATCTAAGTGATTGCTTTGGCTAGGCAATGCCCTGTCTCGCTCTTATTAGTGATTTTTAACGTCAACGAGAATGTGACAGACACTTTACTTAGCCAAGTAATTACTTAGAATTGACTTAAATACGAGTGTTACACTCTAAGTAATTAGGTACTTGTCTAAGTAATGTGTCTGTCACATTTACGTTGACGTTAAAAATCAATAATAAGAGCGAGACAGGGCATTACTTAGCTAAAGTAATTACTCAGATTCGTCTATAAATACGGATGTTAGACTAATAGCAAGTAAGTCTAAGTAAATGGGATCCTATTATAAATCCTTATGGGATAGTGCATAAGGACGCATTTCTTCTCGTTAAAAAAAAAACTTGAGAGGTGTCAAGGGACACCCGGATGGAACGAAGTTCCTTTCTATGAGAGAAAGAGTGAGAGAGAGAGACGGACAGAGAAACACGCGCACGCCGTACGGCTTACAACTATAGCAAAAAGTGTCGTTACAACTTTTGGTCTTAATTTTTCCGTCTAGCCCCCTTTCGCAACGCGCGATAAGGAACTTCGTTCCAAAAAGTAAATGATCCATTAGACTTGAAGAATATCATAAGCCACATGTCAACAGATATCTTGTGAGCGGAACATAAGGAGCAAGGAGACACCTTCTACCAAGACTATTGTAATATAGTAACACATTTTATCGGGTCTTAATCGCGTAACGAGTATATTATTTTATTTTCTTATTTTGACGTTTGGATTGTGTTACCAAAATGTTGGTCCCAAAGAGACACCTAGGTACCACAACTATTGTAACATAGTAACACATTTTATCGGGTCATAATCGCGTATTTAATTTACTTTCTTAATTTTGTCGTTTCGACAATGTTACAAAAGTGTTGGTCTCAAGGAGACACCTATCAAGACTACTTTAACATAGAAACACATTTTACCGGGTCTTAATCGTGTATTTATTAATTTCTTTGACTAAGTTACAATAGTGTAACAAAGTGAAAACGTCGATTTAGACTAGGTAAAATGTAACTATACGAGTACTAAAGTCGGATCCAACTAATCCGACTTTAGTACTCGATTATGTCCTGTCATTACCAAATCTGTAGTAGTCTACAGATGGAATTACTTTCGCTTTTACAATATTAGTATGAACTGCGATTTCACTTTCCTGGAATATTTTCGGTGAAATCAAATTAAAAAGCAATTAGGTTTTGTGAGTCTGAAAACCTGTTTGTAATTACTTTCAAAGAGCAATATCGAGTTTGTAATTTGTTTTGAATTTCTAGTTTTAGATAAATTTTTGAAATAATGTAAAAGTTCTGGCTAATTGCTAAATTATGTACCTACGTACGTAAGAGTGCTGAAATGTCTGATTTTTTCACAGACACAGAATCAGAAACAGATACAGAAAAATCGTAAAAACCCAAGGGCAAAAACAGGGTAGCCCTATTTTATGCCAGGAGGGTTACTGCGGTTCGTTTCGATACGACATTGATACGATAATACGATGATTCTACTTACACATTCTGATAGTAGGGTGACAGTAGAACCATCGTATTATCATATCGTTGTCGTATCGAAACGAACCGAAGTAATCCTCCAGGCCTACATGGAAGATCGGTTGCCTGGAAGAGATCGCCCTTAGGCGATAAGGCCACCCAATGTGCCACACAAAGTTTTAAGTTTTTTTGTGTAATCTAAAAGGTTGATGCCGTTCCTGGAACTATACTTCATTTTTTAATTTCAGACTAAGATTTGACGTTTTGGTTCTTTGTATTTGACGTTTTTCTTCAGAAATATGTGCCAAATTATAGTCTACAATTAAAATACGAAGTGTACCTACGTGAAACCACGAGCCGCAGCTAGTAATCCTGTAAAGTTCAGATAAGGTTTAGGTATTTGATTTATTTGACCCAAAACGCTTCCTCACCATTACCCTCAATCCCGTCATCTTATGGTAGGTCTGTCCATAAATCTGGCTGGACTTAGATCGCGAGGAATCGGTGACCACATCACTGTTCTACCCTCGTCAGTTATATCCACTTTGAAGTCCGTTTTGTCGTTAATTCTTCCCATTTACCCTTAAATATCGACGTTTGATTGTGATCTTCTGAGTTAGCGTTCTTATTCTGTACAACGTTGAAAGAATAAAATATTTAAAAAACTCAATTCGACTCGGAAATGCATAGGTAAAAGCAGTGATTTGTCAAGTAAATTAATAGTTTAAGATGCGCATTGTCGTGGCTACCATTTAGTCGAAATTTGAAATAAAAGAGGGGTCTAATTAGAGTATGTATTGTTATTTTTTGATTATCTTTTCTATTTCTAGACGTTTCGACTAATACTACAAAATCTTTGTCTCCTCGCTACAAAGATTGTCGTGTAGTCGTCGAGGTCGAGGTAGAGAAATTTAAAAATAACAATACGCGAAGGAGACCCGATAAATAAGTGTTATGTGTAAAAATCGTGTTAGTATAAAGAGTTGACTAGAGAATATTAGATAATTTTCATAGCTCAAGGCATTCTCCTAGAAACTGTAATCCACCGTGTCACGTGGGCTAAGCATTACGCCACACGGGAACCCACGTGACACGGCGAATTAACAATTATGCATTCTCCCTGTTTGTTTATTAACTAAGGCTCGATTTAGAACATCGTCTACCAGAACAGAAAGTTTATTTCTAGTATAATGCCTTTCGCGGGCGGGTTCGAGTCCCGCCGTATACCACAATTTTGAAAGCTTTTTTTCAATGCTGCAGTATTTCCTTTGTGTGGTAAACACGAAATAATGTTTAGAATACCTTAAGCAATAAACATAAGAAATTGTAGAAGGCTTCTAGAGAATCGTTTTAACCAAACAATTCACATTTTTTTTCTGAAATACAGAATAGAGACACAGATACCAATTGGATTTGCCTGATTGAA
The DNA here is from genome assembly GCA_958496205.1 of Idaea biselata. NCBI lineage: Eukaryota > Metazoa > Arthropoda > Insecta > Lepidoptera > Geometridae > Idaea > Idaea biselata. The sequence goes on along the minus strand of OY292400.1, from coordinate 18,451,723 downwards.
ACTCGGATTTGTCGAACCAAATCGAAGTTCCTGCTACCTGTGGTAATTTAATTCGCGTTAAAAACGAGCGAAGTAGGGAACTTCAGCCAAGTGAGGCAGAAGGGATAATGAGGGTTCTGGAGTAAGCCTCTCAAAATGGATTACGAGGCCACTTGAACTGTGTCAACCGAAATCTTTACATTTTAGGGTCATATAAAAGTTTTTTGGCTTCGGCAAATTCGTCCGTCTGTATCAGTCTGTATGTAGGCAGGCAGCTTAATTAGCTTTTATAAAAACTTAATTTATGCCAATAACTTAAAAAAAATATTAGGTTCAAAATATCATCATTTCAGCTGTAAGAAGTCCACTGCTGGATATAAGCCAAAAAGAAAAAATATATATAAAATATACATATGTTCAAAATATAGATGAGGATATAATATGATGTACAAAATAATTTACAATTGGGTATATATTGGTGATTTTATTTAAATTGCTGCGCTTTTTATCTTCTTCTCATCTAGGCGATGTTCTTAGTTCCATTCCTCTAGGATGGCTAAAACCACAAATAATTTGAAGTCGGCACAGTAGGTAAGTAAGTCATTATTGACTACACTTACTGCAAATAGATTTGGCAATATTGTAACTCCGCATGCCTGTCACGGCATGCGGAGGGCCGTAACAATATTGCCTCAGGACAACTGACATGTCCAAAAATTCACCACGGTTCGAAGGTATGGGACATTCGCCAATCCGGAGTAGGCTCTCGTGGCGTCTTACTGCCTAACCCCTATAAGAGGCCTCTAAGCCCTTGCTCTGCAGTGGGACAAACTAATGGTCTGTTTTTTGTCAAATCAATGTAGATTCTTCTTCTGTTTTCGCGATGTTGTAATCAATGTAATCAGGTGCAACAGAATATCAGCAGAATATCTCGTGTCGCGAGAGTAGCATAAAGCTGTTTTGCGTCTTATCCAATTAACCTTATATTCATTTTTAGTTGAAATATTTGTTGAATCCCCGGTAATTTTTAGGTGTTTGTAAGGTTTATTGAATAAATATTTTTAAGCTATTGCATAGCTTTTATCGCGGGCTTTGAATCAAGAAATTCCGTAACAAAAAAAAACCTCCTACTCCGCTTACTATGTTGCCATGGTTTTGTACCATGGCAACATGGTACAAAATAAGTAAATAATTATAATTGCATAAATTTTATTTCTTTACATTTTTTTACACAATAAAATTAGTCGACTTAATTTCAGTCGGCATGCTATCGTACGACAGGCAGTTTTCCGTATAGAAGATATTTGAACCAAATGCAATGAAGGTATGTGATAAAGATTTCGGTTGCCGTTTACCGGGATTTTGTTAACAGATAAACTTTTATGTTTATTGCAATCGCAGATATTGTGTTTAATTTCGTTAAATTGTTTCGGTTATTGCTGGTTGCTGGTAGAGCTTTTTTGACTTTGTTGGGAGGTAATGGGGAACTGGAATTATAAAGGTCATATTTATGGTCTATTTAGACTCGAGACTATACAGTAAACCGATAGCAGACAGTTGTAAAGAAAATAAGTTTTCTAAAATTTAAAATCAAATAATCGGACTTCGATTTGCGATTGTAATTACTAAAACTTGTGGGTGGTAACAATCCATAGCTGAAATTTTCCAACAAGAAATACCTTTTGGTCGCTTACCGTTTTACGACCGACAAGTATACCGTATCGGACATTGAGTTATACACCCGAATATCCACTGCAAACTAAAGTAACAGCCGAATACTGAAGCGCTACTTAAAATTTGAGGGCTACTTAGATAATAATACTGAATACTGAAGTATTTGGCCGTATGTCAGTTTAGCTTAGCTTGCCAGTTTTTCATACAAGTGTTCAAGTTTCACACATCATACAAGTCTAAACTTTTTAAATACACAAGATTGGTAACATAGTCACATTTTACCGGGTCTTAATCGCGTATTGTTTTGGTTTTGGCTCTCTTGACTGATCCCCTGTTTCTTTGCGACCAAGGCCATTGTAACATAAATAAAAAATAATACGCGATTAAGACCCGGTAAAATGTAACTAAAGCATAGGTACAAATTTTATGCTAATTTTCATAAAAACTTGGTAGGTGTAAACTAACAAGTTTGTAAATTTGACAGCTGGCTTAGTTGGTGATAAATGTACATATAAGAAACACTAAGTCAACTTAGTCTAGCTAAGCTAAGCCATCGATTCACGATCGGCTACAAGACTAAAAAATCTTCATGACCAGATCACCAATCTCTAATCTATGTTCGCTAAGCCATAGCAGATAATATCTCTATCTGACAAAGATGTTAACATTATTACAAACATTTCTACACAGAAAACAGTTGCTTCCTACAGTTTTTGCCAAGTACTTTCTCGTGTATTTCGTAACATAACGTGCAGTGAATCCGTATTAACGAGATATCAAGCGGAAATAGCAATTTTATGAGCTAAGATAATTGTATGGAAAACATTGAAAAATCTAGTAAATGCGATAGAGAAATAAATGGGCTGCTTTCCGCGGTTTCACTGGCGTTAGTTTATATAGTGGGAACACGGCAATCGAAATAGTTTCGAACTTTCTATTGAATATCGAAAGAGAAACAATGATAAAAAAACTTTAAACTCACACGTTTTGTGGTCATATTTTATTTAATTATCTTACCTCAATGTTTTGAATTAATGTGTACTGCTTTAAGATATAATATATATATATATATATATTATATAATATCTTTAGTGACACTCCCAGGATTAAGACAAATCAATTGACGTGCGAATCATCAAAATCCGGTCCATCCGTTTGGCCTCTGGAGCGCCACATAGGAACAAACAAACAAACATAATACATACTTAGACTGATAAACACATAACCCTTCTTCGCGTCGCGCAGTCGGGTAAAAATAACAATGTTAGTGTAAAATAGCTTGAATTATCTAAGAAAAATACATTAGAAAATTTATTTACAAGGAAAAATAGCATTCAAAAATTTTCACTTGCGGCGAGGCTTGAACTCGCGTCTTTGGGTCGGTACCCCAACGTCCTTACCAACTAGACTACGCAAGCTCATGTCCCGTGCCGTGAAAACTTCCAATGCTATATTCTCCTTTTGATTGTTTTTACGATTAAGGCTCGTTAGAGCGCCATCTATCTAACGCTACAGGAACAACTTTCCAGTTGTTTACACCTGCGTCGTAATGGTTAACTTTACAGTTAACTCATTAAACGTAAGATGTCGCTTTTTCCATTACTATAAATTTCTATTAATTTTTGTATGTAGCTCAAGGCTATTTTGTTTAGAAAATTTATTTACAAGGAAAAATAGCATTCAAAAATTTTCACTTGCGGCGAGGCTTGAACTCGCGTCTTTGGGTCGGTACCCCAACGTCCTTACCAACTAGACTACGCAAGCTCATGTCCCGTGCCGTGAAAACTTCCAATGCTATATTCTCCTTTTGATTGTTTTTACGATTAAGGCTCGTTAGAGCGCCATCTATCTAACGCTACAGGAACAACTTTCCAGTTGTTTACACCTGCGTCGTAATGGTTAACTTTACAGTTAACTCATTAAATTTTTGAATGCTATTTTTCCTTGTAAATAAATTTTCTAAACAAAATAGCCTTGAGCTACATACAAAAATTAATAGAAATTTATAAAAATACATTAGTTACATTTTACCGGGTCTTAATCGCGTATTATAACATAACAACGTGTTATTAGATGTACGAGTTTTGACGTCTTTTGGCAACGTGTGATGGTGTGTGGTGTCGTGTTATTTGTAACTATGTTAACAAATCGTGTGAATTTATTAAAAATACAATAGACTGGTTTTTAGTTAGTGAAAAGTTTTCTACTAAGTTTTTTTTATTTTAGTTACAATTTTTGGTCGTACCTACGTTTTTACTACATTAGTTTTTAATTACTTTTGTATGTAAAAGTCAACCGACATCTCAAATTACCGTTTAATACGTACACGAGTTTTTATAATTCCATTTAGTGCGTAAAACATGCAATCAGACATAAAATGTCACAGTTAGTAATGTACTCATAAAATATTTACGATGCGTCCGTTTAAGATGAGTTCACACTAAAATTCACTCTGATTATTTTGTTTAAAGAACTCTACAAGGGAACAGATTTTTATTCTGTAATCGCGATGTTGAATTAAAATTAAACTAATTTTCGGTTATCATTGCGTGATGATTATTACTTTTAGCGTTGTTTCAATACTAAAAGTAATAAACCTTTACAGGTCTCTTCTTAAGGAGTCAGGAGATTCAGGAGTGTGTCATTCCTGAAGAAGAGTCCTGTTAAGGTCTCGAAACGTTAAGCATTTAAATAAATTTAGAGTAATAACACGTGATTAAAAACGAAAAATATTTTTTATTTCTATCCTTCTAATTTGTTATAAAATATGTGAAAGTTTGTGTGTAAGCAAATGAGTAGGTATGTTTCTTACTTCTTCACGCAAAATACTGAATACTGCTGAATCGATTGCGATGAAACTTGGTAAGCAGATAGCTGAAGACCTAGGTTAACGACCCGTAGAATGAAAGTAGTGGTATCTACCACTAGACCGACGCCACAAAATTAAATTAAATAAATGAATAGACTCGACGTAAACGCGCCCTTACAAACACAAAGTACCTCGTATCGCCGTAATAAAGTTCCATATTATCACACGCATTGCTCGTATTCCTTTCTTCTGACTGCAGTTAAATTAAACTTGTTCAAATTACGGTTGACTACAGTAATGAGGTACCTCGTTTTTACTGTTCCGAATTTCGTTTTATGTCAATTGGGATTATTATGTTATTAATTTTTGGTCCCCCACCGCGTGTACAGTTACTTTTTAAGTCACTTTCGCTTTTTAGGGTTCCGTACCTTAAGGGTAAAAACGGGACCCTAGTAATAAGACTCTAGTGTCAGTCTGTCAGCAGGCTGCATCACATGCACCGTGATTAGGTACTAGACATTTCTACACCGGGTCTTTATCGCGTATATTATTATTTATTTTCTTTCCTCGAAAATACTCAGGAAAATTTAACTATGTTAACAAATCGTGTGAATTTAAAATAGTAGATTGTATAACAAGGGAGCAAAATAGTATTTTTACGGCGAGGGCGTTACTTTGAATCACGAGCAAAGCGAGGAATTCTAGAATAGAATCCCGAGCGTAGCGAGGGATTCTAACGTAGAATTCTGAGCGCAGCGAGGGATTCAAAGTATACATCGCCCGAGGCAAAAATAATTTGCTCTCGAGTCATATACTCTACTTTTCATCCCCTTCTATGAGAAAATAAATAAGATATGGTGTTACGTAATTCGTGAATATACCTATTTACTTAAACAAAAATGTTGGGTATAAAATTTTAATATCACGTTTATTATACAGAAGCCCTCTATAAATATTTGTTGGTTGATATAGCGGCTACAGAAATACATCATCTGTGAAAATTTCATATAAATACTAAAAAAATAAGCAAAATAAATAAAACAAATGAAACTAATGAAACTAACGAAACTAACGAAACTAACGAAACTAACGAAACTAACGAAACTAACGAAACTAACGAAACTAATGAACTAATGAAACTAATTAAACTCATAAAACTAATGAAACTAATGAAACTAATGAAACTAATGAACTAATGAAACTAATGAAACTCATAAAACTAATGAAACTAATGATCCTAATGAAACTAATGAAACTAATGAAACTAATGAAACTAATGAAACTAATGAAACTAATGAAACTAATGAAACTAATGAAACTAATGAAACTAATGAAACTAATGAAACTCATGAAACAAATGAAACAAATGAAACTAATGAAACTAAAGAAACGAATGAAACTAATGAACTAATGAAACTCACGAAACTCATGAAACTAATGAAACTAATGAAACTAACGAAACTAACGAAACTAACGAAACTAACAAAACTAGCGAAACTAACGAAACTAAAGAACTTATGAAACTAATGAAACTAATGAACTAATGAAACTCATGAAACAAATGAAACAAATGAAACTAATGAATCTAATGAAACTAAAGAAACGAATGAAACTAATGAACTAATGAAACTCATGAAACTCATGAAACTAATGAAACTAATGAAACTAACGAAACTAACGAAACTAACAAAACTAGCGAAACTAACGAAACTAATGAACTAATGAAACTAATGAACTAATGAAACAAATGAAACTCATGAAACTAATGAAACAAACGAAACAAACGAAACCAATGAAACTAATGAAACTCGTGAAACTAATGAACCTGATGAAACTAATGAAACAAATGTAACTAATGAAACTAATGAAGCAAATGAAACTAATGACACTAATGAAACTGAAACTAATGACACTAATGAAACTAATAAAATAAATAAATTCTGTGAACAACACACAGCGCCATCTAGCCCCGTGGTAAGCCAGTAATTCATATAATTTACGTTTGATTTCTATGAATGATACATATGTTCCAAATTCAAATTTACTTTGCTCCCGGCTGTTTTATTTTGCTCCCGGCTGTTTTACTTTGCTCCCGGCTGTTTATCTTAACAGAAAAGAGCTACTTTGGTCGCACTTATAGAGGACCAAAGCGACACTTTTCGAATAGATGGGATGAAAAGTTTATTTCTACACCGGTTCCATTTTTAAACATATTATGAAAACCGGGCACAATTTTTTTTTCGGCAGTTTGTAACGGTGGGGCATTGTAGAGCAGCCAATGTCAAGTATTTAAAAAAACGGGGCAAGTGCGACACTCGCGCATAAAGGGTTCCGTACCACTATCACAATTGGATACGGAACCCTAAAATGGTTTACAACAACCAATTTTTAAATTTTATAGGAAAATATGAAATATTTATCTTCGATTCTTACTCCCATCAAACGACCGAATCACTCAAAAAAAAAAAAACCTTGGCACAAAGAAAATCTGAAACATAAGAGAAACTCTTTGGTAAGTAAGGCAGACTAGTATATTTGACAGATAGGGCAGCCATTTTGAATTCCATGACCAACTCCTGTCCCTGTTCCTGTCCCGCGACTCCTTGTTATTTTTGAAACACGTTTGTTGTATGGGAGCCCCTTTTAAATAATTGTTTTATTTTGTTTTTAGTATTTGTTGTTGTAGCGGCAACCGAAAAACATCTTCTGTGAAAATTTCAACCTTCTAGCTATTACGGTTCATGAGATACAGCCTGGTGACAGACGGACAGACGGACAGACGGACGGACGGACGGACGGACGGACGGACCTTTAGGTACGGAACCCTAAAAAATCGATCTGATGGATGACTATACAAAGTGCGCCGGTTCAGTGAGTTGTATGGTTTCTGAGATCTTTAGAAAAAAATAGTAACAAATATTATTAGCATTATTTTGTTTTTTTATTGTAGACTATGATTTGACACATCTTCCTAAAGAAAAAATGACAAAATAGTAGATTGTATACCAAGGGAGAAAAGACTATTTTTACGGCGAGAGTGTTTTTTGAATCCAGAGAGAAGCGAGGGATTCTAGAGTAGAATCCCGAGCGTAGCGAGGGATTCTTTAGTAGAATCCTGAGCGAATCGAGGGATTCAAAGTATCTCACTCGAGCGAAAAATAGTGTTTGCTCCCGAGGTGAACATTCTACTTTTCATCACCCTCTATGAGAAAATGAGTTAGTTCTACCAATAACTACCATTTCTACCAAAAACTACCATTTTCTACCAATACCTACCATTTTTCACCAAACCTACCAATTTCTACGAACGTTACCATTTCTTACCAAAACCTACCATTTTCTACCAAAACCCTGCATTTTACCAATATTCTACCTGTACGGTCGAACACCCATCGCTCACCTATCAGACACATGTGTTGCTTAACCTGCTCGGTCTATCACCCACGCCTACCTATCAGACACGCAGTACGGTGCTAGGAACTCTTTGTTAATTGAAACTTTTTAAAAATATTCACATTCCAAATTCAAATCTCATTATTGCCCTGTTTGCAGGGCAATAATGAGGTATGAAAATCCCTGCTAGGAACATCGCCAGCAAAGCGCTACTTCAGGCCCTGTTTACAGGGATTAGACTAGCTGTTTTCGAATACATGGGATGAAAAGGTATTTTATTCTGTCAGATTCAGATATGACCCTGCTCAAATTCCAAATATGTAAAAATACGCGAAAAAGACTCGGAAAAATATAATTATAAGTATAATAAGAGTAAAAATCGTTTGTTTAAAGCTAATTCCAGAAATGTTCAAGAACAAGTAAACAGATAATTGAAAAAAAAAACAACAACGATGTGTCACTCAACTTTTAGTTAAGTAGGCCACTAAAAACTTTTTGCTGTATTTTAACTGAACATTCTCGTGTTAAAAAGAAAAAACAAATACCTAAATGTAACGTAATAAAAAAAATGATTCATATCTTATATCTGTTCGTTGTGTAATGTAAACACGAATAACAGTTATAGTAATTTTACAATAGATTAAACCCTTGCTTATGTAAACGTTAATTAAAACATAACTAAATTATGTATTGTTTGTCTCTGTCTGTCAACCTTGAAACTTCAAGTCATACTTAGTAAAAGACAAACGATACATAGTTTATGCAGGAGTTAATCATCTATACTAATATTATAAAGAGGAAATATTTGTACTTTTGTGATGTGTATGTGTATGTGTAATTAATTATTTATAATAATATGTATATTATGTAGGGGGTACCTAACCTATGTGTTTACGTACTCGTATTAAACAAAAAAAAGATTTTATTACATAAAGAACACACTTTCCAAATTTCAGCTCTATCAGCGGTTTAGGCTGTGCGTTACTCCATCAGTCAGTCAGTCAGGACAAAATTGGTGAATGACCCATGCCTTCGAACCGTGGCGAGTCCTAGGACATGTCGGTTTGCTCACAATGTAATCCTTCATTGAAGAGCGATGTTATTAATGTACATAAATTAATTATTAATATTAAAACGTTGTTGGATTTATCTCCTGTTTTCGCGATGTTGAATTGAAATTAAGCTCCATTACTATCCTAAAGAAGAGACCTGTAAAGGTCTCGATTAGTCTCGAAACGTCCAGCATCAAAACAATGATAAAAGAAATAAACACCACGCGATTGAAACCGAAAACATTAGTTTAATTTTAATAACATTTTTTGTGTCCGAAAACAGAAAACCTTTTGATTTAACCATCTAACCATTAATACAATGCTTTTGCGACAATGCAATGCTAGGTACATCCACATTTTCTATAAAGCCAGAACTTAAAAAAAAAACTAAAGGTGGTAGCTAAAGTTCTTCAAACTGTAACTTCTTATTAAAACAGTTATTGACATTATCTGTACCGCAAATCAATATAATGAATAACGGACTTCCTCTTTCTTGATCACCAATTAATTTCCACAAAAACTCTATCACAATGGCTTTGTAAAAAATAAACATGAGTACCTATATCAATTATACTGAGATCATCCTGATAAAGAGTCAAAATCTATGAGCTAAATGCTACCTTATGATGGAGGTGTAGGGTTGGTTTTTGAGAAAAAAAAATCGGTAAAAGGATAGCTGATGTCAGTATTGACTATCAATTTGATATACGGTATTAGTTTTAATGTAGGAGCGATGACAAAGGCCTTCAGATAAGCTTAGGTATGGTGTGTTTCTTGACTTGGTTAACGTGTGAAGATTAATCGTTTGTCTGAGTTTTGAATCGATAAAACGTTTCGTCCGAATTTCATTCGTGCGCTAAGATACGAAGGCGTACTAACAATCCCATCCTTCCAAGCACTTACTACGAAAGCGGGCAGACTGCATACGAAAGGTATACGTGCGACTAATTCGTACTAGTCGACTTAAGACGATGTGCAATCATATCCGCGCGAATTCGCTTACAAAAACATTCGGCCAAATCCGAGTCAGACTCACACACGAAGATTTCCGTCACCGTTCGCTATCACGGTTTATAAGATACAGGCTGGTGACAGACAGACAGACAGACGAACAGCGGAGTCTTAGTCGAACCCAAAAAACTATATCAAATCGCTTTACCTGTTCACACGTCGATTTTGTGTCTTCTTCTCATTGGGGGTCGCGTTCCGAAGGCACACTAGATTACTTATAATTTAAAACGATCATGTGAATATATTATTTAACAATTTTTTTGTATTTGAGTTACACAATTACCCCTGAAAAATGGTGTGAAATTCACCATTTTGTTAGAACTAAGCGGTATAGTTACATTTTCCCGGGTCTTTAACGCGTATTATTATTTATTTTCTTACAGGGCGTTTGAAGCATGTCACAATGGTCTTGGTCGCGAGGGAACTGGTCCCCTCAGTCCCACACCATTGTAACATGGTTGAAACGTCGAGGTAAGAAAATAAATAATAACAAGCGATAAAGACCCAGGAAAATGTAACTATGTTAACAAATGTGTAAATTTAAAAAGATTATAGGCGAAATTAAAGACATTTTTGTGTGTATCAGGATGGCGGGTGTAGGTCTTAAAATCGTAAAGTTATATACCTGAGAGGAATGTACTAGCAATGTACTGAATGTACCTAAAATTTGGAGCAATGTACTATTTCAGGGCCAAAGTTATTAAAGAAACAAGGTATACCCGCCAACCTGACGTCAGCTTGGCGGGTGTACTTTTATTTTGAGCCAACCAGACACTTCTGGAAGTGGAATAAACTGCCAAAGAAATGTACGAGGAATGTACTCTCACGTATTAAAAACCTAACCCAATATAGCGAAAGGTTACAGAGATATCATCAAAAGAAAATAGGAGGCTAGAGGCGCGGACGTGGCAGTGACGTGGCGGTGGTTAATATCTTTTTTTATCACGTTAACCACCGCCACGTCACTGCCACGTCCGCGCCTATAAGTATTTATTTTCTTTTGATGATATCTCTGTAACCTTTCACTATATTGGGTTAGGTTTTTAATACGTGAGAGTACATTCCTCGTACATTTATTTGGCAGTTTATTCCACTTCCAGAAATGTCTGGTTGGCTCAAAATAAAAGTACACCCGCCAAGCTGACGTCAGGTTGGCGGGTGTACCTTGTTTCTTTAATAACTTTGGCCCTGAAATAGTACATTGCTCCAAATTTTAGGTACAATACAATATAATACAATTCATTTATTCACTTTAAGTGTTGGTACAGTTGGTACATTCAGTACATTGCTAGTACATTCCTCTCAGGTATATAACTCTACGATTTTAAGACCTACACCCGCCATCCTGATACACACACATTTTTCGGTTTGAATCGCATGGTGTTTATTACTTTTAGCATTGTTACAACGCTCAACGTTTCGAGACCTTTCCAGGTCCCTTCTTCAGGATAGACTAAGATGTGATTTGTCATTCTAATGTATTAAAAAGTAACAGTAAAACTACCGTCTTATCAAAATAATTATTTTTGTTATTTCAATACAACATCGCGACAACAGAAGAACAATCTATAGTTTATAGGCGTTTTATAGTTATATTTCACTGAAAATTTGATATAAAAGGCCAATTATTAGAGGCCACAGATTTAATAAACACTTCGATCAATAAGTATCGTAGTCTAAACACGACTCCTCGGTTGAATAATGGACGGCCCGGGGCTCCGTTCGAGATTCCTTCGTCTGAAATGAAATCATATTGATTAAGGATACAGATTCTCGTGAAGGCGATTTAACTTGATCTGTGAATTTGGTCCTTACTAGAAGTTTTCGAAGTTATGGTGAAATTTTAAAACATTTATTTAAAAATATTTTTTGGTCATAGTAAATAGGTAAGTTAGTTAGTTTCGCTGTACCTTTTCCGCACTTAGCCTCACTATTGGGCCATTGTACATGATTTCTTAGAGGGGTTAAGCAGTAAGACACTCAAGATCCCATGCCGTTGGACCGTGGTGAGTCCTAGGACATGTCGGTTTTCTCACGATGTTTACCGTAAAAGCGATGATATTAGCGCACATCACTTTTTAGGGTTCCGTAGCCAAATGGCAAAAAACGGAACCCTTATAGATTCGTCATGTCTGTCTGTCCGTCTGTCTGTCCGTCCGTATGTTTCTTAAAGAAAAAGACATTGGTGTGCGGACGGCCTGGATTCGAACCCACGACTCTCGGAATGAAAGTCGGGGTATCCACACTAGACCAACACCGCTCTGTGTAAATAGGTAAGTAGATAGGTCTCAACATTTAAATTTTCCTAAATTCTTAACAATAAAATCATTTTAGTCTTAAAGTTATGTATAACTAATGTCATCGCAATCACAATAGAGAGACTTGTATAGACTAGACTAAATAGGTACTTAGTACCTAGGTAGGTCGTATAAAACAAACAAGTCTTCGTAGATTTTTTTTGGGCTTTGTAGCCTGGGTCTAAAAGAAAACGACTCTATCAGGGATCAAGCAGTTTATCCGACACCGCGCGGGGAGAACTTAAGGTTTGCTAATCTCCCTCAGATCCCTAAGTCGCTTTTTACGACACCCACGGGAAGAGATGGGGTAACCCTATTCTATGCTAGGGCTACACGGCAAAAAAGTAAGTTAAAATGCATCTATGTATATCACACAAAACCGTCAAACCTTTATGTAATAATTATTCCATTCACCAACTATAACAATGCATTTTAAACATTTACTAAATACTTAGTACCCACTACACACCGACCCAATTGAAAAACTTCCAAACATACACCAACGACACAATCTTGATCCTCGATCGAGAACAAACCGTACTTCCCACAGCGTCCTTGGTATTTAACGGTATCCAGGATCTTAATAGCTACTGGTTTTGATGCATTAAAATTATGACCACAGGCCAACCGAGAAATAGCATAGCGAAGATTACGCGTATTCACGACGAGTTAACTTTAACTGTTACTTACTGTTATTGCTGCAATTACCTATTACCTAAGCTAATTGTTTAGTGTCTCGAAGCGTTTCGCAGTTTTGTTGAATATTTAATACTAGTTGTGCGCGCGATTTCTTTCGTTTGGGAATTTCCGGATATCCGGATAAAAGTGTTAATGTGCACTGTTTTCGCAGAAATTACCAAGCTAATTGTTTAGTGTCTCAAAGCGATTCGCAGTTTTGTTGAAGATTAAATACTAGCCGTGATCGCGACTTTGTCCGCGTTGGAGGTTCCGGATAACCGGATTCGATATCCGGATAAAAGTAGCCGAAACATTATCCCTGTTACGTTACTTACTGTTATTGTAGCTATTACCTATTACCTGGCTAATTGCTTAGTGTCTCGAATCGTTTCGCAGTTGTGCTAAATATTAAATACTAGTTGTGCGCGCGATTTCTTTCGCGTGGGAATTTACGGATATCCGGATTCGATATGCGGATAAAAGTGGCCGGATCGTTATCCCATATGTTGTCGTGTGGTATGTAGAGGAAAACAAAAAATATAACGAATATCTGGGTATCCAGATTTAATATCCGGATAAAAAGGCTATTTTTTCAATATAAATCTTTAGCTAGGTACCTCCATATGTTCCTACCAAATTTCATTGAAATCGGTCCAGTAGTTTTAACGTGATTCGCGCAAAAACGGACACACAAACAATTTCAAAAATCATATTGTCGCGATCTGTTAACACGATATAACACGTTCCAATTACTTTTTTCGAAAATATTCAATGTACAGACACGGCTTCGTTACTGTTTTTATATTATGTATTATGTATGTATATTATGTTGTGAAGATACGTGTGTTTATGGTTAATAGGGATTTTTATCGCGTTGCAGGTCGATTAGATATTAAAGTCATTATACTGTCCTAGTCTATTAGTCCTACTTATCGATTTGTAATGTAAAAATTAGTTGGTTTGTGTATGCTTTTCTAGGTCAAACGGCATAATCGATTTAGATGGAATTTTTCAGAGAAGTAGCTTATGGGTTGGAAAAGTACTTAGGGTAACTTTAACCGACTTCAATAAAGAAGTGTTCGGATTTTACATAATATAAAATCCGTAAACGCATGAGTATATGTATGGATATTTGTTACCATTTAACGTAAATCGATTTCGTTTAAATTCGGAATGCAGACAGCTCGGGTGTTTATGTAATATATAACAGGCTTACTTATATCCCGATCACTATTCAGGATCAAGTTTTTTTTTTATAATTATCCTTAAAAAGTTTTGTATTGTAGTGTTGTGACCACTTTTTAATAACCTTTCATTACGTCGCTTCGCGCAGTTTAACTTAGCTTGCCAATAACACCGTGTTATCTTAACTTTGGAGTTAAATTATTAACACAGCCTGGAGTAAGCCAGCTCAAGCTAGATACGAACTATTATTGCCTGTCTGTACATACTTCTCAACGTCGGAAGCCGAAGAAAACCCCATAAAAGCTTCCTCATAGGCATTGTTACAAGGAGGAAGTGCCTCTAATAGTGCCATTGTCTACTTAAATGACCCGGCATTACTGTCATGGCTACCTATTATATAAGCAAACTTAATGTTATGCTTGCTTGCACTTTATGCGCGTATTTTAAGGCTTCTTCACACTTACTAGGCCGTCGGATTTTGACGTCCCGCCTGTTAGTTAGTTAGTTTTTACTGTGTGTTTGCGGAAACAGACAGTAAAAACTAGCCATATATTTGGGCCTTTTTGCGTGACTATAAAATCTGTAGGTTTCCTCATGATGTTTCGTTCACCGTAAGAGCGATGTTAATAGCGCACATATTTTTTTCAAATGACATTGGTGCGCGTTCGGCCAGGATTCGAAGCCACGACCTTCGGAATGAAAGTCGCGGTATCTACCACTAGACCAACACCGTTTTCGACCGTCGGGCCTGCTCCGGCCTGTCAATTTCGGTACACTACCGACAACAGTTTTAAGACTGATGGATGTTCTATGCATGGCTGTGCAACGTCGCTAGGCCTGTGGCCTTTAAAATTTAAGTCTGGTGTAATCAATACGACATGTTTTAATACTTAACACGTAATATTCCCGCGGGATCGGAACTTACGAGTATGTGGGCGAAAGCGTGGTGCGCAGTAATTACAGAACATGTATAACTAGCTTCGTCTCGCGGTAACACCCGCGTAAGTCCCGATCCTGAGGGAATATCGAGATAAAAAGTAGCCAATGTGTTATTCCAGGTTTCCAGCTGTCTACATACCGAGTTTCATGGTAATCGGTTCAGCGGTTTTACGTGATTGTAACAAACACACATACATACATACATACTCACAAACTTTCAGCTTTATAATATTAGTTAGAAGTTAGATTAGATAGTTTTGTGTTTGACTTTGTGCGACAACGTTGACGCGTTTTTTGAAAGTGTACTGTACGTACACTTTACTCGTCTGCTGATTACCTTGAATTGTGGTACAGTTTCCTTCTGTTTTCGTAACAATTTTTTTCTCTAATGACAGCTACTAACGGTTGCAGCTAAACGGTTTGAGTTGTTAGTGTTAGTTAGAGTCATTAATTATTTTGCACGAAGAAGCAATGACTTTAAATACTTACTGACCTAATTAAAGTTTATTTTCAAAGCGTTTCTTCCATTTTGAAACCTTATAATATTAAATGAAATTATTTTTGTTGTTAATTGTCTATTCCAAATTGACTATTCAAAAGTGGTCTGGAAGATGTTGATGTTGTGTAAGATAAAGAATTTACCTATCTTATTTATCTATGCATCTAAATAATTTCATTTCCTTTTTTGGGTTCCGTACCCAACGGGAACACGAGACCCTATTACTGAGACTATACTGTCAGTCTGTCCGTTTCTCACCAGGCCAAAAAAACATTGTTTGGCTCCTAATACAATCAATGTGATTTTTTAAATTTTAAACTCAACGATATCGCGATTTATTTTTACTACTGGCGTCATCTAGTGGAGCCGTTCGTAAAAATAAATGCAAACGTTGTCAAGGATTTTTTGTATAGAGAGCGCGAGTCCCACGCACGAAGGTAATCCAAATATATTTGTCTATGTATTGCATTATTCCTAGTAAGATTTACACTTTTTATTTCATAAGTATCAAAACCATTTAAGCCTCATACATTTTAATCTCACACTCTTTTACACCTACCACATGAATGAAAACGCATCGTTCCCTAAGGAATACTTTCCCTTTCGTCAGCATACGTGTTCTAATATACAGTTACGCGTCCATCGCCGCTTTTGTAAACCGATCTCATTGCTCTGTGATAGATAAGTAGCAATGAATTTCAAATGAGACGGAAGCTACTTCGAGCTAAGGGACAATGTTTGACTATTCATGAGGACTGCTGAATGAAATGCTGTTAGTTAGAATTCATTCAATCTTACCTTTAAGTATTATTAAATGTGAAAGTTTTTATTGTTACGAGTATTGTCTACTCCTGCTATATTTGTTTTAGGGTTCCGTACTCGAAGGGTAAAAATGGGTCTCTTCTACTAAGACTCCACTGTTAGTCTGTCTGTCACCTATCTCATGAACCATGATAGCTAGATAGTTTTGACAAATTCACAGATGATGTATTTCTATTGCCGCCCTAACAACATCAAAATGGTATCAAAAGACGATCGAAACAGAAACAAAAGATGATCTAAATGGAACCAAAGAAGACAGAAGTAGCAATGTAGCACCATTGCTACTGAGCAAGGCCATAGGTAACGACTTTAACAGCAGTCAGTTAACCTAACGACTGCTATCCTATCCAGAGATAACAACCGGGAACAACTGCTTAACGTGCATTCCAAACTGTGCTCCCGAAGCACGGAGCTCGAGAAAGTGTTTTTTTGTCACACAAATTCTCGGTCCATGCAATGACCACGCCAAGCGTTGCTTAACCCGCACGACCATTCAAAATAGATACACACACTAAAGTAATTAGTATCTAATTTGTGTGGCAAAAAAATACTCTTTCGAGCTCCTCCGTGCTTCGAAGGGCACGTTTAGCAGTTGGTCCCGGTTGTTATGTCCGAGAGCAGTCGTTAGGTCAAGTTAGAGGCCTTTTGGTGACCTGGAAACTCCTAACACTAGGTGAGCCACACCACTAGGTACCTATATGAAAAGAAGAAGAAGACTTAAGATAGGTAGGTTACAAAACAAAGAAAACAAACTCAATAACGAATCTGTGAGCAAACAAAAAGCGTATCAATTCAGAAAACATTTGGAATGGACAGTAATTTCGCAAACGAGGAACAATTTCATAGTGGCCAACAGAATGAAGCACACAATAGGTGCCCTATTAGACGACGGCCATTGTGTCAACTCCACTGGAGTAACTATCGTCGACATGTCGCAAACGTGCTGTGGGACAATGAATTTGAATCTGCTAAGAAAATGTTCAAATAGGTATTTGTATAGTTACTCCTTTAATAAACTTAGTATGTTTGTACCGTCGAATTCTGGAAACAAAACCTAAGTAAACACCTTATTTAAAAAAAAATACAGAAAAAAAACTGTCGTTGCTCTCTCGTCTGTTTTCGTCATCAAATGAACAACAGGTAACTCTCGCGATACGAAAAATAAGCGTTGTACATACAGTAAGGAGATCAGTATTTCGATTGTTATGATTCATTACAATCGAAATACTAATTAATTAATAATGAATTGTAGTTTTAAGTTTAATTGTAATCTAGATTTAATTTTTGTATCCCTATTGTATAATCAATGTATGTTTAACGTATTATCGAAATACTAATTATTACATTATTAATGAACAAGGAAAATGACGCGTTGTAAACGGGACAGAAAAATTAAGCTTAAGCATAATATTGTCTTAATTGCGCGTCGCTCAATAAGCTAGAAAGATGCGGAAATGTGCTGTAAAAAAGAGCCTGATAAGAAACTAAAAAAAGATGGAAAGACACGGCAGCACATTTAATGTATGTAGGTACCAAGTTTTGGCTTTGTATGGCGCGATTTGTCCATTGATTGTCAAATGTCATTGAATAGAATCTTGTAAATATAATTCTTTATGATTATCCGAGCCAGATTTTATTATATAATATTTCAATGTCCCAAATCATTTGCTCGCAATTGTACAATCCAAAACACACATAAAGGACAGTTTCATAATTCTATTGTGTTTATAATGAAATGGAACTCGAGATTCGATGGTATTAAGACCGTTCTAAGTGCTTTACGGCCCAAAAAATCCGGGACCGTTTTGCGGTTGAAATGTTGAAACAAACGAGTTTCAAGGTACGGGGACATTGTGAAGTTAAGAGGACGACTTGAAAAAAATGTAAATTTGGATGTCAATGTAAGTATTTGAAATGAAAATAATTTATTGTCAGTCTACTAATACACCCATAGAACTAATTTTACCTAAAGTTATATTATACGAACTTATATGTACCCATTAAGTTACTATTCTAGATAACCTTAATATTAGATTAATTTATGCATTCAAACATCTATGTGTATAGCGCGATAAAAGGTAGGTATAGGCTTTTATAGGCCTTTTAGTAATTCCAAAACATACGGATACCATGTTTTGGTATTTCAATTATCGACGCGGTCTTTTCGCGTCACTCCACACATCCAGCGCAGCATCTTCATCTCCGTGACACGCAGCTCCTGCTTATGTCGCTCAAGCAATGGCCACGCCTCACTACCATACAAAAGGACAGGTCTAATGATCGTTTTATATACCTGTCCCTTCAGTTTAACCGGCATTTTCGGGTCACAAATGACACCAGTTACCTCTCGCCACTTGGCCCAAGCTGCCGAAATGCGGGACTTGACGTCACAATCGATGTCGCCGGACTCGTGAAGCACAGATCCCAAGTACTTAAACTGGTCTGTCCGCTCGACCATGTGACCGTCAACGCAGACAGGTGTGGGATCTGTGGTATTGCTAGCCAAGTATTCGGTCTTCGCTACGTTGAGTTGCAAACCGCCGTTCTCAAGTGACTCCTTCCAAGCATTTACACGCCTTCCAAGCCGTCCCTCATCCGAGTCCGCTAGCGCAATATCATCAGCATACATGAGCATCCACGGGGGCTGCTCGTGTGCGTCTCGGATGACTACGGACAGTGCGTCCAGTATTACGCTAAACAGAAACGGACTTAGGACGGATCCTTGGTGGGACCGCGCAGCTATGCTGTATGAGTTTTTACTTTATCAATGCTTCACCTTAATCGAGGAAACAGAATAAATACTTTAATTATTTCATGTTGACGGCTTAATTAGGTATGTTTACGGAGAATAAAGTGTTCTTGAAAATTATAATTAAGTCCTACGGTAAATGAAGAATTTTGTTAACATTTTTTTTGGGATGTCAGTTATTTTGTGGCCCTTTTCATCGAGTTTTATATGTAACTAGCAGAGCCCCGCGGTTTCACCCGTGTTACTCCCGATCCCGCGGGCTTTTCCAATATCCCTTAAATCTTAGTGGATGTTTACAGATCACAAAGAACACACTCTCCAAACTTCATGTCTCTAGGACCAGCAGTTTGGGCTCTGCGTTGATATATAGATCAGTCAGGACTTTTTTCTGACTCTTTCGCGCTATGGAAACAATCGTTGGATGTTAAACTGACACATTATAGTGACTTCGCTCCGCTCGCAGTGGAAACCCGACATTAGGTAGGTATTCGATAACGAATCCCCAGAACCTTAATTTAGTATCTCATCAAAATTCTTTTGTCTAAATTATAGACCTCCAAATTATAGCTTTTACTGAAATAATGAATGTTTAATTTGGAATTAGCATTTTATGAAAATTGACTTGATTCCCTAAAGAATAGCTCGTGCCCGGGAAATCTGGGAGATTAAAATAACTAAGCGTAACGTTTTTGATGATTTTGCTTACACTAGGGAATTTTGTTTTATCATAAAAGAGATGATAAAATATGGTTAATTAGTTGTTTTTCTTGTACCTACCTATCTACTGAATTTTCCAGTTTTTTTAATGATTTTATACCAGAATCATTCTTCTTCTTTTTCGTATAGTGGTGTGCCTCGCTGTTAGGGTTTTCAGGTCGCCTAAGGGAGGATATCAGTCGTTAGGTCAAGTTAGTGGTAACTTGACCTAACGACTGATATCAGAGATAATAACCAGGATCAACTGCTTAACGTGCCTTAATAAATAAAAAAAACAATTTGGGCTCCTGACAGGGATGCAACCGGGAACATCGCTCGGATGAGAGGTAACTTTAAATTTATAGTTATTCCTGACTATTTTCTAAACAAATATAAGTTCCTAATATAAATTATACTTTAAACTTGAAATCGATTGGCATGATCATTTAAAAATCATTCACTAAACCGGTAGCCACAGGTCTAAAAAGCGAATTGAATCAATATATCTTTTGCAAAGCGAAAATCTATAATACTCTACAATGAATAGATGATTTTATGGTTTAGTCTAGAAATGACCGTCTAGAGATATCTATCATTGACCAATTCTTGAAATGTACAATTACCTATATAAATTACTGATTCTACAAATGACCGATTCTATAAATGACTGATTTTTAGTTAAAAAACACTAGGTATAAAATTTATTTGCAATTTGACTTAAAAAAAAATAAAGTTAGCTCCATAGATTTTCCCTTAACATTCAAAAGACAAGAGCCAACACAACCGAAAATCCACTACAATTTGTTAATCTCAAACTTTGTAGCAAACCCGTCTGTCACGATAGCATCAAAGAAAACAACTCAAACAACTGAGCCCTTAGTTTTATTTAATTTCCTCGAAATAAACAAGAAATGGAAGGAAGACAGCTGAGTGGAATGAAAACATCTCGTAGTTGCAATCTGTTCGGGAAATGAACCTCGGTTCTTCGAGATTATTTCTGGAACGTTCTGTAGAATGAGGACTCATGAGGGATGAGTTTTACGTACCTACTCTATCTTTTAGTTACGAGCTGTATTATTTGTCGTGGTTTATAGGTTTTGTTGTGGCTACTTCACTTTGACTTTTTCTGTGTGTTTCCGCAACTAGCCCTATAACTGGGCCTTTTTCTCTCAAAAGTGGAGTTGGGTGTTTTCTATGTATCATTATGTATGTATTTATAAAAAAAAGTATAATATTTAGTATATACGTTGTCTTGTCTCATAGTACAAGCCTAGTGCTTAGCTTGGGGCTAGATTGCGCTGTGTCGTGCAATATTTATTTATTTATTTTTGCGTGACTTTAATTCATAGATTTCCCCTCACGATGTTTTAACTTCACCGTACGATTGATGTTAATAGCGCACTAAAATTTTTCTTGAAGAAAAAGACATTGGTGCGCGGTCGGCCAGGATTCGAAACCACAACCTTCAAAATGAAAGTCGCGGTATCTACCACTAGACCAACACCGCTCACTTTGTTATGGCTAAATAAGCAATGTAGTTTCTGACTATAACCAGGACTAAACTTTCAGAAATTAGTTTTTTTTTCTATATGGAGATTATAAGTTATGAATTGTGTGTCAGTAGATGTTATGCTCTTTTCTTTTAGTAGCGGTGTAGGTTGTGCGTTGATCATCAGTCAGTCAGGACAAAGCGTTTTATAAATATATGTACCTACCTACATTTATTTTAAAAAATATATACATAAATTGTATCCATTCTAAACTGGCTAATAGCCTTCACGCAGATCTTACAAATAGACCAAACCACAAAGTTTAAACGTACATTTAATATAAGCCAATATAAATCTTGAAACAGACGATTCAAACTAAACACCCGTTACAAAATACCGACGCGCCCGTAAATTATGCTCGCAGTCTTGATATTAATAATTAAACTGGAAACTTACAGCCCCAGTTTCCTCACTTAATTAGTAATTGGATAAGAAACACCTGTGTTTGCCCTCTTACTCTCTCTGGCTCTCTCTCTCCCTCTTGGATAATAATAATGTCTATTAATTATGTAACATGTGGCCTCTTCTTTACCACAGGTAGCATCACAGACATACACAAAGCTAGACGTCACATGTACCTCGATTTGTATTGAAACCGAGCGTGCTGACTTTATAATACCTACTGTGACGTCACAGCCACAGGAAATATGGTTCCTGCCTTTTGGTGCTCGAATTTTTTGGGATTTTGCAGTTACTAATCACGCAACGAGGCATTTTATTTACGGACGTCCGACAATTACTATAGACGCGCGCGAACTGCCAGTTAGGGTTTTTCACTTTTTCTGACACGCGAAGGACATGAATTCGAGTGGTCTAGCTATTTGTATTTCTGTGGGTAGCATTAACAGACAGGGATTTTGAATTTAGCTCGGATATACCTCTTATACACTATACGAAGAGAACTAGAATGACATTACGTGAGGAAAATGTTAAATAAAATAAACTTTAGACATAATGAAGTTGGCGTTCCGTAAGTTTAGTTAAATTGTAAAAACATTAAGACATTCGTGCGAATTAGATTCACTAAAGTAAAAAAAGAAATAATCGCACGTGTATCTCGGATTCGCACGTGTGCACTCGCCAGTAGTACGTTTATTCTTTTCCCGTTAAGGGGAAAGTCTATACCTACTCTTTTCTCCATACAAACTTTACAAACGTAGTCGACAGTTTCGGGTTCGTTCCGTTTCCCCCCAATTCCGTTTCCCCCTGTTTCGATTCCCCCCGAGAAATATTTATTATAGGTACCTTTGTATTTTGGTGATTTGAACAGTCAACAGTTAAAGTTCGAAGAGTGTCAACTGGTCGAGTCCTTTTTTTTTTAATACAACAAAAGACGATCGGAGTAGAAACAAAAGACATTTTTCATATTTAATTACAAATAAAATACCTAATTAACCATTATTTTTTTTATATTAGTTTTTGTTTCTGTTTATCAACTTAAAAAGTTTTTGTCACGGAAAAAGACAAAGCATGTTCTCACTACTCCGACCTTACTACGCGTTTATTAATAAGGCTAATAGGTTTTATGACATAAACATATTTGCTCTAATCTCTTTATCCAGGGAGGAAACCGTCGACTACATTTGTATGGAGAACGAGTAGATATCCTTTCCTCTTTATTTTCACGTTCACATTTTATGTAAAACGAAAATATCCCGGAATTTTAAATAAAATGATTGTGCCATCAACCTGAAACGTTAATTTCCTGTGCCCATATTGAGACACGAATTTTAAACCAATTTATTGACTTATTTTCACCTGACGTTTACACGTTGTGTTTTAATTACTGTACGGAACCCACCTAATTACGTTCATGATTATAATGTTTAGGTAAGGTTATTCATTATTAATAATTAAAATTTTTAGGTAAGACGGCCAATGTGGCACGTCGGGTAAACCCCCGGTAGTAGAGGGCTGAAATTAGGAGTGTCTCGTGTTCTTTATTATGATGTAGGCATTCGATAACAAAGGTTTTTAACTTATTATAAACGCGAACTATGTAGGTAGGTGTGTGACTTTGTTTTTCTTTCACGCAAAAACTACAAAACTGACTGCGATGAAACTTGTAATATATCTAGATAGCTTCTAGATATATTAGAAGGGACCCAGAATCTTCCCATGCGAGCGATGTTCCCGGTTGCATTCCTCTTGGGAGCCCTCTTTGATATAGCCCTCTTATAATTGAGCATACCTTCTGCAGTTAGATTTGGCAATCTTTTTACGGCCCGCCGCCTGCCTGACACCAACCCTCTTAGGGATCAAGCAGTTTATCCGCCACCGCGCGGGGAGAACTTAAGGTTTGCTAATCTCTCTCAGATCCCTTAGTCGCCTTTTACGACACCCACAGGAAAAGATGGGGTAACCCTATTCTCTGCTGTGGCTACACGGCAAATGCTGGGGCTACACGGCAAAGCTGGAGCCTAGAACAACACATACATTCGCTTCGCTTCGCATTCGCAATCGCTTTCAGCGATAAGGCCGCCCATTTGTGCAACTTATTTTTAAGCTTGTTTATTATTTACTTTTGTATATGTGTTTTTTTCTCTGTTTATGTTGTGCAAATAAAGATTTCTATCTATCTATCTATCTATCTACATTTTATGCCCAAATTCCCGCGGGATCGGGACATATGCAGGTGCAAACAGTTAGGCACTGTAACGTAATAAATTTACTGTTTAGGGGGCATCCGCACTGAAACTGACGTATTTTGAAACTGACACTATCGATATCTCAAGTTTTTGAATCGAAAATATTTTAGATTTTTTGGGTGTTAGCACCATTGACAACCAAACACAAGGATATATGGTCACATGCCCACAGGTATACCTATGGTTATCAAACGTGCCAACACCCAAAAAAACATAAAACCTTTGCGATAACGTTTCAAAACACGTCCGCAAAGATTTCAAACGTTTCAAAACACGTCCGTTTCATTGCGGATTCCCCCTACCTACCTCTATGTGTAGGTATTTACTTCTTCGTCCTAACAAGTGTACTTTATAGATGAAAATCTTATACAAAACTTTATTGTTACTGGAAAATAATATAACAGAGAATCAGATTTGTGAGACTTGGACACCTGATAGTGCCTGGTTTATGTAGGCTGGACTATTGTAGCTAGGAATTTAAGGTTCCCTGCAGACAAAATATAAATCTCCGGAGATTCTCTTTGTAGATGATAATACAGTTTTACAAAGCCCTAAACTAATGCAATTAGTTCTGCCTGACCGGGTCCCTGATTGCGTAACTGTGTAGCTAACAAATTTCGATTGAAGTTGTTGATTACAGGTCTTTCAGTCGTTAACAAATTGCCATTGCAATTAAAACTAGCGGCTGTTACTATCAAAATGTATATTCACAAACGCAAAAATCAACAATTTCAATTGTTTGAAGCGAGATTTGTTAGCAACAGAAATACATAATCCGCTAGCGGAAGAACAGATTTGCTCCTTCGTGAATGATGGATGATACCTTATGTGCCCTAACGTTTGCGCATTGGATGACTGTTATTAGACCAATGATGTTTATTGGTTTTGTAAGCTATTGTTCGGAAGCGATCAGATTTTGTTAAAACTCTGCCTTTGTAATCAGATCAAATCTTCAAAACAAATAAACAAAAAGTTTTTGGGAATTTATATTTTACTAGCTGTGACCCGCGGTTTTACCCGCATCAGTCCCGATCCCGTGGGAATTTTCAAAAATCCTTTCTTATCGGATGTCTACATTACCTAGAGAACACACTCTCCAAATTTCAGCCCTCTACTATCAGCGGTTTAGGCTGTGCGTTGATAGATAATCAGTCAGTCAGGACAAAGAGTTTTATAGATATAGATTTATTTCAGGCCTTAAGGGCGCATCACGCTAAACTGCCTTTTGCCATTCTGCTGAGATTTCTCATCCGTATTACAACACGTAAGCCAGTGCAGCCTATAAGTAAGACTTTTTTTAAGCTATCGGGCGACTTTTAAATCTCTACTCCACGTTTCACCCTATTATGTCTAGGAATTCAAGCCAGATACTGGTAGATAGGTGAGATGATTTTACTACATCCTTTGATCGTAAATTTGTATTAGACGAATATTTGAAACTGGGAGTGGAATTTGGAATAAGATTTGGATTTCTAGTAACCTATTTGTCTGTCTAGGGCTTAGGCGTTTACCTACTTATATGAACAGTATATAGTTACATTTTCCCGGGTCTTAATCGCGTATTATCATTTATTTTCTTACCTCGACGTTTCAACCATGTTACAATGGTCTTGTTCGCGAGGGGACCCGGAAAAATGTAACTATGTTACCAAATCGAGTGAATTTAAAAAGTTTATAAACAGTGTATATTTTGTAGCGAACCTCCATCGTCAACTAAACGAAGTTATTTTAGCTTAGTTTTGCAAACAAGTGGACATAGCTGGCATAGTTTGTGTCTGTCCTGACTGGCTAATAGATCAACGCAAAACCTAAAACGTTGATTGTAGAAGAGAACTGAAATTAATAAAATGTGTTTTATAGTCATACTAGCAGCATCCCGCGGTTTCACCCGCGTAAGTCCCGATCCCGTGGGATTTTCCAAAATCCCACGGGTCTACACACCACAGAGAACACAATCTCAACATTTCCTTTCTTTAGGACCAACTGTTTGGGCTCTGCGTTGATCTAGGATCAGTCAGGACTTTGAATTTTATTTATATTTCCTGCGATTTTACTCGCATAACTCTCAATTCCGTAAATATTGAAATAAATGACATTTTTCGGTTTGAATCGCGTGGTGTTTATTATTTTTAACATTGTTACAACGCTCAACGTCTTTAAAAATATTTTTCGGGGGGAATCGAAAAAGGGGGAAACGGAATTGGGGGGAAACGGAACGAACCCTTTAATTTCAATACAACATCGCGAAAACAGAAGAAAAATCTCCGTAAATATTTTCAAAAATCCTTAACCCAAATTTAAATTTATTCATAATGTGCGTGAATCTACGGAGATAATTTAATCCACTTTAAAACTATGAGCAAATACATTTAGAAGGGTCTAGTGGAGGTCCAACTTTATTTTCATCCGGTAATCGGCTTAAAGTTTTCTGGAACTGAAAATTTTGAGTCAACAACGAACTTACGAGTGCTATCCAAATTAATTCAGTCGAAAGGCCGTCGAGCCCACTTTTAGTTATAAATAAAATAAAAAAATAAATAATGCACGACGTTACACACAGCGCAATCTAGCCCCAAACTAAGCACTAGGCTTGTACTATGGGTACTAGACAACGGATATACTACATATTATACCTTTTTTTTGTAAATACATACATATGATACATAGAAAACACTGAATATCCCATGTCTTCGGACCGTGGTGAGTCCTAGGACATGTTGGTTTCCTCACGATGTTTTTCCTTTACCTTATGCTGCTAGCATGAGGGTTGTAACAACCACTTTCGTCTGTTATATATTTCTTTAGTTCCTTTTAATTCTTCTTCTATTTTGTGTCTGGTCTGGGTGTCCCTCTATGTATAATATGTAGGTATGTATTTACAAAAGAAAAATAAATATAAGTGTTATACCTATCCGTTGTCGAGTCACCGTAACACAAGCTTAGTCGCTTACCACGGGGCTAGATGGCGCTGTGTGCTGTTCACAGAATTTATTTATTTATTTAATTCTTCTTTTTTTCGTGTAGTGGTATGGCTCACCTATAGTGTTAGGTTTTTCAGGTCGCCCTAAGGCCTCTAACAATTGCTATCAAAGATAACAACCGGGACCAACTGCTTAAAACGTGCCTTCCGAAGCACGGAGGAGCTCGAAAAAAGATTTATTGCCACAAAAATTACCCATCCAAGTAATAACCGCGCCAAGCGTTGCTTAACCCGCACGCCAGTTTAAGATCGGCTGGTGCAGCTAGGCCAATGAGCTCCTCAATTCACCTTTTAATTTATTTACTCTTGATTGAGGCAGTTTATTATTCTTCAGTTTATTACCCGACTATGGGGGAGGAGGGTTATGATTTTGACTACGAGGTTTTTCGCAGGACGAGTTACACCAAACAGCAATGTTCTGGAAAGTGCCTATCCAAGCCAGTTATCAACTGGATAGATAATAACCATTTAAATGTACCTAGTGTGAAACATGCTATTGCAGGCAGTTATAAATAAACTCGCCCGCGCCGTATTAAATTTTCACATTACAAAGTATAATTAAAGATGAAAGATAGGTGCTCCGCGGAGCTAAATGTGAGCTTAATATTGCATAATTTGTACTTGTTACCGCGAAAAGGATCGTCTATCTGTAGCGTAAACTGTGGTTCTTGAACAACTTGATGCTGATGTTGGAGCCGCAGTTTCGTTGTCACGCAGAAGGTGAACTGTGTGATGAGAATGTGCAGTGTTGTATTTGGATCATCATCTGCAGAATGTGTTGGAATAGATTTCAATTTTTACACTCTGATTTAGATGGTATCTAACAGCCGAATACAAAAACGCAACTCAAAACTTGAGTTCTACTTAAACAACTTAATTAAGAGGCTGCTAAATTATTTAAGTACGTCTCAATTTTTTAGTGTCGTTTCTGTATTCGGCTGTAAGTTACTTACAAATATTGTATTTTTGACGTAAATTTCAAAATGTGAATCGCGAAACTGCAGTAAACCCTGAAGAATAATGTGAAAACTTGATGTAGTTTTATGACACGCCGATGAGGTATGGTTTAATTTCTTTAAAATAGGCGTAAATTTGTGCTTATGATTGTCATAATATTTTTGATATTTATAACTTTCATAAGGTACTACTTAAGTGGTACGGAAAACACCGCTGTCGGTAACTAATAAAAAAAACATGAGTAGGTAGGTCAAATGTTTTTTTTTTTTAAATAGTTAGGTATGAAAATTGCTGAAAGTATGCTTGCAATAGTATCGATACTATCCATAGTTTTGCCCTATAGATAGCGTAAAACTATCGATAGTATCGACTGTTGTTACAGTAGTCAAATCTGAATTTCGCTATCGCTGCAAAACTATCGATAGTATCGATTGTTGTTACAGTAGTCATATCTGATACTATCGATAGTAACTTCAATATTGAGCGGCGATACTATTGATAGTATTGCAGTTTTCGATACTATCGATATCGAAATCGGATAGCTTTTTGACTCTAGCTATCGATTGTAAAACTATCAACAGTTCGGCAACGCTACTAAGCACATTATCCGACTGCTTGGCCTGCACTGGACGTATGTATTACGGTACCGAGATGCATCAGCCGCGCCCTCGCCTCCAGCCACTCCGCATCGGTAGACCACCGATCACTAATTTATTGTCTACCTACCTATCCTTTTTACATAAAGCCTTTTATTCATTGTCTGAACAGTTACTTAACTTTCAATTTTATTAAGAGGACAGTCTCCATTCTCTTTCTCCATACAAACGTAGTTTACATTTTCCTCCCTGGATAAAGACATTAGAGCAAATATGTTTATGCCATAAAACCTATATCTGTCATGCATGAGTCATGACTATGCATCTACCTTTTTTTTTTTTTCATTTTCACATTAGAATAATAATAAAAATTTAAAAAAAAAATCAAAAAAATCAAAAGGTGCAAAGTCATGCATGACAGATATAGGTTTTATGGCATAAACATATTTGCTCTCATGTCCTTATCCAGGGAGGAAAATGTAAACTACGTTTGTATGGAGAAAGAGAATGGAGACTGTCCTCTTAAGAAAGTCCTGTTTTATGGTCTGTTTGGTGCTTAACTTTACACATGTTATTGTGCATGGAACTTTTAAATCCATGCTATTTATGGCGATGTAGTGCCCGGAACATTGGAATGTAGCCTAAGCTTGCCCAGGACCAACAGCACAGTCTTGTCAACCATGCTCATAGGAAAGAACCTATTAGCTATATGGTACAGTCAGATTACTGACTGACTGTCTACTACTAAAAGTTCTTGTTAGTTAAAATTTTTATTAAGCAAAAAAATTTTTATTACCTAAGTTTTTTTTTTTTTTTTTTTAAGCAGTTGGTAGGGTTAAGATATTTTGGTTTAACTAGGTACAAAGATATTTTGTACCTAGTTTTTCTATGTTACAATAAAGTTTTTATTTATTTATTTATTTATTAGCCCACTAATTTGGACTACTGGTAGAGCAAGAACCTTCTCTGAGAGGGGTTAGGCATTACGAAGCCACGAGAGTTTCTTAGTATGCGTTTATTGAAATGACTTAATTTAAGATCAAGTTACGAAATGCTTCTAGTCGACGAGAAATAAGTTAAAATGTGGTAGACCCTCAGTTAACTTGTTCGCAATTTGACCCATATTAGTTAAGATAATGGGGTCTAAATATTTTCTGAGGGTTAATAATTATTATGGAGCGCTAAATTTAGGCAAGTGATGTGAAATGACGACCATACAATTTTACATGCCGAAACAAGCCTCAAATTAGGTACCTGTTTTTTTAATTTATAAATTACATTAAGGTTCTTATCTATGTAAAAAAACATGACATTTTACATTTTAAACAATAAAAAAAAACACAATGTTACTTCTAATAATTTTCAAATTAAATCAATTTATTCTAAATCTATGCGTATAATGGTATAAAACTATATTACACAGGAACTCTCCATAGTGCTTCGATGAAATAATATTATTTTACATTCGACGAGTAATCATCGTTTTTACGAGAAATCATCTTTTTAAGGTATTGCATAGCTTTTATCGCGGGCTTTAAAGCCCGAATCAAGAAATTTTGTAACGAAAATAAAACCTAACACTATGCAATAGCTTTACCACGGCAGTCCCCGAGTGCCACACGTTTTTTTCATACAATTCTATCCCGCTCATTCCTAAGCAACCGGAAAAGGACAGATAATTACCTTCTACAAAGCCGTCTTATGAGGCATCCAACAATTGTGCAGTACACTTTACGCGCAGACTGGTTGTAAACAATGGCTCCACATAGTTTGCAGATTAGATTGTCTTCAACACTTTAGCAATAAATTGAAACATTGCTGAAATGTTTAATGCTATTAGACAATGAGTTTGAGTTCTATCTGCTGCTAACGGTTGTTTCTATTGCACTTAAGGGGAAAGGATACCTATTCGTTCTCCATGCAAACGTAGTCGACTGTTTCCTCCCTGGATAAAGACAGAGGAAATATGTTTAAGTCATAAACCCTATATCTGCCAGGACCATAGCCCTACGTTTTGATTTTTTATAAATTCTAATTTCTAAATTTGATTAAATAGGGGCATGGTGATGGCAGAAATATATTGCAAGAACGTATTTGCTCTAATATCCAGGGAGGGAGGGGAGGGTTTGAGGAGGAGGAGAGGAGGGTTTGGGATCCAGGGAGGAAACAGTCGACTACGTTTGTATGGAAAACGAGTGGGTATTCTTTACTCTTACGAGGAAAGCGGATGACAGAAGAAATGCATAATATTTCTA
The DNA here is from genome assembly GCA_958496205.1 of Idaea biselata. Classification (NCBI taxonomy): domain Eukaryota; kingdom Metazoa; phylum Arthropoda; class Insecta; order Lepidoptera; family Geometridae; genus Idaea; species Idaea biselata. Next base: position 18,420,954 of record OY292400.1, on the reverse strand, counting down.
ATTTCACCGCAATGTAAATTTGCACTTAATAGCTTTGTGAGGAAAAGGTCGCCAGCTCGAGTCTCGTGGCGGTTTATTATTTTACATTGAAAAAAAAGTTACAAATTATTATTAGAATAAATTATTAATTATCTTAAACTTTCTGAAATAGGTACACCTATTTAAAATACATGTTTGAATTCATATTGGCGCGTGGCTGCTTATAATGTTAGTCGTGGCCATGAATTGAAACTCTCTGCGTTTCATTGCCTATTATTTATAATTATAATTGGCCATTTCATCTTATATACGACATTAATTTACATTCTAGAGCGCGTGAAACCTTATTTTTGCAAAACGGGACAGTTTACGCCATCTATTTTCCAACACCATGCAACAATTCTGTCGGCTTTACAGGTTCTACGCTTTTTTCACTTCCAACATATTTAGTTTTTTGAACCATTCCTACTTCTAATATTTCCATGACAAGCAAAAGATGTCACTGAAGGTATATTTCTATGGGTTACTAATAAATGTAGGTAAAGTATATTTATTTATATTTTTCACAGGAATCTATGAAAAATATAAATGCTGCGAAAATCTATAATGGAGTTGGTTTTCTAGGAAATTTTACTTACCTACCTTGTTCTTTCTAGAAAGGCTTGAATGACTTATTTGTTTACCTATGCAATCCGATAGTCTATGTTTAAGGGCAGAACCCATACCCATACCGGGAAGCGGGTCGTAAAATGGTCCCATGAAAGCTGCGGCCGGTCTACATAACGTGATTCATAGAAACCTGAACTTTTCCAAAAAAAACAAATACACTTCAGCCCCCGGCTAACTCGGCACCTTTCACTCATTTACCCTATATCTACGCTAACTTTTTTATAAGTACAGAGTTCTCGATTTGTGAGTTCTTCGATTCATTTGCACAATACAGGACACATTTTTGACAAACATTAAATTGAAATTAAAGACATTTTTCGGCATTTTCCCTCTTCTTCACAGGCTGATTGACCACTCACTTTACAGGCTGATTGACCACTCACCCTGTAAAGGTCTCGAAATATTAAGCGTTGAAACAACGCTGAAAGTAAGAAACAGCACGCGATTAAAACCGAAAAATGTCTTTAATTTCAATACAACATCGCGAAAACGAAAGAAAAATCTTAACATTAAATTATCTTTTTCCAGGTTACCAAATGTCCCGCAAGTCATGCGTGGCGGGCGGGGCGCGAGGTGCATGCATGTGGGTGCAGGAGTGCAACAGACTTGGCGGCACCCACGTCGGGGTGTGCGTCGATGGGTTCATGTTTGGGTCGTGCTGTCGACTCCCGGAGAAGCCAGCTACGTCAGAAGGTAAATAATACAATTAACTTTTGTTTTGGGATAATGTTTAAAAGCTCGAGGAAGTCTAGAACTTATCAGTCAGAACGAATCAGGCTTGCGAGGCGGTTGCATAGACATGTTGAAAGCAGGAGTGTAACATATTTTGTAGTTACTGTGATATATGAAACCCAAAAGATACTGTAGTTTTTAGTTTAGTTTTTAAATATCTTTATTTTCATAAAATAACACAAACAGTATAATTACTAACTTACAAGTGATTATAATAACATACATTTAACATACACTTTCTTAGGCTAACAGCGCCTTTTAAAGTTTATTTACAGGGAATATTCGTTACCTTTAAAACAGCATTTTAATATAATAATAAAATTAATAAATAATATTCAATGCCAGATTTTTGTAAAAATCTTAGCTTTTTGCAATGTATAAAAATAAGGGTAGAAATGGGTACGTTATAATAATATTATACAGTAGTACCAAGTATGCAGTTCATTATGCACCAGTGGAGGTGCAGCGGCGCGCGCTGCCCTGCCTCCCGCGCACCCACGTGAGGCGGACGCGTGAGGGGAAGCTGCAGCGGCTCGCAGGTCGAGCTTAACTGGTGATGCGCTTACTCACCATATTTGTCGTTTGATCGCCGGGTGGGAACAATAGGTAGTGATGGGGCAGTCGATATGTCTTGTAACTGTCGATATATGGCAAGTCCGTTAATGTTGTTACGCATATTTTGGAAATAAGTGGGTTTGAATATATTCGATTTTTAGCGTAGAATGATTTGGTTAATTTTAAAATATATTGAAATAGAGTGGGAAAATTTATGTCTATGTGTAGTTTAATCAGATTAGTTTTAAATTTAGTATTTAATGAAATTTTAAGTGCCTTGTTTTGCAATATTTGTAATAGATTGTAGTTAGACAAACATGTGCTGCTCCAGACCGGACAAGCATACGTTACACATGGTCTAACTAATGTTGAGTAAATTCTCATCTTAGTGTAGGCACTGAGATTTGTTTTACGGTTCATTATCGGACTAAGACCACCCAATACTTGGGCGCCAAAAGATACTGTAAAATCTGACTAATGCCTTGAAATTTATAATAGGATTGGAATTAAAATATAAGGTAGTACTTAGAAATTCAGGAGGGTTACTGCGGTTCGTTTCGATACGACATCGATACTGTCATACGATGATTCTACTGTCACATTCTGATAGTAGGGTGACAGTAGAACCATCGTTATGACAGTATCGTTGTCGTATCGAAACGAACCGAAGTAACCCTCCAGGAACTTATTTGGGTACCTACCTATTTGAATGTATGAATTTTAATATCTTTGTCAAAAAACCCTGAGTTTCTTGAATCTTCTTCTCATTAAAGGCCGCGTTCTGAAGACACACAACGTATGATTCAAAGTTAAAAATATTTAAAGAAGAAACAGGTACTTCTGCAAAAACAAAACGCATGCCCGTTTTTGCAAAAGTATTTTTTCTTTGAAAGTTTATATGAAAACCTAGTGCAGGCTTAAGCACTTAAAATAATAATAGATTCAAAGTTAAGCCAAAAATCAAAAACAAACAAATATTATCGAGAAAAAAAGAATCTAGATTTTGTTGTAAACCTTTTTTTTTAAATAAAATATTTTATTTTTATTTTCAGCACCACCGGCACCGCCAGTCACGGTGACAGAACGAGTATATACAACGCCATCTAGTACCAGACACACGACAACAACTCCCCAACCAGTGACATCAACACAAACCATATCCCGGCCGCAAGTGCAAACGCAACGGCCGTCGTTCATGACCAAACCAATAGATGGCGCTCCTTCATATAGCTACCGACCGCCAGAACTCAACCTACCCATAGGAAATTTAGATACAAGTAGCGAACAAAATAGTGATATAGTTAATAAAATACCTTATAACAATGTAAATAAGTACCAAAATGTAAATAGGCCGAGCGAAGAAGCTAGTCCCCACAATAAGATATCGTCTAGTCTTAGTTTAATGGGTGCGAGACCGATGGCCGTTTCAGAACAACACGCTGAAAACAGCATTCCTTCAGGTGAGAACATTATCGTTGTATTTAATTAAGGGCTCAATTTTCAATCAACTTTTTAAAATTCACACGATTTTTTGACATAATTACATTTTCCTGGGTTTTAATTGCGTATTATAATTTATTTTCTTACCTCGACGTATCATGTAACAATGATCTCGGTCGCAAAGGGACGAGGTAAAACGTCGAGGTAAGAAAATAAATAATAATACGCGATTAACACCCGGAAAAATAAAACCTTTCAATCTCTAAATAAAGAAATCTGTCCACTAAAATCTACCACTAATAGTACAAAAAAAGAAATCAAACTTTCGAAGGTTTTTTGCTAGTGTTTCATTTTATTCGACAGATAGGTATCTTTAACTGTAGATTGAAAAATTAACCCTAAGTAAAAGGTACTGTGGTTCTTTCAGCTTGATTCAGAGTCGTACGTTGAAATAGCTAAAATAAAAAAATAATGGAATTTGCACTGCAGTGGTTTGTAGTAATTAAAAGCATGTATACATGCAAACGGTTGACTGCTGAAAAGCATTAGTTATTGAAAAGTATGTTAAGTTATCCTCTTCTTCTAGTCTTCTTCTTTCTAATGTATAAAATTTCCATGTCACAATGTTAGTTACCGTACTCCTCCGAAACGGCTTGACCGATTTTTACCAAATTTTATATGCGCATTCATTAGGTCTGAGAATCGGCTACTATCTATAATTTATAAGGTAAAACAACGTTTGCCGGGTCAGCTAGTAGTAATATAAAAAGCGTGAAAATAATCCGCAGTGTGGCCACTTGTTTGATTATTATCATACTAGCAGTGCCATCTCTTAGCAGACTGTCAAATTAACTTCATCATGACATGAACCATGAAAGCACGGAACCTGGTCCCAATTCTAATACTATTTTCAACTCATTTTCTGCACTATTTATAGATGGTGCTTTTATCAAATTATTTTATATTTTAAAAAATATCTACTTTGTCAATTTTTTTTGTTAGCCCGTTCATTTGTCCCACTATACTACTATAGGATAAGGCATAGATAAAGGCATCCTCTTAGAGGGTTTAGCAGTAAGACGCCATGGGAGCCTACTCCGGATTGGCGAATGTCCTAAATCATCGGACTGCCAAAAAGTTTTAATTTTAATTTATATTTACACAGTGGAAATGTGTGTTCTAACCCTTTTAAATAAATCCTGATATTATTTTGAAAATATCAACATATAAAAAAAAATATCACAAGTTTCTGCAATGTGAGGCACTGGTACCTATATTTTAATTTCTTAAATTTTACAAGGCTATTCACTTTGTTCATAACAACGAATGGCGCAAATCCCATCCAGCGTCCGCCATGGGTTGTGCTTTCCTAGATGTATTTTTGTTTTAAATATTTCCATTAATAAAGGTAATTTAATTCCTATCTATTAACTCCTCAGTCCAATTCATGTCACGACCGAACAACATCAACACGCTGCACTGGCAAGCGACCACCGAGCCGTCCTTCATCACGAAACCCAGACCGTCGGGTTGGGAGAAACCCGGTTCGAAACCGAAACCGACGAAAAAGTTCACAACGACAACCAGCAAACCACACAAGAACTACCTGAAGCCGAAGGATCCGTTTCTCAACCGGACGGAGGAATCGACGCACGCGCCGATTGCTACTACGTCGGCTACTGTTACTATTGGTCAGTATTGGGTTTAAAAGGACAGTCTATCTACTTTTTTCTTCATACTAATTTTACAAACGTAGTTGACTGTTTCTTTCCTGGATTTTATTAGTAAAAATATGTTTATGCCATAAGTCCTATATCAGTTAGGACCATGCCCCTACGTTTTGATTTTATAATTTTCTATTTTTTTGAATTTTATTTCTATTCTAATTAGGAAATTAAAAAAATCAAAACGTAGGAACATGGTCATAGCAGATATAGGTTTTATGGCATAAACATAATATTTGCTCTAATGTCTTTATAAAGGAGTAGGTAGACTATCCTCTTAAAAGACTGAATAAATTGATATTTATTTATAAAATAGCTGCGCCCCGCGGTTTCACCGGCGCGACATAATAACCGTGGGAATATCGGGATTAAAAGTAGCCCATGTACTTCTCCAAGATACCTATACCAACATTCATCAAAAGGTTTGGCGGTATAGGCGTGGAAACTTCGACATCGTTTCCAATTAGTAACTAGGACGTTGAACTTAAACTTCGTTTTCAGTTTTTCTGTAACCACCTACGAGGAACATACGGGTAACCACTTCATTATGAGTAATAAAGTGGTTACCCAGTACCTTTATACCTATGTGTAGAAACACATAGGTATAAGTACTGGTTTTTACACGTCAAAATGATCCATACAAATGGTTTTACTGTAATAAATATTTTTACTTTCAAGTTCTCGAAATGTAATCTGCAAATGCAAACCAAGCAATAAGTATTATTGCGCTTACAGCTTGTGGATTCTTCATTTTAATCATATTAGTGAGAAAGCTTTTATAAATATAATCATTTTTTTTTTTTTCAAGTTTAATTTAAAGCTCGTAGTATAATTGATATTGATTGAATAAAACTAATACTAGGGAGTGTTTTTTATATATGGGAATATTGAAATCGGTCTAGTAGTTTTTGAGTTTATTCATCACAAACATACGACACACTCACACACACAAATCTTTCTTCTTTATAATATTAGTGTAGATGTAGATGAGTTGACATTTGGTAAGGCAAATACATAGAACAGGTGGTCTCTATTACAGATTAGAAGGAGAAAGGTTGCCTGATAGTGATCCATTTCAAACTTATCTCTGAGTTCTCTGACGGACGGGCATACACGGAAGTAGACAAGGAAGCATTTCAGAGAGATTAAGCTGCCATTCTAATACCATATCTCACCTACATTCCAGATTGCGGAGTGACATCCATGTGGCCGCGTCCTGAGACCCGCATAATGGGCGGCAAAGACAGCAACTTCGGCCGGTGGCCGTGGCAAGTCTCAGTTAGAAGAACGTCGTTCTTCGGGTTCTCATCGACGCATCGGTGTGGGGGAGCCATTATAAATGAAGCGTGGATCGCTACAGCTGGCCATTGTGTTGATGAGTAAGTAATATTAACAATTAGGTGACCCGGCGAACTTTGTTCCGCCTTAGAGACAATACCGAGACCGTCTATTAGTTCTAAGCTACCTTCCCACCATTTTTTAACCAAATCGGTTCAGCCGTTTTTGAGCTATAAATAGGGACCTCAAAAAGCTAGACCTTTTTAATTTGCTGGGTAGGATTTTTCGTGTCATCTTGCTTATTTGTATGCCGCTAATTCAAAATTCGAACGACTTCAGGTCAAGCATCAGATCAATATTTGAGAGGTTTTCAAGGTTATACTGTCAAATATTTATCTAACATCGGACAAGTTGAATTACGGTACTAGTAGTAATTGCAAATAAATTTTATATGTATTTTAACAAAAAGTCAGTCATTTATAGAATCGGTCATATATTGTAGAATGAGTCATTTATAGAATTGTACATTCCAAGAACTGGTCAATTATAGACTAGTTAGTAATTTCGAGAATCGGTCATTCCTAGATTAAACCTAGTAGGTACCTAATAATAATTGTTTTACAACCCAGAATATATCATTAAGTAGAAATACATTAGGTACGTCCATTTTCCTTCACGTATAGTAGGCGTAGGCCAATAAGAAGTGACCGGACAATATCCGCACATTGTTATTCGATCTTTATTATGTTGTTTCTTTCTTCTATCGGTAACTAAACACTAATGTAGGTAGGGTGAACAAATATTGTGTAGGTAAATACTTATTGGTATTGTTGTACTGTACCTAATGGTGATTTGATGTGGATCGATGTAGCGGGTAGGAAAAATGTTTGGCTGAACATGGACTGAACCTAAATCTAATCCATTATGTTATAGAAATATGTTGTTTAACGATTATACCTATACAACAAAGACGTCCTCAAAAGAACCCCCATGCAATATTTTCTCTTTTATAGATATATTATTATTTGTTGTCTATGTCACACATTCACGTTTCATTTTCCGCTTTTAACACATTATCTAATTTTAATCTCAATATTTCCACGGGATTGCTACTTACGCGGAAGAAACCGCTGGCGTAATAGTTAAACTAAACCGTATATAAAACCAAATATGGTTAAGAAGCAGTTGGCAGAGATACAGACAGCAGGAAACAGCTACTTTTTTCTATACTATTACAAAGTTAGAACGGTTTGAAAGTTTGAAAAAGTACCAAAGTATTTACCATATAAAAATCGCCATAAATGTCTTCTAACGCCGTAAAAGGAAAAACGAGCACATTAAATGCAGTTCAGATAGACTTGTGAAATGTGTTTTTAATCTTCTTATTTTAGTGTCCAGAACGAACTTGGTCTTAGTGCTTTAGGTAAAAGTTGAAATAGACTAGATACCTATTTATTACACCTAAAGTTACTATACTGGTAGGTGCACACTTTTTGTCGGCATCATCATCATCTTCATCATCCGAGCAATGTTCTTGGTTGCATTGGGAGGGCCCAAGAGCCCGGGGTTCGCTTTCCTTCTTTTCTTCTTTTCCGTCTCCACTTCGCACGATCTTCGGCATCTGGCTTAGTAAGGCCATTGGTACACTTTTTGTGGGCGATTATTTGATAATTCGAATCCCACCAATATTATACATGCAAAAGTTTAGACGTTTGTGTTTCAATCACGAAGAAACCACTGAACCGATTGTGATGAAACTTAGCATGCCGATAGCTGAATATCTGGATTAATACTCAAGAAACCTTTTATCCCGATATTACTGCGCGAACGCAACTTACGCTGGTGAAACCGCGGGACGCCGCCTTCGATCATATATAAACTATAGATACACGGTCCCATACAAAATCGAAATCAAAAATCGGCACTACTTCAACGCTTACTTATACGGACATAGTACAGTTTAATGTAAACCCTAATCACTGGGCAATAAGGTTGTAAAACACTTATGTACGACTGACAGCGAAACAAGGCATATCGGCTCAAGTATGCCTTGTTTTGACGGCTCCATTTCTAGAGCGGCGACCGTGCATCTATAGTTTATATATGATCGAAGGACGCCGCCGATAGATTGAAAAAAGAGTTTAATCTCAATTCAACATCGCGAATACAGAAGAAAATACACTCTAGTAACAGACAGACAGACAACGGAGTCTCAGCAATAGGGTCCTGTTTTTACTCTTTTGGTACGGACCCTAAAAACACTAAATCGGCCGACAGTCAACGAACGATAAAACGATTAAAAGTTAAATCTCTTATCTGTTTCAACCCTTAGAACGACTTAGAAAAGTTCTTTTAAAACGATCAATTCTAAAGTTTTTGGGTTTCTCCGCTGGGAGCGCGAGTTTTTCTTGGATTCGGGTTTCGGATGCGTACAAGAAGTTCTGTTGCACGGAGAACTTTAAAAGATATTGCTTTAAGGTTTTTCTAGTGAGCCGCAGTGAAATAAAAGTTACAAGACCTGCAGTTTTATTCTCTTCTACTGATATTTTTACCCGACTGCCAGGAAGGGTTATGTTATTTTGTTCATCGATCGAATGACAAAAATATTTAAAAAAATAAGGGAAACTATCCTACTAATTTCTAAGGTAAAAGTTTGTTATAAATCGGGCCATACATTTATTTAATAAGAAATAAGCGTAATCTAACTGTGCCCTGGAGTAGGCTCCAGATAATAAACAGGTCATTCTGTAGCTCATCTATGTTCTACCCAAGACTCCAGATGGCCCCATTGGTAAACTGTACCTATTTGTACCACTGGCGCCATCTGCGGTATCGTTGCGTTTATATGTTAACTACGGAACCCTAAAAATCACGTTTGTTGTTTTTGAGCCTTACCTTAAATAGTTGTTTTATTTTGCTTTTAAAATTTGTTTTTGTTGTTTTTGTGGTTCAGTGGCTACAGAAATACATCATCTGTTATGTAAACATTCCAATTTTCTAGCTATCACAGTTCATGGGATATAGCCTGGTGACAGAAGGACAGACAGACAGACAGACAACGGAGTCTTAGTAATTGTGTCCCGTTTTTACCCTTCGTGTACGAAACCCTAAAAAGTTTCATAACTCATGCAAAACGCTTAGTTTTTAATGAATTTTGAATACAGTAAACACATTAAATTAAAATGAAAGTCGTAACCCTTTAGCGACTACGTATTTCATTACTGTTTTATTCAATTAGTAAAATTATTCAAAAGAGTTTTCCCAGAGGTACAAAGTTACAAAGTACACGTTTTGTTTAACGCGCCAAAATTATTTCCACACATAATTTGTAAACAAATATATTTTACTAGTGACTCCCCGCGGTTTCACTCGGGTAAGTCGCGATTCCGTGGGAACGATGTAAAATTCAAAATATTTTAAGCTATTGGATAGCTTTTATCGCGGGCTTTGAGCGCGGCGACCAAATCAAGAAATTCCGTAACGAAAATAAAACCTAACACCCCCCACACCGCCTACCATGTAGCTTAGCCGATTATTTTCTAAAAAAATAAATAAGTAATTATAATTGCATAAGTTGATAAAAAATGCTATGCAATAGCTTTACCACAAGTTTTTTTATTCATTCGGATATATTACAAAATACCACTTTGAGACGTCAATTATATAATACAATCAACTGTGTCGGTTTCAATTGTTTCATTTGAAATTTGTGAGCAACAAAGTTACAAAATAAGGGGGGTGTCCTTACAAAATATTGTATAGGTACGTAGGTATAAGTACTCACATATCCCAGTAGGTACCTACAAATAATTTTATCCATGTTTTATCCTTATATTTCAGCCTCCTAACTTCGCAAATTCGAATTCGAGTGGGCGAATACGACTTCTCCTCTGTTTCGGAGGAGTTCCCGTTCGTCGAGCGAGGAGTCGCGAGCAAGTTCGTTCATCCGAAGTATAATTACTATACTTATGAATATGATCTAGGTAATATTATACATTATTTACGAAAGCTTTAATTTTAGATAATGTGTAGATCCAATAAGTTCATTCACAGATATAATTATACTAGCTTAAATCGTAACATTTAATTATACTAAGCGTCTCTGAGCTAAACTACAGACAGACGGACACAAATGGAATGGAAATATGGGTTTCTTGTTGACTATGAAATCCTAAGAATAGAAAACTAAATAGTTAGGAACTAAGACATTAATAAGTTGTCGACAACGCTTACCCGAGGCATGTTGCCTAGATACTGGCAGGGCGCGGCGTTTCCGCTAGATAGATTATTTATTTTTATTTTTAGCTTATTTTGTCCCGTTACAGGGCAAAAGCCTCCTTCCCTTCTCTCCACTAAATAGCAAGGCTTATCCTGTGGGACAAAAAACCTCCAGCTCTTGTATCACCAGATGCCTCCATCACGTCTCCCTTAGAAGACTTTAGTACCTACAGGCCCCTAAGACCCAATGGTTTTAAAACCAAAGGGCCTGAATCATTTAGAGCGGTGTTGGTCTAGCCGGCTTTCATTCTGAGAGTCGTGGGTTCGAATCCAGACCGACCGAAGAAAAAGACATTGGTCTTTTTCTTTAAGAAAAAGGTATGTGCGCTAATAACATCGCTCTTACGGTGAAGGAAAAACATCGTGAGGAAACCAACATGTCCTAGGACTCACCACGATCCGAAGACATGAGATATTCAGTGTTTTCTATGTATCATTATGTATGTATTTACAAAAAAAAAAGTATAATATGTAGTATATCCGTTGTCTAGTACCCATAGTACAAGCCTAATGCTTAGTTTGGGGCTAGATTGCGCTGTGTGTAACGTCGTGCAATATTTATTATATTTATTTTATTTATACATAATTAAGTTTATCTTCATTCAGCATTGGTGAAATTGGAATCGCCAGTGCAGTTCGCGCCTCACATCGCACCGATATGTCTACCTGCGAGTGACGATCTACTTGTGGGGGAGAACGCAACCGTCACTGGATGGGGGAGACTTTCTGAGGGAGGTGTGCTACCTTCTGTTTTACAAGAAGTGAGTATGAATATTGTGCTCATTTAGAGGGTTCTTCTAGGATTGAATTTGAGCATAGGCCCCTTTTGGATCTAATGCCCTTTTGTGTTTTTTTTTAATTTCATTATAATACTCAGTCAATAAATTTAGGTAAGTAGGCAGCAGTAGACTGTTGATTTTCACGAGGCTTTGGGATTTCAAACTTTCCCTGGAAAACCTTTTTTAATCACAAAGTTTGATGTGGAAATCAAACCAATGACGATTATCTCTGTCTTTACTGGAAAATTTTAAAATATTAGTGTGAATGTTCAAATAACTACCTATTTCTCTTGATGGGGAAGGCTTCGGGCGCGGGTTGGTCTTTGAAGCCACTTCATAGTGACTACAGAAGGGTCGGAATTTGTTTTTATTATTAAAAGTGTAACTTATAATTGGCTACTACAGTGTTTTTTAAAACTATTCACCAATTTCCAGGTCCTTATAATTGGCTACTACAGTGTTTTTTAAAACTATTCACCAATTTCCAGGTCCAAGTACCAATAGTATCGAACGAGAGATGCAAGTCAATGTTTCTTCGAGCTGGACGGCATGAGTTTATTCCCGATATCTTCCTGTGCGCGGGTCACGAGCGCGGTGGACACGACTCCTGTCAGGGCGACTCAGGGGGGCCTCTGCAGGTCAGTATTTTAATGGGGCCCCAAATAATTTATGTCTTTATTTCTTATATTTACTCAATTCCTGTAATTATCTATAATTGTGATCTTGTTTGTGATATACATGTCAAATTCAATATTCATAAATATTCAATATACTGAAGTTACTATAGGAAGGCATTGGGTTGACCAAGGGATTTCAATGTTCTGCTTGAATTGTAGAATTTTAAGTTTTAACACTCTTTCTTTAGATATGTCTTCTGTTCGCGATGTTAGATTGAAATTAAACTTATTTTTAAACGCGTGGTGTTTATTACTTTAGATTGGTTGAATTGGAGGATGTACAACCCAGAAAAAGACGCATGTAAAGGTCTCGAGATGTGGAGCAATGAAACAATGCTAAAAGTTATTAACACCACGCGATTAAAACCGAAAAATGAGTTTAATTTCACTTTTTCTTTAGTTGTGAATATATCTGATTAAGTAGCAATTTAGAAACTCTACGGTGTGTTTCGACTTTTTGCAGTCTTACTGTACCAAGTTGTTGGTAAACATTGATCTTTGTTTTCTAATTGTTTTTCTTTTACGTACTATTCTAATATTATTTTTAATTCTAGGTAAAAGGAAAAGACTCCCGGTACTTCCTGGCCGGCATCATAAGTTGGGGAATTGGCTGTGGCGAAGCAAACCTACCTGGTGTTTGCACGAGGATATCAAAGTTCGTACCATGGATACTACAGACAGTTAATACGAATCAAAAGTGAAGGACTAAAAGGGCCCTATTATGAATAAGGCCCTTTATAAATTTGTTGTTTGACGTGTTTATAAATACTGATTAAGATGAGGTAGGGGATGAAGTTTTGCGTAAAAGAAAAGTCAAATGGGGCCCATATGACCCTATAATGAAAGAGACAAATATTTTTCAACTTGACGACTTGAGTACATTTTACTTGCAATGAATACAACGTTACAATACTAAAATACAAAATTGTATTTGTAGTTCGATTTTTGTAATAAATGTTAATAAATTGACGATGACAAAGTTGAGATGTAAAAACGATTTTACAACGAAAGCAGTAGAGTTACCTTCAAAAATGTTGATGAAATTCAACGTTTTCTGAGGCGTTTTAATAGTCCACCCTATGATTCTATGGGGCCCTAATAGATCCCATGGGGGCCTTATTAAAACCCATGGGCCCTATTAGATCCCATAGGGCCCTCCCAAAGGGCCCTTCTTTTAAAATGCATAGGATCCATTAAATCCCAAACACAATTGGGATCTAAGTGATCTTGGATCCAAATTTGTGTTCCAGGGTGATTTTGATTTTGGCTTGGATAATAAACGCCTAGTTGTACTGCTTGTTTGCCTTAGCATTTTTTGTAAATAATTTATTTTGTATCAAAAGTATAATATAAGGCTAAGAGACATTTATAAGGTCAACTATTCTTATATACAACTTGAGTATTCGTGTTATAATAATTGCGCCTGTGTGAATGCCTTTTAAATAAGTATTTCGGGTTTTCAAAAGCAACAATAAAGCAGATATTCAAAAAAATATGCAAAGTTACAGCTTCTTAGTACCTAGGTACCTACTAAGGGTCTCTGAGCTAAGCAAACCGAAAGACAGACAGACGGACTGTGACGGACAGAAAGTGGTCTTATAAGGGTTCCTTATTAGGGTTCCTACCTTTTGACGTAACGGAATTCTAAAATCACTGCTAAATAATGGTCAATACTTTGTATGTAAATACCGCTCTTCGTTTTTCAATATTTATTCTTCATTAAGCAATGAAAGGTAAAAAACTGAATGTTTTCACAATTTTTTTCCGATAAATATGAAGCGTTATTGTAAAATGTAGTGCATTATTGTTTTAATCGTAGTCCAATTTATTCGTAGACCACATTGTTGCGATGGAGTACCCGAAATAATGGGGCGCTTGTGTAGTGACAACTTATTGTAGGTAATCAAATCATAAACTTTTTAAAAACTAACACGATTGGAACTCATAATTTTATCTTTCCCGGGTCTTAATCGCGTGATTTATACTTTAAAAATTTCTTACCTCGACGATTCGACCATGTTCAAAAAAGTAATAAGCATGCGATAAAGATTCGGCAAAAATAAAATTATGGTAATTCAATTGAGTAACTCCACAGAATATTAATTAAGAGATAGTTACGAGCTAAACTCAAAATCAACAACTTTCGGGTTCATCAAAAATTGTTAATTATTTCATTACGGAATGCTGTTGATATTCTTGTGTATGGATTGTAGGTGACATTGTTTGCTATATTTTGGTTTAGTTTCAAGACAAAAGCTTCTTATTGTTTCCACATTTTAGTTAAAACAGTAATTTTTTGCCTAAAATGTGGATATTATAGGCCTTAATATATTTGCCTGGAAACTGCACTAAAATGTAGGAAACAATGTCACCTACAATCCATACACAAAAAAAAATCAACAACATTCTGTCATGAAAAATCAACAACGTTTGATGAACCCGACAGGAAATTTGAGTTTAAGTCATAAATAGCTTTTGTCGAAAGTTCTACAATAATTTATTTTTACACAAGCGCCCAAATTTAATTAAAAATCCAATCATCATTGTAAATACAAAAAATACTGTATCTTGCCCGCTTTAAATATAAGATTTTGTATTTTTATATACAGTATTATAATTACCTACCTTTATTGTGTAAATATTGCTGTGCTCAATTTTTTATATTATTTTTAATTAGTTCTTTTAAGAACCTTTTTATTTTATACCTACCTATATTGTATTTAAATATAGTAAAGTATTAGAAACTATATACTATACACTAAGGCTCGCTATTGCAGCTAAAATAAACTGACTAATCCGGGTTAGCTATCACAGATTAGCAAATGTCAATACAAAATTTCGAGATCTCGCTAATCCATGCCAGCTGATCCGAATTAGTTAGTTCGATGTAGCTGCCCAAACGAGCCTAAAGTACGTATTGAAATTAAATACTTACCTGTCTACTTAGATTCTTGCCAAAATTATTATAGCAAAAAAGTCAAAAAACACAATGAAACTTTCACTGTCATTTTACCTAAAACAGCCCACCCCTACAGCACACATGTAAAGAAATTCGTGCGTGTGTGTAGGTGTGGTCTGTTTAGTAGGTAAAGTGTCAATATCAGTGGCAGTCCTCTCCTCTTATACCAATACGTGGTAGTTATCTACTCTTTTCTTCATACAAACTTTACAAACGTAGTCGACTGTTTCCTCCCTGTTTTACAGATATTAGAAAAAACATGTTTATGCCATAAGTCCTATATCAGCCATGACCATGCCCCTACGTTTTGATTTTTTTTCAATATTTTCTGAATTTTATTTCTATTCTAATAAAAAAACCAAAACGTAGGGGCATGGTCATTGGTCATGGAAGATATAGGTTTTATGACATAAACATATTTGCTCTAACGTCTTTATCCAGGGAGGAAACAGTCGACTACGTTTGTATGGAGAAAGAGTAGGTAGACTGTCCTCTGAAAAGCCATTTTTGAAAGTCTTTGGGAAATTACTCTTGGCTCGACTTATTGCTAAGTTTATATAGCTAAAATATTAAAAATTATTTAAGAATTCAAATAATTAGCTTTGTTATCCTAATGTATATATGTAATTTAATTGCGATGCGTTTGTAAAAACCAAAATGTTTTCCTTCTTAAGAGACAGGCCTTGAAATTTTTGGGGCGCCGTTGGGATCTGAGTTTGCTAGTGGTCTTCGCAATGAAAGCTAAATCCAGTATTGCCTAATTCAATCCCAATCGGAACTCGATAAATTACAAGGCCTGGCCTTTTCAAAATAAGGGCCCAATTCTCTAACGATATCGGATATTTGAAAACGTATTCACCTATCTATATGTACTAATTTTGTAAAGAGGTAACGACTGGACCGATTTTGATAATAAATTTACGATTTCATTCGATATCGTCATAGAAAATTCCTGTGCTTAGCGCTTTAAGTTTGTATTGTAAAGATTCTATTAGCATTTTTTTATTTTGTTTTATATAAAGTTTATGACGATGTTGGTTACAATTGTTAGAATGCACATAGATATTTGTTAATTAATTATTAAAATTATTGAAGAGAAACATTCAGTTTATTTTTTTTATAATATTAGGTACCTACCATAAATATAAATTTTCAGATAAAAAAAATATAAAACAGTATTTAGAGATGGTGGTATTAGTAAAACATTAGCACCACACGCCCCCCCCAATGGGTGTAATTTTAAGCCCAGCTTGGCGTAAGTCATCCTTACGAGAATACAACCGTTAATTATTCTATTCAGGTGAAATCGCAAGGCACTTTTAGTTTAGGTATCAAATTATTACAAAACAATTAAGAAATGTACTTCATTTTCCATTTATGATTTTACCAATTAACATAGAACGTAGATTAATTCAAAATTAATTCAAATTTACCACAAAATTCAATTATTCGTGGGTATTAGGTATTATCAAAGCGAGTATTACCAACAATAGGCGATTATTGCTATGACTAATTAGTGTTTGACCTAATTTGAATACGCAGAGGAGAACTGATTAGAAATGGCGTCCCCGTATGGAGTGAAATAGCAATAGTTCAACGGAAAACTGACCTATTACAATTTTATAATATTAACTAGCTGTTGTTTTGCCTTATAAATTATAGATAGTAGCCGATTCTCAGACTTACTGAATACGCATATAAAATTTAATAAAAATCAGTAAAGCCGTTTCGGAGCTTAGCGCTTTAAGTTTGTATTGTAAAGATTCTATTAGCATTTTTTTATTTTGTTTTATATAAAGTTTATGACGATGTTGGTTACAATTGTTAGAATGCACATAGATATTTGTTAATTAATTATTAAAATTATTGAAGAGAAACATTCAGTTTATTTTTTTTATAATATTAGGTACCTACCATAAATATAAATTTTCAGATAAAAAAAATATAAAACAGTATTTAGAGATGGTGGTATTAGTAAAACATTAGCACCACACGCCCCCCCCAATGGGTGTAATTTTAAGCCCAGCTTGGCGTAAGTCATCCTTACGAGAATACAACCGTTAATTATTCTATTCAGGTGAAATCGCAAGGCACTTTTAGTTTAGGTATCAAATTATTACAAAACAATTAAGAAATGTACTTCATTTTCCATTTATGATTTTACCAATTAACATAGAACGTAGATTAATTCAAAATTAATTCAAATTTACCACAAAATTCAATTATTCGTGGGTATTAGGTATTATCAAAGCGAGTATTACCAACAATAGGCGATTATTGCTATGACTAATTAGTGTTTGACCTAATTTGAATACGCAGAGGAGAACTGATTAGAAATGGCGTCCCCGTATGGAGTGAAATAGCAATAGTTCAACGGAAAACTGACCTATTACAATTTTATAATATTAACTAGCTGTTGTTTTGCCTTATAAATTATAGATAGTAGCCGATTCTCAGACTTACTGAATACGCATATAAAATTTAATAAAAATCAGTAAAGCCGTTTCGGAGGAGTACGGTAACTAACATTGTGACATGGAAATTTTATATATTAGAAGAAGATAGAAGAAGAAGAAGATAACTAGGATTCTAACAAAGAATAGCGATACACGGATCTTCTTTACCTACGTATCACTATACGAAAAGAAGATCCGTGTATCGCTTATAAAAGTAGGTGAGCCATATTGCTATGTGGCTTACCTACTTTTAGGGTTTTTTAGGCCTAAGGCCTCTTACTCGACTTAACGACTGCTATCAGAGATAACAACTGGGATCTCTGCTAACGTGCCTTTCAAAAAATCCTTCATAGTAGATACCTACCTATGAAAAGGAAAACACTCTGTAAATTTCATGCTCCTAGGACCAGCGGTTGGAACCTGTGGTTGGGACCATATAGTTCAGTCATTCAGTATATCAGTCAAGATATTAAATATTTCACCCGCGTAAATCCCGATCCCGTGGGAATATCGGGATCAAAAGTAGCCTATGTTACTCAGGGTGAATGTACCTTTCTAATGGTGAAAGAATTTTTGAAATCGGTCCAGTAGTTTCGGAGATTACCTCCAATATACATACATACATACATACATGTTACCAACGTTACCTCTTTATAATATTATAATATAGATTATATGTTTTGATTTTATTTTTAAAGTGTCACTTGGATAATTGATTTATTTGAAGAAATGTTTTTCAAAAATTGCAATTATATCTATCCTATCTAAACGTAAAGTACTATACTTGTATCTATGTTTTAATAAGACCAATTTGGTAAATATAGGATTGTCTATAGTATGCCATTGAATGTCGTTTGGTGGCTTATAGTCTTAACAATGGTAATTATTATTCTGAAAATTATCAATTCTCCACCCACTAATTAAATATTTAGTGAATTATATTAATTAGAACTAGCTGCGTCTCGCGGTTTCACCCGCGTTAGTCCTAGCTCACCTATCCCGTAGGAATATCGGGTTCAAAAGTAACCTAATGTTACTCCTCGATAATGTAGTTTTCTATTGGTGAAATATTTTTTTAAATCGGCACAGTCGTTTTGAGCTTATTCATTACGAACACACACACACAAATACAAATCTTTCCTCTCTAAAATATTAGTGTAGATGTAGACTAGTAGTACCCTGCGGTTTCAACCACGTAAGTCCCGATTTTGTGGGAATTATAGGGATGAAAATGTAGCCTATGTGTTAATGCAAATCTCTAGCTATTTATGCATACCAAGTTTCATAAGAATCGGTTGTGTAGTTTTTGGGTGAAGGAGTAACAAATAAAACATACTCGTTTACTTACTAACTGACACACAAACATTCACATTTATAAAATTAGTAGGATTACTTTAAATGTACTTAGTTTTCGTTTATGAAATAACAGTTAATTATAGTTTTGGAAATCTCATTTGAGTTAGGCACAAACGTTGTGTTAAAGCTTATAAAGGTTAATAGATTACTAGTGATGGGCCGACTAGTTGGCAGTTTTACCGATTAGTCGGCAAATTGTGCCGACTAGTCGTCAACTAAAAGTTATGCTATAAAACCTACATTTATTAAATTAGTAGTACATTTAAAAGGTGGGTAAAAATACAGTAAAACCAGGGGCTCTAAAATGTTTTAACCATGCTCTAGCTCTATTTTTTTATTCAAAGACGGTTCTACCATTGTTTGGAAGTTTAGCAAGGTTTTGCCAAAGCTTTCGAAGTGCGAAATCTTGCAAAATTACCAACGAATGCCGAATAGTCATTTGGGAGATATTTATCTCCGAATTATGACGATCTCCATTGCCGACTAGTCGGCAATTTTAAAACAGACTAGTCGGCTAGTCTGCAAGTCGGCCCATCTCTAGTTATTACAGATACAATTTGTATTATGACGATTGTAATGTAACACATAATCACTTAATTCCCTTTTTTTAACCCCCGGCAGAAAAACAGGAGTGTTATGAGTTTGCGGTCTCTGTTTTTGAATATGGCTATTGATATTTCGGCGCAGTAATAAATAAAAAAAATCTAAAAAAGGATAAAAAATTATATTGATCATGCATTAAAAATATATTTACAAAATACACAATTAAAAACATTTCGTAACCTACATTTTTCCAAACCCATGCATTGTTATCAACATGCATCTAAGGCCAGCACATGCCTAATTCCTGCATAGCTGTAGACAGCCAAGATTGAAAATGATCTACAGACTTGTCATTCTTTACTAAAACGTAACTTCTATACCAAGATGATATGACACAATCGTAATAAAAGAGTAAGTTCTTTTTAAAATGTTGATTACAGCTTTCAAACCCTGGATGTATTGCCTCTGGAGTGTTTTTACAGTTAATACTGTTTAATTTAACATTATAAATGGGTATAGGTCTCGTGATTGGCCATTTTGGGACACCAAATTCTAAATCCAAGATCCAATCTGCATGGCTAACTACATTTGGCTCCAAGCAGAACTCATCTATGATTGCATTTGGATTCAAGGTCAGCATTCTTGCTGATGGAAACAGATCTTTTGGCAGATTTATATATGTTTCTAATGAATCATTCAATAGTGAGTTTAAATCTTCCAGTTTCCTTATGTCTATTTCATGGGAAATGTCTGCTGATGTATCTAAGTCAGTGTTCAAACTTGTTTCGAAGCTGAAGCTTGATGATGGTGAAATGATTGGTGGAGGGAATGATGGTATGTTTGGAGGATGAAAAGGTGATATGATTGGAGGAGGAAAAGGTGGTACTGATGGTCCAGGTATAGGTGGCAAAGAAGGTATTGGAGGTGGTGGGTAATACTGGAATATGGGAGAAGGTAGTGTGGGTATGGGGTTGAGTATAATAGGAACAGGACGTAGGGGTATAATTGGGCATTGCACAGGTACTAATGGAGCCCATTCGTTGACTATAGGATACATTGGTGGGTATAATGAAGGCATTGGTCTGAGTATATCTTCTTGGTATGGAGTTGGAGTGCTGAAACTGTAAGTGTATTCTTTACTTCTTCTCACTTTGAATTCGAGTTTTAATTGACTTCTCTTATAAAGTCTTTTCTTCTGCTTTGATTTTTCATCATCTTTATTTTGTGTGGTTTTGTAGGCCATTTTTTACTTTAAACTGAAATGACAAAACAAGTAATATGGTTAGAAATTCATACTTAATACTTTAAATGAGAATGTTTGTCTGTTGATATAAAATGTGTTTTATTATGAACGAGGGGTCTTTATGAATTCATGTACACACTACTAACCTCTACTAACAGAATTGAATTCGGAAATTCATTCAATTTACATTATACATTCATAGCCACGGTGAAGTTTTACTAAATTATCGTTTCCAATAAAATTACAATCGATCCCAAACAAATTACAAAAACGTAGGTAATCGTTGCTTATCCAGATATTAATCAAATCAAAATAGAACACAATTAAGCTTACCTTTCAATATCTATGCCATAACTTTTGGATATTTATTTAACATCTGATTGTTGTATACACAGTTCAATAACAATATTTATAATTCCTTTTCTCCCAATTCATTTTCAAATCAAGTAAACAGTACTTTCGTCACAACTGAATAAAATATTTAAGAATGACAGGTTGATTCGCGGAAATGAGGGTAGACTGAAATGATTTAGAAGAAGATGTTTATTACGTCATTCGGATATTGTCATTTTGACGATAAGTATCTAAACAAAATTGATGGAGTTTATTTCGTATGGATTTTACTGTCAAAATGTAATTATTTGGTTTGTTTTCATTTCAATTTATTTTTATTAACTGTGTAGATTTTTACTCAAATGTTATTTTTAACTGACTTCCAAAAAAGGGAGGAGGTTCTCAATTCGTCGGGTATGTTTTTTAGGGTTCCGTACCTAAAGGTAAAAACGGGACCCTATTACTGAGACTTCGCTGTCTGTCTGTCTGTCTGTCTGTCTGTCTGTCTGTCTGTCTGTCTGTCTGTCCGTCCGTCCGTCCGTCCGTCTGTCCGTCTGTCACCAGGCTGTATCTCATGAACCGTATTTAAGGATGTTCAACGATTACTCGATTACGGCTTAACCGATTCAAATAATTCTTTTTTTTTTCGTTGAGCGAAACGCTGCGGCAAGATTTTAAAAACTTTAAAGAGTTGGTATAATGTAGAATGTAGATAAATCAATACAAATTGATTTACAAAGATTAAAATAAACATACCTAATACTGGCTATAAGCACAAATCTTCCTAAGCCATACCGACTTAAAAATAAAACTTGTAATTCTAGTAAAAGTTATAAGTAGGTATAACTAAAACCAACTATTAGGTAAACTGTGGTCTCTAACTAAGTAACAGCCGGAAATAGAAAAGTCACTTAAAACTTGAGTGGTACTTAATTTTTTTTAATCGTTTAAGTAGGTACTTATCTCAAATTTTTAGTAGCGTTTTTGTATTCGACAATTTAAGGGCTACTTAAATAAATAAGTAGGTAGCCCCTAAACAATTTTTTTTGTAATTATCAAGCATCTCGATTTTTAAGTTCCATTTAAGTTGCGTTTGAGTATTCAAACGTAGTCGACTGTTTCCTCCCTGGATAAAGACATTAGGGCAAATATGTTTATGCTATAAAACCTATACCTGCCATGACCATGCCCCTCTGTTTTAGTTTTTTTTTATTTTCTAAAATAGAAATAAATTAGAATAGAAATATTAGAAATTATAAAAATCAAAACGTAGGGGCGTGGTCATAGCTGATTATATTAAGACTAAGGGCATAAACAGACTTTTTCTAATATCTTTCTATCCAGGGAGGAAACAGTCGACTACGTTGTAAAGTTTGTATGGAGAAAAGAATAGGTAGACTGTCCTCTTAAGTACACAGTACAAAGTAAAGCATGAACTAGTAGTATATTTAAAGTCTTTTTGTCATAGGGTAAAGTATGTTCTAGAAGGAATGCCCCTAATGGTATGGTAGCACAAAGTTGGAATAGCCTTCGTTTTCTCAAATAAATCGTGCACTCGACTGCGAGACTGCTTTGACCTATCTCTCTGTACTTTTCCTCACGTAGTTATTGAATATGGTACAAGTTAAAGACTTTTGAATGTTAGACATTCTACCTAACAAAACGATTGTACCAAAAAAATAATGTATTAAAATTGCATCATCCGTTCGTGCACAGACAGATAGGTACAACAACTTACAGACAGATCTTAAACTTATAACACCCCTCTTTTAACGTCGGTTAATAAAACAATTTTAACGGTTTTATCGCGTTTGTGAGCCATTGTTTTCTGTTTTTACAGCACTCTTTACCTAATTTAATATTTTGATTAATTGGATCAAATAAATATTTTAAAGAAATAATAGTTCTGCAAAAACACAACGCACGATAGACGCAGGGCCCTGCGTTGTGTAGTTCGAACCAAGAACGCATCTTTACTCAATCCGGGAGCACTGACTTGACCAATTAGTCTAGCGGCGTCGGTGACCCATACGCTGTATTTTTGCATGATTATTGTTCCAACTATCACAACTTAGATTGATCTATCTATCTACCTTAATACACATATAATTCAGTCAGTTCTTTTTACCCGGCTGCCGAAGGAGGGTTAGGTTTTTCGAGGGTATATCCAATTTTCGTTTGAATTTTAGGTGTTATTAGATTCGTAATGACAACGCGAGTGTCTTTAGCAATGTAAAATTTAAAACAAAAACAACATGGCGGTATTAAAAGACGGGATAATGAGGATTTAATTTTTTTAATCTTCGAACTATTTATACCTATTCCATACGCTTTTATCTTGTACCACAAGCAAACCATTCACCAATTGGCAGTCTTTTAGTCTTTTCTTTGTCTCCAGTGTTTAAATTTCGTAAATTGTATTTTTAAGGCTAGAACGGGTTCGCTTGACTTAGTCCGAAACTACTTAGGGTGGTAGTTGATGACCGAAACTGCCCACCAACTGATTGCTGCTTTAGCACCACTAGAGACAAATTAAATCTAAGTCGTAACTCGCAATGAAAATTTTATTAGCGGCATAGCTTAAGACATATTGTATCCCATCAAAAACATGCTTGTAAAAAAAGCAAGTCTCGCAACTCAGTTCTTCTACCGTAAAAAGTTGTGAGATCCATGTATGTTATTCCAAGTCGGGGACCTTCTGTTTTAAGTTATTATAACATAATTAGCTAATCTAACAACATCTTATAGAGACCATAATAACAATATTAAAAAAAGTTATGTTTTAATTAAATTGATTAACTTGGCAAAGTTAATCTATTTACTTAAAACATAAACAAAATTGAGGTTTCTAGTTTTGTTCACAACAAAGTTATAGGAGGTCGAAAAAGGCCTGAAATACTTCGAGAAAAGGATGGTACGGCCGTGCCGCTTTGCTCGACTTGGCGGGGGCACTGCCGTCCCCCCAGATATTGTTAATAGTGTTGGAGATTTCAGGTCGTCCGAAGTCTTCCTATGACCTTTTACTTGTTGTTTTTACCCCACTACGGGGATGCCAAAAGAAAGCGGCTTCTAAAAATTTGTAACATCCATTTTGTCAATACTTACCTACTTCAGATCAAGTCCACTTTTTTACATCCAGTGATGATTAAAAAGGAGTTCCCATCCTCAAAGAGAAGCGAGATAATGGTACTATCTAGAAAATGTTTTATTTAATAGCTTAGTCTAACTGGTTCCGCAGGACAGTGTTCCCATGGTTTTTGTATCTATTACATAGTCTGTTTGTTTGTTTTATAAAGTGCGATAGTTGTTTATTCGACACCTGCTGTTGAATGAATAAAAAATTAACGGTAAGTGGATTTGTCCCTATTTCGATACGGATACTGGTGCAGCTAATAAGGGAGGCTAGTCGGATTTTTTTCCTACTCGATTCTAGTTGAGTGTGCTGCAGCAAAGAACTTATCTTATCATCTACCATCATCAAGTGAGATATTTAAGTGGTCAAACGATCTTTTATCATTTTAAAAAACTCGTTAGTTATAGATAAACTAAATGAATCGCGTGTCATTTATTATTTTCGACTTTATTACATAAGTGATGCAAATTAAATAAATAAATAAATTATTATACGAGTAGGCATAGAACCTAAGATATTTACTATTTTCTGGATCTCCTCGTGACCACGACAATATACCTAATATAATACAAAAGAAACATCGAGGTAAGAGCATTTAAAAAAAACAATGCCTACGCGAATAAGACTCGGGAAAAAGTCAATACGAGTACAAAATGTGCTAGTTTAAAAAGTTAATACGTACCTACCTAAAATGCTCATAATTTTCCTTGATCCTATTATTTGAAAAACATCGTCAATAGAATAAAACATCGAATAAGTGGACCTTACGAGAAGTATCAGCATATTTCGAGTGAAAAGTTTGGTATCAGTCTCGACTCGAGACTTAGTTCAGAAGTTTGCCGCCTTGTCGCCTCCTGCATTACACGGACCATTGGACGGGACGAGGAACAAATATGGATTTGGATGTGGTAACTCTATCTTACAGCCAAATACAGAAACGCTACTTAAAATTTGAGGGCTAGATACTTAAAAACCGAACAACTTCTTTTCTTCAACAACTAATTTTTGTGTTTAAGTGCTGCTTAATTATTTAGGCCAGTTAAAATTTGAGTGCCACGGCACTCCTAAAGTTAAACCTGGTTGTTGGCGTGGCGACTTAAATACTTTTTATTTTGTATATTTTTGTCAAATCTACCATATCCATAATTTACTAAATCTGTGAAAAACTTGAAGCTCCAGCTTTACCGCCCAATATCTATTCAAACGACACGTAAAATCCACAAGAGAGACATATTCTGAAAAACAACATATTTAGCTTCTAACTTAGTGGGGAATGGGGTCGAAACACTCCTACGGGAGACAGATTTAGCCAGTTTTAACCAGATTTAACCGGATTGAATCGGATTATGGATTATACTCATGTAACAATTTAGAAATCATTGGAAAAGTTTAGATTAAACGGTTTTATTAGAATTAGGGATTATGTGAATGTTTTATGTTATCATTTTATTTAAATTTAAATGAGATACAGTAATCTGTAGATTATTACGGCTTACTCAATAATAATTTTACTTATTTTGAAGGAATGGTAAATTACAAAAAGTTGGTACGACCTTAGGTAGGATCATATATTATTATTTACACGTGGTTGTGTAGTCTGAGAACGAGTGTGACTACTACAACGTTTTTAGGGTTCTGTTCCGTACCCAAATGGTAGAAACGGGACCCTATTACTGAGACTTCGCTGTCCGAATAATAATTAAAATAAATTTTAATTCGGTTTTACCCATACTCACCTAAGTCTAGGTAATTACCTCGACTAGAATACCTTTTTTTTTTTTTTTTTTTTTTTTTTTTAACGTGGTTATTGGCCTTAAGACCTTTAGGCCGCTCCCGGGGGAGAGCGGCCCGGTGTGTGGGGGTCCCCCTGGCCGAAGATGGTAGATGGCCAGGGTATACCCACTAAACTCCACGGTGTCCAGCACTCCGCCATTGCCAGAGCTCGCCGGAAAGACCTTTCGGATGAACATCGACGAGCTCTAGCGGCGGTCGGCCTCGTCGGGCCCCTTCTCCAAAAAAACCCCTAACGAGGAAAACCCTCTCGAGAGGCGGCGCGGACACGCCGCCACCATCTCGGGGCTCAGTGTTTGGCGACGGACTCCCCCGAGTCCGCCGCCAAGAGCCGTTTAGGGGAACCAGGGATGTCTGGACACCCCCGGTTCCCCTGCGACGGGTGAGGTCTGTGGCCCCGTCGCCGACCACTTTTCGGCTGCAGGGGATAGGGCGAGCGGCAACGACACACCGACACTCCTCTTCCCCTGCAGCCCCACCGCGTCCGCCATCAACGGTGGCGGCCCCGCCGAGGCCGCGGCAGATAGGGAGAGCGGCAACGCAACACCGACACTCCTCTCCTGCCACGGCCCTGAAACCTCCAGCCGCGAGCCGAAGCTCGAGCGGCCCCTCCTCGGGTGGGTTCCTCTTGGTTCACCGTGGGTGACCAAGCCACGGCTACTAAGCCCCCCCGCCACGACAAGGCGGGAACCCTTCGGGGGGGGGAGGAACCCTTCGGGGGGTGACTAGGATACTTAGGTTATCTATGTAGCAATTTAGATCAACATACAGTTTTATCGCAATCGGCTCAGTAGATTTTGCGTGAAGGAGTAACAAAGACTAGTAATTCTTATTTACGTGCAAACTATCCACCCAAAAACTACTGAACCGATTGCGATGAATCTTTGGTATGCAGTATGCAGATAGCTGAATTACACATAAAATATACTACTTTTTATCCCGTCCCGGGACGCGGGTAAACATATTTAAAATAATGTTAGGATTTCTTTCCACGACCGACAAAAAACCTATGCAGATGAAACCTGAGAGCGCAGCTAGTAAAAACAAAGTAGAATCATAGAAGCGAAGCGCAATTGTTTGAAGCAGCTCAATTTGTTCGCGACGACCGTTTAGAGACGTTATACTGTACTTCAGACGTTTCACTGTTTACTAAACAATTTAACTTTAGCCGGTTTATAACTTTAACGACGGCTTGCACGAGATTGTGCTTGAATAAAAATAAATAGTTTTTTACACGACAAACAACGGTCTGCGGTTTTAACCGCGTAAGTATCGATCCTGAGGGAATTTCGAAAAACTCTTCGCCAATAAAACATTCTTTAAGTTTCAGATCTCTACTATTGTTAGATTATATTAGAGTTTAGCCTGTGCTTGATAAAATATATAGTTCAGTCAGTGAATCAGTCGTTTCATTTTACTGGGTTATTGGGAACGAATTATGAAAGCGGATCAATGGTAGGTACCTTCTGAACTCCCAAGGAACAACTTTTGTTCTATGACTTTTGAAATTTCGCAAGTAGTTTATGTTGTATTTTCCGAAGAATAGTTTGATCTCTGCGCCCGGATAACAGTGATTTTTGCAATTATAGAATATTTGTTTCGAAATTTGAAAAGTCGTAGAACCAATGTTGTTCCTTGGGTTATCAGGAGGTAGCCCTGATCCGCTTTCATAATTCGTTTCCAATAACCCTCTATAATTATGTACTTGGATGGGATACCATAGCAAGATAGCGGTTTAGTTCAGTCAGGGAATCAGTCATTTTATATGTAGATGAGTGTTTGACCACTATCTCACTGATGGTAAGTGATGATATGGTCATACATTTAGCACGATCATCTAGAATAAGGAAAACGGCATTGACACGAAGTCCGAAACACGGACGAGAACCCCGTACCCTTTAAAGATAAAGGGTACATTGATCTGGATCACTAAAAGGACTTTAAAACATATTTTTATCAACACTTAAGGTTAACTATCGTATCTTACGTATTTCGTAACGGTACAAAAACATTAGAATTGAAAGTTGGCTTTTAAATTGATTTCTGTTATCATTTGGAAATTACAATGACACATTCGTGTTTAGGGTTCCGCAGTACCCAAAGGGTAAAAACGGGACCCTATTACTGAGACTCCGCTTTCTGTCCGTCTGTCACCAGGCTGTATCTAATGAACCGTGATAGCTAGACTGTTGAAAATTTCTACAACAGCAAATACTAAAAACAAAATAATACAAATATTTAAGGGGGCTCCCATAAAGCAAACGTGATTTTTAACATATAGACGCAAAGATACCGAGATGTATTTTACCACTGGCGCCATCTAGTGATGGAGTGATAGACTGGGGCCAGTAGTAAAAGTTCCGTACCCAATTGTGATATTGGTACAGAACTATTCGTGCGCGAGTCTGAATGGCACTTGGCCGGTTTTCCTAATAATAAATTTATGTGAGTGTTTGACCACTATCTCAGTAGATGGTATGTGATCTAAGATGTTACCTAGGAAGATTGCTATCTTACTCACTCGTTACTTTGGTCACATTTTAGAAGGAAAGCACAGCACGGCGACCTGAAAACTCGCTAAGCCGCTCACCTAGTGTAAGAGTTTTCAGGTCGCTCTAAGGCTTCTAACTTGACCTAACGACTGCTACCTCTAACTTGACCTAACGACTGCTATCATAGATAATAACCCTTATTATGTCACGTGACACTTGCCATATATTTGGTGAAAACTGTGTAGGTCTCTTAGATATCTTGGTCTGCGGATACAACGGAATAATAGTCCAAAACTATAAAACCCTAAACTATAGGTAAGCTAGAATACGAAATAAGGACTATCTTAAAAAAACCCGGCCAAGTGCGAAACTCGCGCACGAAGGGTTCCGTACCACTATCACAATTGGGTACGGAACCCTAAAATGGTTTACAACAACTTTGATTCAAAGAAAATCTGAAACTTATAAGAAACTCTTTGGACAGTGAAGGCAGACTAGTATATTTGACAGATAGGGCAGCCATTTTGAATTCCATGACCAACTCGATTTGACTTGACCAATCAGAAGCGACCTCACATCGTAGAATTCCCTTGTAGTTTTTGAAACACGTTTGTGGTATGGGAGCCCCTTTTAAATAATTGTTTTCTTTTGTTTTTAGTATTTGTTGTTGTAGCGGCAACCGAAATACATCTTCTGTGAAAATTTCAATCTTCTAGCTATTACGGTTCATGAGATACAGCCTGGTGACAGACGGACAGACAGACGGACGGACAGACAGACAGACAGACAGACAGACAGACAGACAGACAGACAGACAGACAGACAGCGAAGTCTCAGTAATAGGGTCCCGTTTTTACCTTTAGGTACGGAACCCTAAAAAAGAAACAGTAAAACAAAGCCGCATTTGCAAAGGACAGATTCTCCAAAATTCAATTCTTATTTGATATTTCGATGTAAAGGAAAATGGTAAATACACGGCTTGTTATTCAGTCCGGTTTTAGTATACGGTTTGGAAGATATATAGAAAGACCTTAGAGAACTGCAAATCCTAACATCATTTATTTATGGTATTTGAATGATTTTATACAGTTAATCGTATATTCAGTGAGTTCCTCATGATTATTTGCCACCATGGACCATGGCCCGATCATGTTTTTTTTATGTTGAATTTCTATTTTTAAAACAGAATGAAACACGGATATGCGAGTGATTGGTGTTGGTAATAAATTTTGATGTGAAACATCTATAGGCGAGTGTTAACCTAAAATGTGTCATGTCGATGACGACGCCTCGCCACGCTATAGGTATGTACCTTCTATACGCAGTTTGTTTTATTTACGAACATTATAGGTATAACATGTATTTTTATAATATTTTCGACAAAAATATCAAAATTGGTCTAAACGTTGCAAAGCGTTGCAAAGAAATTGAATTATTTGCTTACAATTGTATAACATTTTGTAAAAAATACTGTATTGCACTGCTGTTCGTACCTAAATAAAACGATCATGTCGTTCCTAACTAAAACGCACCGGTTGTAAGGCATCAACCGTATATCCTCTTCTGTAAGCCAGTCCACTATTATTTATTTCTCGTCTCCTCGTAAGGGATGATTTATTTTTACTGCGTCGACCGTTTGATCCCGGTTGATGTTCACATCCGTCTGGGAACAGGCCTTCGCATATATTACCACTATACCAACATTTCCTGAATCAATGTCGCTGTATCGAACACCCCTGATATTTTATTCATTGACGAAGTTTTATTTTAGGAGGACACTGTCAGATTGGATATACATAGTTTGATTTTGGGTGATGGTCGTGTTTTTTTGGAGTTTGATCATGTTATGGCATATGTATGAATTATGGATGAGTTTGGTTTTCTACATGGTCACAGGGTTGCTGCGTGAAATATTTAGTGTACAAGAAATATTTAACGTGTTTAGGAATTGGTGTCCGATCGTTAAGGGGGTTATTCTAGAGATCTAGGCTCAACAACTTTTGTTCTACGAATTTTTGTTCGAAAATTAAAACAGCAGTTCTTGGAAGTATGTAAGTATTATCGAATATTTAAATAGTATCTACCTACTTATACCTACGTTAAACCTGCGTTAAACAAACAAGAAATGAAAAAATAACAAATGCTTAAATGTAAAATTTAAATGTATTGCATGCTCTTATTCTGAATACAGGCTTATTCTGAATACTTTATTTATTTTTTATCTCAACAAAATAATAAAACTTTAAGATTTGTGACATCTTTTAGAAGTAAGTAGGTACCTACACTTAATAAATGTTTTTTTGTTGATCTATTTATATCCTAATTATGGGGATGGAAAATTTGGACCATTATATTTCGTAAGAGATTCATTATAATATTTTGATCTCCTACGTTTGTGATGGTTCTTCCTCAATGGTAATGTAATCTGATAATTAAGTAAGTTATCTACCTTTTCTAACATTACCATGATAAAAAACATGATCTTTATTTATGTTTAGGCAATTAA
Source organism: Idaea biselata (assembly GCA_958496205.1). NCBI lineage: Eukaryota > Metazoa > Arthropoda > Insecta > Lepidoptera > Geometridae > Idaea > Idaea biselata. Next base: position 18,390,031 of record OY292400.1, on the reverse strand, counting down.
AACGTATTTTCAAACATGAAAAGTAAAATTCTCATTGCACCGTAACAAAAATGTCAAAACTAAATCAATTACGGAAATTTTCCATAAAAATTTCGTTTGAAAGGAAATGTTAGCCTCATAAATTAAATACGCTTGTCGCAGTTGATTTATTCATTGATGTAGGTACATTGTATGCCAACACAGATTTGGGATGTTTTCGTCTGAATGGAACACGATACCGTTATGGCATGTTTTAGTCCATTGTGAGCATTTGAGAGAGATTTGTGATGCAAGAGGTTTTGATACTTGATCTTATTATGTTGTGTAACTTTATTCAAATTGAGTTGGGCATTAAATTGTCTGTTTTGCGATTTGACAGTTTAGAAATGTTTTGAGGTTTTTGTCCCTGTTCTGAGCTATTTTATGATGTTGTACCTAAATTCTAATTCGATTATTTAATTTGGAAACTTATCACCAGTTTGTATAATATTAAGTACTTCGTTTTTTTTAAATTGTAGGCAATGATTTAACACATCTTCCTGCAGGATAAATGACAAATACTAATACCTGTATTTATAGACGAATCTGAGTGATTACTTTGGTTAAGTAATACCCTGTCTCGCTCTTATTAGTGATTTTTAACGTTAACGAAAATGTGACAGACACATTACTTAGTCAAGACGTAATTACTTAGAGTTGACTATAAATACGAGTGTAAGAATTAAAACGTCAGTCAGATATTTGTCTAGAATTGAAAAAAAAAAACGCTTTGTATAATATATTATGAATATATACTTAATTTTCCTAATTTTGGGCAAATCATAGAATAATATAGTACTCCAAATTTAAATCAGACTTTTTATTACACCTAAATATAGATATAAAATATTTACACAATTCTTAAACTTAGTTATTTCTATCTTTCTTATTCGAACAACAAATTAACTTAACTAAGTAAATAAAATTATACTTTTTAGAGCTAATATATTCAATCAACAATATTAATTTTAACCTGTTCCAATAGTTTGGACTTACACCGGTTAATTTTCTTATATTTAGGGTTTGCTTTGACCGAACGCCTAATGCTACTTCTGGTCATCACTCTATCAAAGAGTTCTTCACTAGTATCTTCACTTCCATCATCAGAGAAGTGATTATTCATGCTATCATTCATATTTTTAGGTCTGATCACAATTGGTTCAATACCACTATCTGAGTGAGTTTCTTCTATCTGTGTTCTATCATCATCACTCATAGATTTTTCATTACTTAGTTGTCTCGAGAACATTCTATGTCCCGGAGAAGGCACTTGTAGTTGATTCTTCTTCTCTTCCTTCTTCTTCTGGTTCGGTTTGTATTTCATAGGCGAGAAGTCAACACGACTTCTCAAGAAACTAATTGTCTCTCCAAATTTTCTGCTACATTTTCTAGTGGGTTTCGCTTCTGTTTTTTCTTCTGCTTTTGGACTCTCTTCATTTTCAAAGGCTACACCCGAATCTGAATTTGAATCTGCTAATACGTTTATTTCAGGGACATTAAAAGTGAATTCAGTAAAGTTAATTTTTTTGTTAAGTTCCTCTATAGTTTCGGCTTGCTTCTGTATTATTAGGTCTTTCTCAGCTAGCTGTGTATTGACTGACTCTGTCCTTATTGCAAGGTTCATTTCGTATTTGTGCAGTTCGCTCGAAAGGAATTCCAATTCTTTCTTCCTATTTGATTCCAATTTCTTTATAAGTTCGGTTTGTTTCGCGTATGCTTCCTTGTACCTAGATATCTCCTGTTTATGTGACGTTTTGAGGAATTTAATAATGTTTATTGCCTCGTGGAGCGTTGTAGGCTGGAGGATATTGTCTTTCGTTACGTTCTCCGCCATTATTGTCTCCTCGATTCTGGAACAATGGAAAATCAGTTTAAAATATTACATTCTTTTACGAGCTTCATTTTTTATCTCTGAAAGTTAAAAACTGGATAACACAACACGATAAATATATGGAATTAAGAACATTTTTTTGTTTGTTTTCAGGTCATTTAATTTGAAATTATAATTACTAAAAAAAAATTTGGAAAGTCGATTATACCAAAAGTAAATATAAACATTTATTATACTGAACTAACTTTTATGTAGGTAGAGGTATTTGAACTTCAAGCAAATCAATTAACTTGAGGCACTTAACCAAAATTTGAATTTAAAATCCACCTAACGGAGTGTTATCGAATTCACCTCCATTAACCTAATCATCTAATATTACTCAAACTTGAGTAATCGAATTTCAATAGCTTATCTCAGCATCTATCTAATGACCTTTTGAATTCCGTTATTATAGTTAAGATTTAACAACCTACTTTTCTTTTTTTAATTGACTATTTACAACTACAAAAATAGGAATGAATCTTTTACACTTTGCCGAGCCTTTGCATTCAAAATAGTTAACAGACAGGCCTTTAAAAAAGGGACGCCTATTTTCACGATGGATCTCTACACCTACAAGGGGTAAAAAGCAACGCGATTAAAATCGTTTTTTTTTATATTTTGTACAACGTTATACACAGACCAATCTAGCTCTAAACTAAGCACTAAACTTGTACTATGGGTACTAGACAAACGATATACCTACCTACATATTATACTGTTTTTATAAATACATACTTATGATGGATGGGTCGAAAATCAGTACCTATCGTAAAAAGGGTACTGCAAAGAATAAAAAACTAAAACTATAGAAAAACAATAGCCCTATAAATAATCCCTTTCAAGTAAAACTACGCATAGTTTTACATGAAACACAATTGAATGAACCTGTGTTATAGTATAGTACAGTTTATAATTGCATGATATATTTTGTCAATAGCGACAATGTTTTTATACATCAATGGGTCGATCACATGGGTACAATAATATTGTTATTATCGGCATGGGAAAACTGACTCTAAAACCGGTTACTAAAGTCCACATTTCAACACCCAGTTACCAGCCTGTATTATTGCTGGGAACTGTTTTATTAAACGCTATGGAATTCGAAAAATGTTATGGAACCTGTTCTCTCCATTGCGCCGGAGTGCAAATGCTTGGAGTCAAGAATTCAAAAAAAGAATAAAGAATGACATTTAAATGTTTACCAGCTGATTGGCCGGTTACGAATACATCGAAAAGGGTAATACCAATATAGGATATAAGTAAATTAGTTAAGCGAATTTTGACGCACCTAATTCCTAAATATCCAAAGATTTTCAGATACCTAACATCTATACAGCAAATGAAATATTTCGTTAAGTGTACCTTAACGAAATATTTCATTTGCTGCCAACAAATTTGAGTAGGTACCTTGTTGTTCTTTTCATCTATACTAATATTATAAAGCTGAATAGTTTGTTTGTTTGAACGCGCTAATCTCAGGAACCGCTGGTCCGATTTGGAAAAATACTAAATTCAGTGTTGGATAGTCCATTTATTGAGAAAGGCTAGGCTATATTATATTTTCAAAAAAAAATAGGCGGACGAAATCATGTGCATTGCTAGTTATGCACTGCATACATGTACAACAACATCACTTTTTGGGAGTAGCATTGTATCCTTAAGACTAAAACGAACTATTTTGTTATCCCATAATTCTTACGAGAGGAAACAAATTGTCAAAAATCTTAAGGTGCTTGACCCCCGGGACCCTCATATTAGTTAAATAACACGTGTTTCACGTCTAATCAAATTCCTAAACGGTTATTTGCCTGTTGAATGCTCGTTGCTCAAGTGCTCATCTAGAGGATACCGTGAGTCACAAAGACCAAGGTAGAAATACTTTTTTGTGGTTGCACCGACCGTATCGCAACACGTAAGAGTCCGCTTGGCAATACCCCTTACAGTGCGCTTCCAGAAGTTCCATTAAAGCGGACTTGGGCTTAACGAACCATGAATTAGATAATCACAGTGTTCGAAATCTCCACTCCGCATCAGTGGAAACTGTGTGATTGGCCAATTCACGGTCAGCTCCGCTCTTCCAACTCTGCCTAGTTCTTCTTCAGTGGAAACGCAATCTTATGCCGGTAGATGGTGACGCAAACCCTGGGCGAAGTAATACACCAAGTAAACTTTCTAAATAGTCGTCATTATCGCTATTGATTTCTATTTATTGAAATACCCATGTATTACAACTAGTACCAATGTCGAAATAATGATCTAAAACTCGTGTATCGAAATTATGTGTTTGTAAAATAAAATTGGTAGCTAACAGTGACTGCGCAGATTTGTTTCCAACGAGCCTTACTACGAATCTAATTTTAAGTCTCGATTTTCATTAAAGAAGAAGTCACCATCCAAAACATGAGCCTTTTAATTCTTTTGAAAACCAAACAAACTTTATATGAGTAGTAGTCTAACAAATTAATGTAATAATAATAATAAAATAAAATTAGTCATTACCTTCAACAAAAAAAAAATAGAATCCAAGTAAAAACTGAACACCAAACAAAAACAACAAAATAATTTAAATAAGATCACTTTCTTTCGCAACAAGCACCTTTCTCCATGAAACTTCAACACAGACTGATCAATGGACACCAGCGACCCAATCGACACAGGTAAGCAGGTGGTTCCCATTGTACTAATAACTATCTTATCATTAACTTCAATCTATTTTCAATCTTAAAGCTTCATCTCCAGGGTCCAATTTTGCCTGCTCTTGAAGCTATGGTATATTAAATTTATAGTTTAAACTTATTAATAATCTTATTATGAAAACAATAGGGTATTTTTACCTGACAGGAGACAATGGTGTACCCTAATACCTTTCTAGGTAAATCTTTCTATATTGTTTAGTAATTATTGTATTGGTAGGTGGGTACTAAGGGAATGGTTATGAAGTTACACGTGATGGTACACTAGGGCTGTCATCAAAATATTCAGGATTTTACTTGGATAAGAACGACATCATAAGACGAGATAGGAAGAAGACGCAGAACGTGATAGAATGTCGAAAGCTGAAGATCGCCAGGAGTGGAATAGGAGGGAGGAGGCCTACACTACGTTTTTTTTAAATTTCAAACTATAATCTGACGTTTCTGTTTTTTGTGTTTGACGTCTTTTTTAGAGTGATGTGTCGATTCGTAGTCTACAATTAAAAAAACGAAGTATACGTCCAAGATTGGACATGCATGGACTGTATACAATATTTTACTCGCTCAAAAATAATCAAGATAATTATCAGGGAAACGTTAAATTTTAATATTAACTTCGAGGCATGCCTTTTAAGTTCTGTCGTTTGAAGAAAAAAAAAACTATATAACCTTATACGACCTCTGTGGCGCGTCGTGCGAAAGCGCGATTGCAATGCAGGAGGTTTCGGGTTCGATTCCCGCCGGGTGCAAGTATTTATGCTTATAAAATAAATATTTGTGTCTGGTCTGGGTGTCCCTCTATGTATAATATGTATGTATTTACAAAAGAAAAATAAATATAAGTATTATATCCGTTGTCTAGTCACCGTAACACAAGCTTGGTCGCTTACCACGGGGCTAGATGGCGCTGTGTGTTGTTCACAGAATTTATTTATTTTATAGTACCTTTTATTGTTTTTCAAAGTATTCACCACGAAGTTTAATACACTTTTCCATTCGCTCGAACCAGTTATTATAACATTTATTCCACTCCAAAGTGGGGGTGTTCAAAATGGCTGACTTGAAAGCGTCGACCGCTTCTTCACTGCGCTGGAACCTTTGACCACGAAGAGTTTTCTTAATTTTAGGAAATGTAAAGAAATCGTTAGGGCTTAGGTCAGGACTGTATGGAGGATGGTCAAGAATTTCTACGTTTTCCTGCTTCAAATACTCAATCGTTTGACGAGCGGTGTGTGAGCTTGCGTTGTCATGGTGCAGGATGATGCGTCGCTTTGGGCTAGATTTCCGAAGTTCGGCGATGACTTGTGGTAAACAAACTGTGGTATACCACTCCGCATTAACCGTTCTACGATCTTCAAGTGCAATCGTCGCAACATGACCGGTTCTCGCCACGAACGTAGCCACCATCTTCTTTGAAGTGCTTCGAGAGCGAACAACTTTAGTCGGCTTTGGCTCGTTTTGGAAAACCCAGACTGTAGATTGTTGTTTGGAATCAGGATCGTAGGCATAGATCCAAGATTCGTCACCACTGATGATGTCGTAGACGTGATTTGACTCTCCTCGGTTGAACCTCTGAAGAGTTTTCTTACACCATCTGACGCGGGCCGCCTTATGATCGTCGGAAAGCAAATGCGGGATCCAACGGCAAACTAGTTTTCTCACACCAAGCGCCTCATGCAATATCTTTTGAATGGTTGTCCCTGAGATGCCTAATAACGCCTCTATCTCTCGATATGTCACATGACGATTTTCGACGGTTAGTTGTCTCACAGCAACGATGTTATCTTCAGTGAAGGCGGATTTTGGACGTCCTTCACGAGATTTGTCACTAAGTGTGGTATGTCCACGCTCAAATTCCAAATACCAGCGTTCGATGGTCCGCAGACATGGGACTTCATCATGGAATACAGATGTTAACTCTTCGAAACACTGAAGCGCGTGAGGCCTCTTCGAAAGTTACAGAAAATTATTGCACGAACATTTTCCTTAGTAAGATTCATTTTCGTACGTGACCTGACAGATTCAAACCAACGCTGTGACTAAACAATTGCATTAATCCTAATGCTTTCAATTGTTTTGATATTCGAAATTTGAATTTCGAAAAGTTCTAATTTTAAAATTGGCGGCAAATATACAAACGACAGAACTTAAAAGGCATGCCTAGTATGAAAATACCTATAATTTAAAATCTAGTATTTTTTTTATAATAAAACAAGCGATTTTATTTCTTCACTTTTAACCGTGCCAATAAAAACTCTTAAAATTGACATACGTACAGAATGGTTAAATGTACCTCGGGCCTAACAAATGATTTATAATAATATGTAGTGGTATATTTTTTAATGTTTTACTTTGACGATGCACGGACCCTCTTAATCTAGAATGATTCGAGGTAAACCCGGATGGATGGTAGCCCTATGTGGTACACTTATTATGAGTTAATATTTTAAAATAAACGTGGCGTAGGTATTTGTGGTATGCAAGCCATTCAAACGTACCAGAAGCAACCACGCTACAAGGTTCTTTACTTACGTTTTATTCACTCCAAAAACCATATTTAACATGTCTAATTCCTCCTTACACTTGTCAGTAGTTTCTACGAGGTACAAGCATAAAATTGTATATTAAATCTATATATATAAAAGCGATAACTAATAATTAACTAGCTGAGCCACACCACTAAGAAAAAGAAGAAGAAGATAATATTGAATCGTCGCAGCGGGACGCTAGCCTAAAAAACAAATAAGTAAATAAACAGAAACACCTCACAGTCACAGCAACAAGAAAAAAATAGTTACACAACTTTTTCTAAATGTTCAAGTAATAGATATGTTACAAAATTACATCAATTTTACAAGTACTTACGTTCGATCTCCGTAACAATAAGTAAAATCAAATAAATAAACTAAAAATCAAAATAGGTACAAACCCTTAGTTAAAGTATTCAAAATCTTACTAATATTATAAATGCGAAAGTAACTCTGTCTCTCTGTTACGCTTTCACGCCTAAACCGCTGAACCGATATTGATGAATTTTGGTATAAAGATAAATAGGGCCTTGGAGAAGGACATAGGCTACTTTTGATCCCGTAAATCCCGCGGGATCGTGACTTCCGCGGGTGAAACCGCGGGACGCAGCTAGTATCAAATAAAAATAAAACAATTTATGTGAATATTAAACTCATTTTTCGGTTTTAATCATCAATCATGAAGAAGAGACCTGTAAAGATTTCAAAACGTTGAGCATTGAAACAATGCTAAAAGTAATAAACACCTCACGCTTAAAATCGAAAAATTAGTTTAATTTTAAGAAAACTAAATTAGGCAATTGTAGTGGAAAGACAGCTCGAGTAGCTGATTTCTTAGAACGCCCTTTGTATTTAAATAAACACCAGACATTAGTATAGTCCATTAGTCATGTCATTCATAGTTACTAGAACTAATACTTTGATTATGTAATCCTAATTAGGTGTCGCTTTTAGACTTTGGCTAAGATGATTAGCTAACAAGGTGCCGGTTGCATAATTTTTTGACACTTTTCAGCTTTAAATAATGAACGTGTAGTAAGGTTGGAGTAGTAAGGACATGCTTTGTCTTTTTTCCGTGACAATAACTTTCAAGTAAACAGACAGAAACAAAAAGTGGTAAAACTATTTCGACCTTATTAAACTTTATAAATAAGGCTATTTGTGTGAATATCAAAATATTACTATCAATAAAAATGCTTTGTTCTTTGACTTGCATTTTCGATGCACAGCCTAAACCACTGGACCTAGAGACATAAAATTTGGGGTGCAAATTCTTTGTAATGCGGAATTTTCCTATGGGTTTTTGAAAAATCTAGCAGGATCGGGACTTATGCGGGTGAAACCGTGGGACATTGCTTGTAACATATAAATAAAAAGGGTAGTTTTGTGTTAATCTTAAGACGTATAAAAGGCTTTGGCAGATGAATCAATTAAGTTTTTTTCCCTTTCGAGCTAGGTTGGTAGTAAGTATTTAATATGTATTCTGTATTCTGCTACCTACTTAACTCAACACTAAAATAATAATAATAAATTCAGTAAAAAAGGAAATTACAATAAATTTAAGATATTCATGAGTCCCAACTACTGAGTAGTGTGTGCGAAATAAAAAACTTGGCTATAAATAGACTGCAAACCTACATAAACTATGTACACACTAAAATGTACGAAAAAAAAAACAAAATGCGATACTAAAAAACCAAAATAAAAAGAGGAGCCCGTTTACGATTTATTTTCCCTTTTAATAGAAAAAGGTTGGATATAAATTCGTGGAATGTGCGTTCCTCGTCCACAGACAATACAAATATTTGGTTACAACACAGAAACCGACCATAAAAATGATGTATAACCAACGGACTGGCTTTCATAGTGAAATTGGACAATTTTTCTAAAATTTAATCCATATGGCTAAAAGTTTGCGTCCATTATACCCTCTGGTATGACATGTCAATTCTGTGATGGTTACAAGGAAATTCGAGTGAATCCCATTGAGTTATTATTATACTAGTAGGTACATTATACTCTATTTCAGAAATTTAGATCAAAAATGTTAACAAAGAACTGCCAATATCACAGGAAAGAGTAAATAAAGAGCTGTCAATTTCAAATTAATGTATTAGTTTTTTGTTTAAATTGTTGATCTAAGTTTCTGATATAAGTCTATGTGATGTGTCAAACATATTCCAATTCCATATTCCTTTTAGCGTGAAATTAATATACAAAAACCGCTGCAGCGCTGACAATATATATTACGTCTACCGTAAAAATGAAACTAACATCGCTGCGGGCGTTAATATGAAGCCGATGAATGACCATTAAAACGTCAAAGCATTTCCAACTGTCTTCTTTTTGATATCATATCTGCTGTTAAGATAATGAGATCAATGAGTGAATCGCGTTTCCAATTTGGTTGTTTAATATCCATTGATAAATCGAATACGCACCTAGCGACACACACACTTGCGTACATGGCGGCGAGTTAAACTAAAGTTAAAGCGAGTTTTTGACATTTATTATATTACTAGCAGCACCCCGCGGTTACTCTCCATTACTTGAACTCTACCTATCCCTAAGCAAATTTTCATCTAAATCGGTAAAGCTGGTTGACCGCAAAGAGGGAACAAACAAACAAAACTATAAACAAACAAAATTTCCAATTTACAATATTAGTGTGATGGGATGAGATGAATATTGAATGATGTAATGACGTAAGAATTCGAATTATCTAGGCCTCACTTCATTTATGGGTTCGCATTCGAATTGAAAGTCGTTTTGAATATTTATTGAAGTGGTGGGTGAAATAAAAGTGAAAAGCGAAGTGTCTTCCAAGATCTACAGAATTAAAAATATTACGTATTTTACTGTATTGCTAAAATTTATCGATAACCAATTGACAAGTACAGTATAAATAGAACTTGTATAATAGGCTGTGTTCCCAATCGTGATCTACATGAATAGTTTCAAGTGACATGATACATTACAGGATGAAAACGCAACGTTGCGAGTGTCTGTCTGTGTGTCAAAGCCTTTATGGCTTCTGTTTGACCCAGTTCCGTTGATGACTGTTGAGTTTAATTAATTTGTTGTGTTTCGTAGCGTGTTGACGATGATGAAAATTGTGCGGTTGTCTGATGGTAAAGGCTTAAATTTTGCGGTAAGCCAATCTCCATCCGTTAGGTAGGTTTATGCAAAAACATCACTGATCAGTGATCCATCTGCGCCTCAGCAGAATATAGATAGATATATAAAACGCTTTATTGTTCTCACCAAAAATAAATTACAATAAAATAAAGTATGTACGAAAAAATCTTGTGAAAAAAGTGGCACAATAAGCGGCCTTACCATTACCACTAAAAGTGGTCTCTTCCAGGCAACCTCGGTTATCTCAAAAATAATAAAATTATAGAACAAAAATAAAAACAATATAATAAAGACATCAAAGAGGACTTCTTTGTCTAAACTATATTATTATTATTTTTTTTTTGTTTTCTATTTATTTTATTTATTTATTATAATTAGAAACATGGGTCTAGATTGCGTTGTAGATAATCATTGTTATTAATTACCTAAAAACATCACTGATCACCAGTGACCCATCTGAGCCTCTGCAGAATACAATTTAGACAAGGAAGTCCTTCATTATTACCTATTAGAAAAATGGGTCTAGATCGGGTTTTGGATAATCATGGGAATTCATTACTTCGACGTTTCGACACATTGACCGTAGTCGCGAGTAGACTGGGTTGAGTCTTCTTGCGATGAGGTAATTATTAACAATCATTATCTACAACGCGACCTAGACCTGTGCTTCTAATAATAATAATTCTAAATGTTGTTTATTGTTTTGGATTTTATTTGAGTAAAATGAATTAAGAATTAAAAATACCTAGATTAGACTAAATCCTACTAATATTATAAAACTGAAAGTTTGTGAGTATGTGTTTGTGTGTTTGTTACTCAATCACGTACAAACTGCTGAACCGATTACCATGAAACTCGAAATGAAAGTGAAATGAAAGAAATGAGTATGAAAACTCGGTTTCACCCGCGTAAGTCCGGATCCCGTAGGAATATCGGGATATAAAGTATTATGTATTATTCTAGGTCTGCTGTCAATATTCCCATACAGACATACAAATATATACTTGCAAACTTTCGCGTCATATAATATAAAGTAGGATAACATAAAGAACTAGAATCCAAAAGGCATATAAGAATTCTGTTTTTCCATTTTGACACACGTAACGAGAAAATAATGACGTTTACATTTTTTATGTCAAACTTAGTACACGTGTTTCAATTTTATTACTCGAATTCTATTTAAGTACACACAATCGATCATGAAATTGGTGTCGGCACCGAGCAGTTTTTTTAGATTCGTTTCAAATCTGGGGGGACGGCAGTGCCCCAGATATGGAATATACCAGATGAATGTAAATCACGGAGTATAATATCAATAGGGGACTTAATAAAAATACACAGTTTCAATTACATAGCTCCTAGTCATAGTTTAGATTTAATTGATATCTAAAAACCCCCGATTTCGTCACTGACTCACTCACTCACTCACTGATGATCATCAAAATTCAAATGGTACTTCCCGAAGTCCTAGAAAGCTAAAATTTGGTATGTAGGTTGGTATTAGTACACAAACAACTAAAAAATTCTAAAAGGTGAAACTTTCACCCCCCAACCCCTAAAATTAAGGGATGGCTATTTGTATGAGACTTTCGCAAATTTTGATGCTAGGGGTACTACAACTTCTTATTATAAATAATAAAATACAGAAAACCAGGCTTTTTAGTTATTCACCCTTTAAATTAGGGGATGGAGTTAAGCGCGCGCACAACACCTAATGTGTATTACAGGTGCTTTAGGTATGAAAATTGATTGATAATTAGAAAGGTTTACCGCTGTCGTACAGTAATGGACAACAAGAATATATTTAAAAGTTGTTTCGCTATCCACCAGTGGTGGCCAAACTAGTGGGGGACATTGGAAACATGGGCCTAAACGCCGTACCTACAGCTACGACGTGACGCGTAATCGTTAATTCACGACCCATCGGAAATGAAAAAAGGAAAAAAAAATACTGATAAATGAATACATCCTTCTTAACCTACTAATATTATGTAGCTGAAAGTTTGTTTGATTGAAAAAAAAAATGTAATAATTAGGCAAACTACAAAAAGAGATGAAATCCCCCACAAAAACATTTTCATGTAAAATGTAGCCAAGACGAGAGTGAGATCATATGATGGGCACTGTCAAAAAGTTATCAGATGTCATGTACCCAAAGCCAAGCTTATAACTCTACATGCTCCAACTCCACAAGCACCTTACTTCACAAACTCAACATCTTAGCCAAAATATATGGGCTTGGCCGTTTCATTACCGCAAGATTGAACTATTGTTTAGCAAAAAACCCATGCATGGTAGCGAAACGGCTAGCCATATATTTTGGCTAAGATGTTGAGTTTGTGAAGTAAGGTGCTTGTGGAGTTGGAGCATGTAGAGTTATAAGCTTGGCTTTGGGTACATGACATCTGATAACTTTTTGACAGTGCCCATCATATGATCTCGCTCTCGTCTTGGCTACATTTTACATGAAAATGTTTTTGTGGGTCCATATTTACATTTTCCCGGGTAAAATTCGCGTTTTGTTATGTTTTAAGTCCTTGTATACATCGACGTTTCGACTATATTAAATAACTAGCTGTGGTTTCAACCGCATAAGTCCCGATCCTGTGGGAATATCAGGATCACAAATACCCGTTTTTACTCCTCGGTAATGTAGCTTTCTAAATGGTGAAACAATTTTTTGAAATCGGTTCAGTAGGTAGTTTCGGAGCCTATTTCTTACAACCTAACAAATAAATCTTTCCTCTTAATAATATTAGTATAGATAGTTTGTATTTTAGTTAATTGTAATAGAATAAAAGTACCTAAACATTATGCATTAATTTTTACACCTAAAAAAATTATAAGTTGATTTTGATTTTCTTTTTTTAGGTGTCAAAATTCTTGCATTTATATTTGATTCTATTACAATAACTTAAAGATAGGTACATAATCTATACTAATATTGAAATGAGGAAAGATTTATTAGTTTGTTTGTTTGTAAGAAATAACTTTATACGACCGATCCCGATACAGTGGGCGCAACTGTAGTTTTTGGTCAAAGAAATTCGTAGACTGAAATGGTGGGTTGTTCCAATCGTAATTGCTCGTACTTTGTCGAAAGTAGACGCTTGGAAAGCGATTTTATTGGAAATGTGTTTTGTAGGAATTTAATTCTAGGTTTTATACCAAATACCTCACAACACAGAAATACTTACGCATTGTTAGCATCTGAGTTCTGGCTAGCGAAGTATGCTTTTGGTATAGTTAAACGAATAAGGTGGTTTTATTTTAAACTGCCTGGGGACCTACTTTGGTTATGCAAACGAACGAACGAAGATTTCAGCCGACTGAAATTTAAAACGAAGTTTCTACAATAAGCCTAGGTACTATAATTATTGTTCGGATCGGACCATTAACTTCGAATCAAAATTCAAATTTTTGTTGAGATATTTTCCGTGGTACAATAATTTATGTTCGCTGCAATTGCGGAAGGAATAAGAACTATAGCATAATAGGAAATACACAAACAAAAAAACGAAAAAACATTTTTCATCAAAACAAAGTTAATGCCCCCTAAGTTGGGTATTAAAATTTTAACTAATCTTGTTACCACCCACCAGCCTGAGACTCGGCCGTGTTCCGATACGTAGGCCGGTGCTGCCACAAAGGAAGACAGATCGGATCTTGTTCCACTGCCGTCTACCTTCTTCTAGATGAGCGTGTTACATCTTAGACCATTCCATTACTATTAGGTGTAAATAGTGGTTACACGTAAAATTACAACGCCTGATCAAAAACGAAGCGCAAATATTAAATTAATACTAAGATCCAAACCTTTTAAACGTAGATTGTAGTTTAGTAAATGTTAACCACATTGTTAGAGATTAACAGCGCCCCAACTTTTAGCCGCCTAAGTCCCGATCCCGTGGGAAAATTGAGATAAAAAAAAATGTGGTACTCGGGGACTGCCGCGGTAAAGCATTTTTTATCAACTTATGCAATTATATTTTTTTTTGTACCACGTTGCCATGGTTACCATGTAGCTCGGCCGAGCTAACGCTCGGCAACATGGAAGGCGGAGTGGCGGGTGTTAGGTTTTTTTCGTTACGATTTTTTTTTCATTCACAGCTCAAAGCCAAGCCAAATAAAAGCTATGTATAATAGCTTGAAAATAGTCGATGTGTTATTCCATGTCTTTACCTACCTACATTTTAAAGTTTCATCACGGCTAGAGGTGTATGACCTTCGGAATGAAAGTCGAGATATCTACCACTAGACCAACACCGCTTCCCCCTTTAACCCGGAAGATTATACAAAATTGGCGGCCGCAACTGGGCAAATGAGCTCCTCAATGGCTGGTTATATACGGACAGATAGACAGATGGACATGCGGACACGGAGTTAAAAAGGGTTCCTTTTTTTCCTTTTGAGGTACAGAACTCTTCTTCTTCTTCATGTCAACTGCGTCAAATGCCCTACAAAATCTTGGCCCAAAACTCGGCGACCGCTACTGCCTTATTTGTGGCGCTGTTCAGGTCGGCTGCAGAGCATCTAACAGGACACAGAGAGCAAACCGTCAAATGCGCCATTGTTTGGATATCTCTTCCACAGTCACACAAAGTGCAGAACCCTAAAAACCATAGAATAATATTCCCAACGATATATGCTACAATAAAGCTGTAATATACGACTGCCTAACACGTTACAGCCACTTACAATATTGTCTCAACTATTCAACATTTCAAGACGAAGAAGTAAAAACAAACAAATAAAACTTTCTTCTTTATTAATATTAGCGCGAAGCTCGATTGGGATAGATACTTCTATGTCGTCAAGATTGTTGTGGACAGCGCATAATGTAGTAGAGCGACTCGACATAGAAAAAAAACACGTTTGTTGTATCGGAGCCCTACTTTAACATTTATTTCAAACTGATTTTATTAAATGTTTTAGCGGCTACAGAAATACATTTAAAATCATTTCTTTTTAGGGTTCCGTACCTAAAGGTAAAAACGGGACCCTATTACTGAGACTTCGCTGTCTGTCCGTCCTTCCGTCCGTCCGTCCGTCCGTCTGTTTTTTAGGGTTCCGTACCTAAAGGTAAAAACGGGACCCTATTACTGAGACTTCGCTGTCTGTCTGTCTGTCTGTCTGTCTGTCTGTCCGTCCGTCCGTCCGTCCGTCTGTCACCAGGCTGTATCTCATGAACCGTAATAGCTAGAAGGTTGAAATTTTCACAGAAGATGTATTTCGGTTGCCGCTACAACAACAAATACTAAAAACAAAATAAAACAATTATTTAAAAGGGGCTCCCATACAACAAACGTGTTTCAAACATAACAAGGAGTCAGGACAGGAAGACAAATCGAGTTGGTCATGGAATTCAAAATGGCTGCCCTATCTGTCAAATATACCAGTCTGCCTTCACTTACCAAAGAGTTTCTTTTATGTTTCAGATTTTCTTTGTGCCAAGGTTTTTTTTTTTTTGAGTGATTCGGTCGTTTGATGGGAGTAAGAATCGAAGATAAATATTCATATTTTCCTATAAAATTTAAAAATTGGTTGTTGTAAACCATTTTAGGGTTCCGTATCCAATTGTGATAGTGGTACGGAACCCTTTATGCGCGAGTGTCGCACTTGCCCCGTTTTTTTCATATAAGAATATAAGCCCAAAAATATAGAATATTAAGTTTGGAAAAAGCGACATCTCCTGGGTAGTGCGTTAATTAATTTAACAAACTAGGATGCGATCATTGGTGTAATTCAGTGCCATCGGGGTGCCGCAAACATTTTTTGTGCAAATTTCAACTGTCTAGCTATCACAGTTCATAAGAACAGCCTATGAAAGGGTCCCATTTTTCGCCTAAGAAAGGAACCTTAACTAAAAAATAAGACCTAAAACTCAGATCGAATTAAGGCCTGTACCATCGTACCCAAACGGACAAAGCGATTTTAATATCTATTAGTTATATAACCTTCTTTAGTTTAGCAGATAGTTTTTTTATCGCTTCCTTTGTCGTTCAATTCATTGTGCGCAAGCTCTACCTTATACATGTTACATTCTACACAAACACACATTCGGGCGAACAACATTAGTTCTATTAGATTTCGGTGAAACGTAGCGTCGACAAAATACGAGTTCTTTATGTGTTCGATGTTCGTTCGCATTTGCATGATAAAAATAAGCAAAGTTGTAAATGCCACAAAATAACATCAAAATAATGGTTTTGTTTGCGTGTGACATTCGGAGGTTGACTTCCTAACTGCATAAGTTTCTATATAGTGAGAATATTGGGATGAATCTATAAATATCTGGCGTTATATTTATTTCATATTCTATTTAAAGTACTTAAGCCTGCACTAGGCTTTCATAGAAATATTTTAAAGAAACAATACTTCTGCATAAACACAACGCACGATAGACGCAGGGCTGGATTCGAACCCGCATCTTACTCAATCCGGGAGCACGACATTAGTCTACCGGCGTCGGTGACTCATACGCTGTATTTTCGCAAGTATTACTTCATCTACTACAACTTATGTATGTTATGTGCTTTGTGTTTTTGCTTAAGTATTGTTTCTTTAAAATGTTTATATCTATTTCGTCTACTCGTCTGCTTAAGAGGTTTTATTTATTTATTTTCTAATTAGACTACAAAAAAATAATAATAAAATGAAAATAATAAAAAGGTAGATGACAGATATAAGTTTTATGGCATAAACATATTTGCTCTAATATTATATCTTTATCCAGGGAGGAAAATGTAAACTACGTTTGTATGGAGAAAGAGAATGGAGACTGTCTTCTTAATGCTTTGGCTGAATGTAATAAATACAAGCAACGGAATCGAATCCTAAAAAAACTTTTTTTTTAATTTATACTTATTCATAAATAATACTATATACATTTTGCACAGTTGCCTGCGCTGTTGTTCGAAACGACAAAAGGCTTAATAATTACCCCTTGGGTACGGAACCCTAAAAAAATTCGAGACCGCAGGTTGAACTGCAGTACAAAACTAATAGCCGTAGTTCATAAGAATATCCTACTATCATTTTAGATTTATCCTTATGTAGATAACTTAGGTACTTATTCACATGGAAACACATAGGCTACTTTTTATTCCGATATTCCCACGAGATCGGGACTTACGTAAAAGCAGGACGCTGCTAGTTCATAATAATTTTCGTGTTGAACTTGAAAATACTAAACAAGCTTAACAAATCAGGCCAAATCTGCTGACACTAACTCGATTTGCTACATGGCCCTTACACATAAAGGTATGAGTTGGCAAAGGGCGACATGAGGCGGCAGCGGACGACGTGTCGCGGCGACACTACTGGTTTCTATGAAACTCCCTACGTAGTCAACGACACGAAGCGACGTGTCGTCGAGGGAGCGTAGTTAATTTCATATAGGAACCAGTAGTGTCGCCGCGACACGTCGTCCGCTGCCGCCTCATGTCGCCCGTTGCCAACTCGCACCTTAACTTTACCGAGAAGAAAAATAATGAAAACACTTGAAGAACACACAAAGTTCATAACTCGATGAAAGTCTGAAATATGTTTGTAGTGAATGGGTATTTCGTATTGAATTTGTTATTTTCTTGACTTGAGGGTTTTGTAACGTTTTTATTTATGGTAAAATGTTTTCAATGCAATTTTTGTAGCACTACACAATGCTTGATAAGTTTAAAAATATATATTAGAACGAAGTTAACAATGTTTAACTTTTACCCCTTACTTATAAACAGATGGCTAAGTTATTTCATATTTGTCTCTGTCTATCGACTTTGAAACGTCACAGTAAATAACCAACGATACATAGTATACACAGCTGTTTATAAGTAAGGGAAACACAAAATATCAGTACTCGGAGCTTGAGGGTGACCTTAAAAACTCGGATACACCCGGTATCTGTATGAATTAATGTTATTTTAATTGCGTTAAGGTTAATTTAATTTAATTTTAATTAATTTATTTATAACTGCTTGCACTAGGTAAATTACAATAGGTGTTTTAAAAATAAATATGAAGTTTCGAGGACTTTACGATAAACCTTTTTTACACTGGCTTTTACATTTGACCTTATCTCACCTAATGGGAAGCAACGATGAGCCTCCTGATAGTTATATCTGTATAATTTTAATTTCTGTCTACCCGTGATCAGGGCATTGTAAAGTTCTCCAACATTTTGAGACGTTTACAGGTCTCTTCTTCGGGATTGACACTCTTCCTGAAATCAATCCTGAGTCAATTTTGAAGAAGAGACCTGTAAAGGTCTCGAAACGTTGAGGATTAAAAATTAAAATGAGTTTATTTGTGACGACCTCTGTGGCGCGTCGTGCGAAAGCGCGACTGCAATGCAGGAGGTTGCGGGTTCGATTCCCGCCGGGTGCAAGTATTTATGCTTATAAAATAAATATTTGTATCTGGTCTGGGTGTCCCTCTATGTATAATATGTATGTATTTACAAAAGAAAAATAAATATAAGTATTATATCCGTTGTCTAGTCACCGTAACACAAGCTTAGTCGCTTACCACGGGGCTAGATGGCGCTGTGTGTTGTTCACATAATTTATCTATTTATTTTATTTAATTTCGTGTTCTTTTCATTCAACGTTAACGTCCGTGTGTCATTACAAGTTAGGTTATGGAATACCCTTCTATACGTCGGCGTTGTCCGTTCCTATCTATTTGGTGTAGAGCCAATCGTTGCCAAATCTAGATAAGCAATTGGTTATACTGAACTGACTGAGAAGACAATCGCTTTGTAGCTATTGTTTGTCGTATGTTGGTGGGTACACTTCTGAAATATATATCTAAGTACCTACCTATCTACTGTAGGTAAGACAGTGTGTTTTGCAAACGATTACACACTTTTGGATATGGGAATTTTGAGATGGATGACGTAAGGAGTGAAGAGATAAAGACATACAAATACAAAAATACAAAATAACTTTATTGGCCACAATAAATATACAGAAAATACAAAGATGAATCTCTACCTTTTGCGTTAGTTTAAAACTGTGTTGCAAAAGGTAGTGTTCTTCCCAATTAGTATACAGTTTAAAAATAACGATTATATTATTATTATACCACTTTTAGTTTTAGTTAATGCGTGTGTACGTATTGTTGTGTTGTGGGGTTTGTGAAGTGCCATGTATCATATTATATCCCTAACTGCTTTATGAGCCACGCCAAAAGTTCTCTATCAGTTGCTCCGTTTGATTGTAATCAAGATTATTTAGCCATTGTTGTATTGTGGACTGGAGTTTGCTTTTTGTTAACTGCTTAGTTTTGAATTTTAAATTAATGGCATTATATAGAATTGGGGCCAAGTTAGTGTAGTGTCTCCAAGCCACGGCACAAGTGCATCGCGGCACAGGACATTTGACAATTCTTTTATTCCTGTCCGGTAGATTTGGTACAGTCTTTACATGGTATTTTAAAATACATTGCTTGATAAATAATTTTCTTACCGACAATACCTCGCATAACCTATACAAATCTGTCGTGTCATGTCTGTAATTCAGTCGCATTGCAACTTTTAATAGAGCTCTTTGCGCTCTCTCAGCAACTATCATGTGTGTCTTTGCTGCGCCCCCCCATGAACTTATGCAGTAAGATATAGTACACTGAGCAAGCGCTTTGTAGGTTTGAATTAAGAGTTCCTTGCTAGCAACTAACCTTAAGTTTTTGAAAGTATAAATTAGTTTTCGGGCGCGTTTTGAGACTGCGTCTATATGCGAATACCACTTTAGTTTGTCGTCAATTATGACACCTAAATACTTAATAGATTCAACACATGTCAGCTTATTACAAACACAAGTTTTATTAATTTGAGTTCTATTGCATGGATAAGTATGTGCCTGAATATTAAGAGTTTCAGGAGGTCTAGATGTATTTGTTTTACTAAAGGCTAAATATTTGGTCTTAGTAGTATTTAAGCTTAGTAGATTGTCCTCTAGCCATGCTATTGTTTTTGCAAGCCCTGTGTCTGCCCTCTCATACACATCATACCAAGTAGGGGCGCTAAATAAAAGAACGGTGTCATCAGCAAACATGATAGTTTCCTCACCGGCTGAATTCAATCTACACAGTTCGTTTATATAAATTAAAAATAACGATGGTCCGAGTGTAGAGCCCTGCGGGACTCCATAGCTACAGGTAGAGCCGTCACTAACAAAATTTTCAACCTTTACATGTTGTTGTCGATTTGTTAGATAGTTTCTGAACCACTCCTGTGCAACTCCTCTTATTCCAATGTTTTCCAAACGCGCCAGAAGTATAGGTATTGAGACGGTGTCAAAGGCTTTTTGCAAGTCTAGGAATATGCCGACACATTTATGCCCTCGATTTAAGGTATCTGACACATATGATGTGAGTTTTAAAACTGCATCATCAGTGGACTTTTTTGAGCGAAAACCGTACTGATTGTTGGCCAGAATATTGAATTTCTCTAGGTAAGACATTAATCTTTTATTTACTACTTTCTCTACAATTTTGGATAAAGTAGATAAAAGGGAGATTGGCCTGTAGTTTGATGGAACATTTTTTGGTCCATCTTTGTAAATCGGACAAACAGTGGCCTTCTTTAGCATAGTGGGAAAAATACCACTTGTAAAGCTTAAATTACACAGATGGGCTATGGGCTCTGCTAGCTGTAAAGCACAGTTTTTTATGACTGAAGTTGATATTTTGTCATGCCCAGGGGCGCAATTATTCTTGAGGCTAGAAATGGTACTGATAATCTCTCTTATATCTGTCAAAAACAGTGAAAAAGAGTTGTTAGGTGAGTCCTTGTGAGACAGAGCAGCTGATGCTAGGGCTAAATCAGTTTTTTGTAGTTTATTAAGAGTTTTATTAGCTAATTCTTTTCCTATAGAAGTAAAAAATGTATTGACATTATTGAGGGAATCTTTGGGGCTATTTTCTAATTTTAGCAGGGCATTAGAAGACACCTTTTTTGTCGAATAGTTACACAGGTCTTTTATTATTTTCCAGGTGTCTTTAGCGTTACCTCTTGCATATTCTAATTGATTTTTGTAGTAATTTTGTTTTTGCGCTTTGATTAAATTATTACATAGGTTTCTATACTTTTTGAATTTCAGCTTAAGCTCATCATTGTCCGTAATATTTTTTAGTTTCTTCTGCATAATGTTTCTTTTCCTAATACATTTAATTAAACCACTGGTGATCCAGGGTTTAATAGGTTTAAATTTGCTTGGAATTTGTTTTAAAATACTATTCTTATCGACGGCAGCCTGAATAGTAGAGACTAACTGCAACGCAGCCGAATCGACATCTGGTAGGTCGTAGTACTCTTTCCACGATATTTGTGACAACGATTCTCTAACCGCGTCAAGATTGGTAGATAATCTATATTTGTTGATTTTGGTAAATTGTCTTAGTGAAACTGAATCTATTGAAAGAAGGATTGGTGAGTGATCAGTTAGCTCCTCAAAAACGATTGTTTGCCATTTAGTATTCAGTTTAACCATGAAATGGTCTAAACATGTCTTATGTCGTGTAGGCAGATTAATTGCCTGGGTGATGTCGTGCGATGCCAGTTTATCTAAGTAATCTGAGGTAAATTCGGAATAATCGGGTCCTGGAAGTATGTTAATATTGACGTCACCAGTTAGAATAATATTAGTTTTAATTGAGAGCGACGATAAAAGATTGTCCAATGAATTTAAATATGTGGTCGGATTTTTAAAACACGGTGGACGGTATGTACAGATAATAGAATACAAATTATTTAGTTCAATGACTAGGCAATTGCCCTCTATCACGGTCTTAGGTTCGTAGCAATTTACATTAAAATGATCCCTCACATAGACAACCACACCATCGTTTTTATTATAACTTATTTTGGAGTAGAACATGTTAAAATTTTGCATGGGTGGTGGGTCGTATGTTCTAGTAAAACATTCGCTAAGAACTATTACATCAACCTGCACGTCTAGGCAACTAAGGAACGCAAGAAATTGGTCTAAATTACAATTGATGCTTCTAATATTTAACGAAATTAAAATCAGACTTGTCTTTGTTTCTTGATCGTATTTTAAGATTTCTGAGCATTTAGAGGGGTCGCTTGACTTTCTACAATCGATTTGGATAATATTGTCAATATCTTTAATTATATCATTATTTGATAAATCGAATTTTGTTTTAGAAAATCAAGAATGCACAATAGTAATGTAACTGGAATATTAAGAATAAGGATACCTGGAAGATAATTTTGATGAGTAGTTAGGAGCTTTTGTGACAGAAATACAAAGCATTCAGAACAGCGTGGTATATAAGAGCTTAGATTATTTCGGATGATTTGTGAGAATGTTAAATGGCATTGCGTTATGTATTTGTGGTGATTATGATTAGTTTGTGTGGTAATACGTAATTTTACATTAATAAAAAACGGCTTAATTATAGCTAAAATTAAAAAATAAAAAAGTATACAAAAAAATAAAAAAGTAGTTTTTCGGCATAGTCAGTCTTTCCTCAGTTTTTCTAGATCCTCTTCACATGTGACTCGTATGTAGGAATCGCCTTCAGACTTTTTAATGAAGATTTTTCCAAACGAAACCCAGCAGAATCTATAGTTGTTTGCAGCAGCAAACGTACGTGCCAGATAGTAAAGTCTTCTGTCTTTTAAAGTAAGATTCTCGGATATAAAGATTGGCATATTATTACCACCTATTTTTATTTTGTTTGTACAGAGCTTATTGGCATGATTCTCTTTGTTATATTTCTTGTAGCTGCTAATGAAATTATCTCTAGTTGTCACTGTTGTAAAGTCTGCGACTATAGGTTTAATACTGGATTTGGTGTTAATACGATATACGTCTTTTATTTCAGTATTCTCGAGTGAAATTTTCAGAGTTTCAGCAGTGTTTTGAATAAGTTTTCTTAGGTCAGCTTTCGTTTCAGTTTTCTCCTGAGGGATATTTCTCAATTCGATGCTAGTTGATCTAGCATTGCGCTGAAGTATGTCCAACTGAGTGTTTAGTGCACCTATTTGTTTAGTCAGGCTTTTATTTTCATCCTCAACTGTTTGCAACTTTGAAAGTATACTATCATATTTACTTGACATATAGTCTAAGGCTGTTTTTAGCTCGTTGTTCGATTCCAGGATTTCTGAGAATTTAGAATCCTGGGCTTCTCGCAACATTTTGAACATATCCATTACCTCCGCTTTACTAATGTCGTCAGTCTCGCCACGTTTTCGCTTTGGCAAGCTACCTTTTGTTGTCGATTTTCTGGCCTTTGTGTTACTTTCAGAAGACTCAAGATGATCTTGAGTTTCCGATGTATCGGACCCGTAAGTAGAAGGCGCTTTAAAAATGCCTGCCAATTCTTTTGGTTGCGGCGATGTATGTTTCGCTGACATTATTTAATCAGGCGCTGATTTAATTCTCAAATGTGAGGTACCAGGCGCCTAGCTGCGCACAGAGATGTCCAGCTGTGACGCGCTGCAGGCAGCCAGGTGACTAATGCAGCTGGGGCGGAGCGTACGCTCGGCAAACAGATGACGTAGATAGAGGGGCGTTCTTACTTGTGCGTGTGTGCGTAGTGTTGTGCGTCACCTCGGTGCGGCAGTAAGTAAGACATGACTCTTCTTTGCGTCGCTCAGTCTGGTAATTAGGAGTACCTATGTCAAGGAAAGCCTGAAAGTAGCGTCTGTTATTATTAGAGAAGTAAAAGGTGAAAAGGAATCATTTTAATTGGTGATAACATGTGATGAGAAGCGATGATTGACACATGTGACTAGAAGAGTGAATAGCATGAATGTAGAAGAGTGTAAAGGTAGAGGACGGCCTAAGAAAAGATGGATGGACTGTATAAGACAAGATAGAAGAGAGATGGATGCAAACGATGAGATGACGGTTAATAGGTAAGAATGGAAGAAGAAGGCATGCATAAGCATGAATGTAGAAGGATTTAGAGGTAGAAAACGACCTAAGAAAACATGGATAGAATGTTTAAGTAGAAGAGAGACAGATGTGAACGAGGAGGTGACGGCTAATAGGTAGGAATGGAAGAAGAAGACATGCATTAGCATGAATGTAGAAGGGTTTAAAGGTAGAGGACGACCTAAGAAAATATGGATAGACTGTATAAGAAAAGATAGGAGAGAGATGGATGTGAACGACGAGATGACGGTTAATAGGTAGGAATGGAAGAAGAAGACATGCATTAGCATGAATGTAGAAGGGTTTAAAGGTAGAGGACGACCTAAGAAAATATGGATAGACTGTATAAGAAAAGATAGGAGAGAGATGGATGTGAACGACGAGATGACGGTTAATAGGTAGGAATGGAAGAAGAAGACATGCATTAGCATGAATGTAGAAGGGTTTAAAGGTAGAGGACGACCTAAGAAAATATGGATAGACTGTATAAGAAAAGATAGGAGAGAGATGGATGTGAACGACGAGATGACGGTTAATAGGTAGGAATGGAAGAAGAAGAAGAATGCTTCGTCGACCCCAAATATCGTCAGAATAGTTTCGGTGGACGCACGTGATTGAAAATCTGGCTCGGCGATGCGGAGCTAAGCTAAGCTAACTTAGTTTAGTCGACGGTGGACGTCCCCAAAATCTCATAACATTTGCTCTTGTAGAATTCTTTAGACTCCCCACTGAGATTTTTGTATGGGTGTGTCTGTATGTTTGTAATGAATAAACTCAAAAACTACTGAACCGATTTAAAAAAAAAGAAAAGAAGAAAGCGTCATTATCGAGGAGTAGCATAGGTTACTTTGATCCCGATATTCCCACGGGATCGGGATTTACGCGGGTGAAACCGCGGGACGCAGCTAGTAGTTTATACCAGTGAACTAAATGACATAAATTTCGCTGAAGCAGAGTTTCGTAAC
Source organism: Idaea biselata (assembly GCA_958496205.1). Taxonomy (NCBI): domain Eukaryota; kingdom Metazoa; phylum Arthropoda; class Insecta; order Lepidoptera; family Geometridae; genus Idaea; species Idaea biselata. Next base: position 18,364,912 of record OY292400.1, on the reverse strand, counting down.
TTTTGTGGTCGTTTACGCGATTGTTTCAAGTTCAAGATTTAGTTAGTTGATAATTTTATTATTAAAACGCTTTAGTGGTTTCGAGATTGATGGGAATTTCGTGTTTATTGCAAAGATATAAAGTGCTTGTAGTGTAAATCAAGTGGTCACAAACTGCGGCCCAGACTCTTTCCAAGTTGTTGCTCCTGAAGTATCATCAATGGGTCAAAATAGGGGTTGCATGTTGGACAATTATGGCACACTAGGAAATACCGGAATAGTAATCTATGTTACTCCTTGATAATGGAGCTTTTTCTTGGTGAAAGAATTTTTAAAATCGGTACAGTAATTTTAGGGGTTTATTCATTACATTACACACAAACAGGCACACGAAAATACAAATCTTTCCTCTTTATAAAATAAGTGTAGATGTAGATATACAATAGGTGGGCCTTATTGCTAAAAGCGATCACTTCAGTTGACTTATTTATCATAATTTTATATTATATTTTGGCAACCGCAGACCTGTATAACCTGACGATAGTCCAAACACTTCGGTTTGTAATAAAAGGATTATAAATTGGTATTACATGGTATTACTTATTAACACTAAACTAACTAATCAGTCTACGCTCACGGAACAGTGCGTAGGTATGCAATGTGCATTCACCTATTACGTGGCTAAATGAGGTGTGTGACCAGAGATAGCTGATACCCTGAACAATGTCCGGGCTAATATATTGTAAGGCGGTTTGGATTATGTTGCAGACGTGGAACTTTTGGTCGGCCTACCACTGGCTAGCTAGGCTTGTTGATTTCAAGCAGCTTAAGGTTACGTTTTCCTATAAACTTTCAATTTTTTTCTTTTTAGGGTTCTTTTAGGGTCTCCGCTGTCTATCCGTCTGTCACCAGACTATATCTCATGAACCGTAATAGCTAGACGGTTGGTTTTTTTTAAAGTACACGGCTGCTTAGGCGTATTATCTTTTACATATGTTTTTTGAATTTTGTTATTTTTAGTATTTTTTTTAATTATGACTTTGTCTGCTTTAAATATTTCTTTCTTTCATTCTTTTCTGTCGAGTTTGGAGGCAAGCTCACAATTTACTTTGACTAATTTGCTTGTTATAACCCTCATATTACCGTTGTCGTTGTAGCGATCGTCGCAAATCGGTTTGTCGTAGTAGCAAACGTCGGAAGGAAGTCGGGTCTGATATTGTTGCACTGCCATCTTCCTTCTACTCGATGAGCGTGCTATATCTTAAACCATGTCATCACTTACCATCAGATGAGATAGTTGTCAAACTTTTCTCTATCATTTGTAAAACAAACATGAACAAAATAATTAAATATTATCTTTGAAACTCAAGAATTTATTATTTTGAATTTATAGTCTCCATTCTCTTTATCCATACAAACGTAGTTTAAATTTTCCACCCTGGATAAAGACATAAGAGCAAATATGTTTATGGCATAAAACTTGTATCTGTCATGAGTTCATGACTAATAAAAATGGCTACCTTTTTATTTTTTTCATTTTTTATTTTTTATTATTATTTTAATTAGAAAATAAAAATAAATAAAAAGGTAGATGCATTGTCATGACAGATATAGGTTTTATGACATAAACATATTTGCTCTAATGTCTTAATCCAGGGAGGAAAATTTAAACTACGTTTGTATGGAGAAAGAGAATGGAGACTATCCTCTTTAAATTATGCGTTATGTAGAGGTACCTATATGTTACTAGCTACAGACATATCATATTACGGTTGTAAACTCTAGTTGTTACTAAATTTATGGACTGTATTAATAGCCATAACTGTATCGAAGACTAGTAGGAAATATCTATTGAATAGAGGTTTAGGTTTAAACCTTAGACTTATGAATAAGTCTATACTAATATTATATAGAGGAAATATGTATTTGTTTGTTTATTTGTAACGAATAGGCTCCGAAACTACTGAACCAATTTCCAAAAATCTCTCAGCATTAGAAAGCTACATTATTAAGGCTTACATTTTGATCCCGATATTCCCAACCGCGGGACGTAGCAATCTATATCTATAAAATGCTTTGTCTTGACTGACTGACTGATCAACGCACACCCTAAACCGCTAAAGGTAGAAAGCTGAAAATTGGACAGCGTGTTTTTCATATGATGTAGACATCCGATAGGAAAGGATTTTTTAAAAATTCCCACGGGATCGGGACTTATGCTGGTTAAACCGCGGGACACAGATAGTTGAAATATAAGAGGAATTACAACGCCACGACCTTGAAACTGAAAATCCCTGTCGGGCTCATCGAAAATTGTTGATTATTTCATGACGGAATATCGTAGAACTTTTTTTTGTGTACAGATTGTAGGTGACATTGTTTCCTGCATTTTGGTGTAGTTTTAAGACAAGAACCTCCTATTGGTGCAAAGCCTATCCAAATTTTAGACAAAAAATGTCTGATTTGGCTAAAATGTCGATAGGCTTCAATACGTTTCGACATATTTGTATGGAAACTGCACTAAAATATCGGAAACAATGTCGCCTACAATCTGTACACAAAAAAAAGTTCTACGACACTCCGTCATGACATAATCAACAATTTTCGATGCGCCCGACATGGATTGGACATGGATTTTGAGTTTAGCAGGTATAGGGCCCTTATTTTATTCTTTTCCTTAATTTCGTACAGAAAAAGAAATTCTATTTTCCTCGTCATCTCAATATATATAAAGTAAGTTTTTTGTCCCCATATCTCACACCTTCCTTGGTATCGCGAAAAGGTATGACAATAAACCAAACCAAAGTTCAATTCCATAAAAGCTGTTTGCATTCCTTTTCTTATTTTTACGATCAATTCTACCTATGTAATATCGGGCCATATTCACCTATTTCATAGCAGATAAAAATGATTTTGCTAACAAAAAAATGGGACAATGATATTCCAAAATATCTACACCACTGACCTCCACGGTACAAGTCGCTGGCCAGGTCATAGCGCACTGAATTTTGTGCCTATTTGACATGCACCGTGTTGCGCAGTTGTCGCGCATTTTCTATTGAAAGTGATGATGACCGTCCACGGAACTATTAGTTCCACGGAGGGCTACCATCACTTTCAATAGAAAACGCGCGACAACAACGCAACATGGCGCTAATCAAATCGGCATAAAGATCTAATGTCATTTTGCATGGTATACCAATTCCAGCGTACTTGTATAGTTTTCATTTTACCTACACACCCATAAAGCTTTATCACGATTTTGTTTTAGAATTTTCAGGTTAAATCACGAATTTCGCAGAATACAGTGAAATGCTATTTGTTATATTTTTCACCATTGAGTTTTAGGCTGGTGTTTTTGGTGTAAAAATGGCTGTTAGACTTTGTATTGCATTGCATTTTTTTCAACGTTGTAATATGTGTACGATTTCGTGTAAAGGGGGTAAATAATTTTAATATAATTTTAAGTTTAATAACACTTAACTTTAATGTTATCTCTGTTAGCAGCCGTTATGTCAAGTTAGAGGTCTTAGGGCACTACTGGAAGAATACGACAGATCAACGCTGTCGGACTACTGGAAGAATACGAACTTGCACCCGTAGTTCTAACAACATGGCGAGAGAGGAACCGGTCTGGTTTTTAGTGAGTAGGCTGGCCGCTTCACGGTCGGAGAGCCTCACATACCCTATCGCTTCCCCCCGGAGACGGTAGGGATGCAATTTAATGGATTTTCCAGACCATAAAAAAAAGAGGTCTTAGGGCGATCTGAGAACTCTAGCACTAGGCCACTCCACTATTCTTTTGGCAGATAATTAGGTACCACATAAATTATCGAATACCCATCTAATGACCACGCTAGGCGTTGCTGAAGCCGCACGATTATACAAGATTGACGGGCGCAGGTAGGTCAATGCAAATAAAACCATTTAATAATTAAAAGCTGTAACATTCCAGTACTTACACTTAATTAAAATCCCAATGACCTAGTTAATATCTAGATAAGGTTTTATGGGACAGGAGCTGATACCAATAGTTTTATTTAAGCTGCATTTACGGCCGCAAATGGTTCCAATACAATGTAAATCCAATAATTCGGGATTATAAAATGTGTGTAGTATTTTATTAATGTGTTTCTATAATGGTAGGTACTCGTATCTGTATGTGTAATAAGTAGGTGCCTCAAAACACATGTAGAATGGAATAGGAAGTCTCATCCAAACCAGGAACTGAAAAATCTGAAAAATATGGGTTGAAACTGTTTGCGTCCCAAAAAATCGGTAAATAAAAACGAATAGCGGTATGACGTCGTTCTGTTATATTTCGATACCTTTAAATAAAGGTGCCAAAAAAATATAGGTAGACACGGATAGCGGTATGACGTCATACCGATATATTATAACGTTTATTTTCCTAATCAAATCTCTCTCAACTAAAAACACATCACCCTTCGTTAAGACTTTTCCATTAATTGCTTGCCTGGAAGATATATTATAACGTTTATTTTCCTAATCAAATCTCTCTCAACTAAAAACACATCACCCTTCGTTAAGACTTTTCCATTAATTGCTTGCCTGGAAGAGATCGCCCATAGGCGATAAGGCCGCCTATTGTACCACTTTAGTTTTTAGGTTTTCTTTGTATTATTTCTTGTTATTTGTGTTTTTGGTACAATAAAGCGTTAATCTATTTATCTAAAACGGTATGACGTCACACTCGCACCTAATCCGAATAAGTCACCTAGTCCCGCATCATCGACCGCATCGCGTATATTTTCGGTACCGTAATGATTTCGGCTGTGGTATCGAAAAAATAATGGTACCATAAAATAACGGTGGCGTAAAAAATATAGGTATTCTTATTTTTGTTTAACAGTACCACTACCGAAATACTCAACCGTTATAATATTATTCTACCTTTAAATCGAAATGGTACCGTAATTCTATACCGGTACCTCTTTCAGGCTCTGATTCGAACTGAAGTTAACCGGTTTTAATGTCGCCTACTACTGGTTGGGTTCTTCAAGATTTTCATTTTGCCATTTTTTTCTTTCACTAGATTTTAAGATAGCAAGTGTTTCCTACTGTTGAAATGTTTAGTATACTTATAAAAAAAACTGCACCCGATAGCTGACATAAGTTTTAGGACATAAACATTATTATTTATAATGTCTTTAAACCAGGGAGGAAACAGTCGACTACGTTTGATAAGTTTGTATGGAGAAAGAAGTAGTAATTTCTACTTAAGACTTAGAATTAGACTTTCCACTTAAGGAGTGAAAAATCGGATTTTTTCTTTAAGTAAAGAGAGACACGTATCAAATAGCCCCCTTAACTATATTTAATATTTTTTCAGAAGAAATCTTAACCATTCTTACGTAACAGAGGTCAGCAGTATTGTTCTATTGTTCTTTCGCAATTCGCTAACAGGTTTCGACAAAAGGGAACCGATTTGATGGAAAAACTCTCAGTAATAAGAAGATGAGATCTTTCTCTTGGGGCCACAGTTTAAGTAGGGTTCTATTGTGAGCGGTTAGAGAACAAGCTCTACCAGTTATGTAAGAAAGCTTCAGTTTCAATTGTTTGTATTTATTTATTTGTTTTTGAAAAATAGATTTCTTTTAATTTTTGTATGTAGCTCAAGGCTATTTTATTTAGAAAATGTATTTTTAAGGAAAAATAGTATTCAAAAATTTTCACTTGCGGCGAGGCTTGAACTCGCGTCTTTGGGTCAGTACCCCAACGTCTATTCCAACTAGACTACGCAAGTCCCTGTCTCGTGCCGTGAAAACTTCCAATGCTATATTCTCCTTTGATTGTTTACGATTACAGCTCGTTAAAGCGCCATCTATATAACGCTGCAGGTAACAGCTTTCCAGTTGTTTACACCTGCGTCGTACCACCTGCGTTTTTTTTTTTTTTTTTTAAATAGCTTATTTTATTTGGTTTTTTGAAGAAATGCTTACCAAAAAGTTGGACCTGACAGGACCTGCGTCAGTCGCAAGCCCGGAGAGATGCTGTCCATAATTTTATCCTGACAGAACGGGCACCGGGCACACGGAATATTAAGGTTGCAGGTTGCAGGTTCAAGTCTTATAGGGTGCCAATTTTTGGAAAGCATTTCTTAAAAAAAAAACGTTTGTATGGATAAAGGTAGGTAGACTGTCCTCTTAAATACACTCGCCTCTTATATTATACATTTTATTTATTTTTAGGCTATACCGTCCCACGGCAGGGCAAAGACGTCCTTTCTTTCCACTGGTCCCTATCTGGAGCCGGCTGGTCCAGCCACTAAGGTACGATTTCAGCTCGTCCCGCCATCTCATTCTGGGCTGTCTGGGGTCCAGTCCGACGTGGTTTTTGCCCACGCTATGTTATAAAAGAAAACTCTGTAATTTCCGCTCTAATAAAACTGCTCGCTTGGTGTCTTTTTTCTTGGATTTTTTTTTTCCTACAATCGGAGCCATTTATAAATAAGTCTTTTGTATCCTATTCTATATTAGGATCCAAATTCTGTAGAAATTACCTGCTATGATACAATAATACAACATTGTATTGTGGAGGGAAATATATTATCTCGATTCATTCTGAGTCCAATTATAACCAGCTTACGAAATAGTCTGCGCATCCTATCTCGGGATCTCGATATACTTACGATCATTTTTGTTCACTAGCTGCGCCTCGAGGTTTCACTCGCGTAAGTCTTGATTCCGGGGGAATATTGGGATAAAAAGTAGCCTTTGTGTTAATCCAGATCTCCAGCTATCTGCATAGGGTCAGATGGGGCATTTGCAATACCGGAGCAAAAGCAATAACAGTAATTTTTAATAATGTCAATAAAGAAACCGGCAACCTTCGACTCTACTTAGGTACTACGATAGTTCGTTGGATAAGGTAGAGTCAAAAGTTACCGGTTTCTTTAATGACATCATCAGCAATTAACGTTATTGCTTTTGCCCCGGAATTGCAAATGCCCCATCTGACCCTACTAAGGTTCATCGCAATCTTTGACAGCCTCTGTGAACCTACGTATTTACAAAAATATATATGTAGTATATCCGGTGTCTAGTACCCATAGTACAAGCCTAGTGCATAGTATGGGGCTAGATTGCGCTTGTCTATCGTGCTATATTTTTTTATAAATATTTAATTGGTTCAAAAGTTTTTGCGTAAAAGAATAACAAAGTCAGATACATACGTACAAACATTCACATTCATAATATTAGTAGTAAAAGTAGGATTCTCGCTCTTATCGGAAACCAACCTGAAAATCTTTACCTTGATTTCACACTCACAGGCCCCGAGCGGCCGTTTCGCCAAAAAGAATCAGTAGTCACTACGAACAAAAACGAAAAAAATACAAGTTTGTTGTCTTTATCATCTTGGTTTATGGAACATTTGGGATTTCGTACTTAAAGGTCTTTCTCTGCAGGTACCTTGTGTACTCAGGTGAAATGGTCCTAAAAATGTGACACAATTTTTACCGTATCCTTCTGAAATAATGGAGTTAAGAGACTGTTCACATTTTTTAAAGTTAAGTATTTTTTCTACGATTAGGTATAGGTTCGTTTAGGAGTAGGTAGTTTGTTATTTTCTGAAAGTCCACAAATGTATAATTTCTCGTTTAATTGTAAATGTAGCCAATAATCTATACTAATATATAGAGGAAAGATTTGTATTTTTGTGTGTATGTGTGTCTGTATGTTTGTAATGAATAAACTCAAAAACTACTAAACTAATTTCAAAAATTCTTTGATCTCGATATTTTTACAGGATCGGGACTTACGAAGGTGAAACCGTGGGACTCCCTCCCTCCCACCCTACTCGCACATTAATATAGCCGATTTAAAATACTCAAGAAATGAGACACTTTTGTTAATTAATGCTGCATCTGCATTTGTCCCGCTGTACGGCAAGGGCTCTTCTTATAGGGGAAAGTGTAGTAAGACGAGTACTCCAGTTTGGCTAATTGCCATTAACATCTCTCTTATGGTGACGGAAAACAGCGTGAGAAAACCTACTAGGACTAATCACGGTCGGAAAACATTGGACATTCGCCAATAAATATTTAGTTATTTTATACTTTGTGGTACCTACTTTGTATTCGATATGTTTGTTTAGTCGAACACAACTCTATATTTAAAAAATATGATACCTTTTATTTAGGTAGGTACTCTAGGTACTTATAACTTAAAAAAAAAATGTTACGTCGGTTTTCTGTATATTACAACTGACTCTTAAAACACCCGTATTTACACAAATGTTCATACATTTATGGGGTCGTACGTATCGTACTGTGATAAAATTACTGCTTTTTTATTTCGAAAAAAAAAAGAAGTTTGCAGTCCTGAAAAATGTTTTTGGTGAAGGAAGTGATTATTTTTCTCTCTTAAATAACCGAAGAAGAGAAGAAGACTAGAACTCCATTTGTGTACCTATATGCTTCCTTTATGCGTCTGCTAAAATATGAATGTAATATACATGAGTTAGTACCTACCTATAATATGTGTATAGGTAGGTATGGTAAACTGAAATATATTCTTTACCAGCTGCGAGCCGCGGTTTCACCCGCGTAAGTCCATCTCGCGGGAATATCGGGTAAAAAGTAGCCTATGTGTTATTCGCTATCGACGCACCGAGTATCATGTTAATCTTTTCAGCGGTTTTAAGAGAAGATTAAAATCTCTCTTCTTTTCAGAGTAACAAACACACACACACATATGCACATATGTACATACATACTCACAAACTTTCAGCGTTGTAATATTAGTAGTATAATATGTTTTAAGTTGCCTCTGCGTTGATCCAACGCGATTGTCAGCCTGTACCATAGTTTACCTAATAGTTTGGCGCCTCGGCGCTTCTTATCAATCATGACATATTATTTATCTATGCAACGTTTATAACCAACTTAAAAAAAAGGAGGACGTTCTCAATTCGTCGCTTATATATTTATTGTGATTTTCACGGATTGGGTAGGTACTTGAGGTCGGTTTGACCAATTGAGATGATTATTTTTTTATTTAAAAGATGGGGGCTCAATGTTGGTCTCATAAAAAAATTGTAAGTCTCTAATGAGGATCTTAGGAGTAATGAACGGGATTGCTCCTTAAAATGCAGTAAATATCTCAGTTTCGAACCAGAGGGCTTGTATTATGGCAGAAAATATTTGGTTTACCTATCTTATCTTCTTCTAATATATAAAATTTCCATGTCACAGTGTTAGTTACCGTACTCCTCCGAAACGGCTTGACCGATTTTTATGAGATTTTGTATACGTATTCAGTAGGTCTGAGAATCGGCTACTATCTATAATTTATAAGGCAAAACAACGTTTGCCGGGTCAGCTAGTATACTATAATATTATAGAAGATAGAATATCAATCACATAGGTAACGATTGTTAATATCGATTGACATCTCAGAGGCAGTTTGGAAAAAAACCTTTGAACTTCTGAAACGAAATACCTTCAAATAACTTTTGTTCGCATTTCAGTACCATTTAGCAAATAATTAAAAAACACAATAAACTGCAAACGGCTAAATTAATATCAACATTAAAATTAATTAGAAAAGTTTCGTTCAATTTCCTGAATTTATGTAGATTTGTACTTTAAAATAGCAGTCAACGCGAGGGAAATTTAAATTGATTCATTTTCAAACTTTTAACTGAGTCAATGGAGATATTTTTAACCGACTTCATAAAAAACAAAAGAAGGAGATATGCAATTAGTAATGATATAATTATTTCGAGGACGCTAGCTTAAAAGTCGATTCTAGACTTCTATACGAACAACTTTAGTTAGTTTAGTTCTATAACTTTTAAAATTTCGAGTGCGTTTTTGATTATTTCCAGTTTAAAGTTTAGCTCTGAAATCAGCTGCTTTTAAAGTTAGTGGTCATCGTAATCCTTTATTTAGTTTAGACGACTACTATCTAAACATTATGTATGTATGTGAGTAAGTAAGTCTGTTTGTAAAGCAAAAACGACAGAAACGATTAATCTGTAGAAAAAAAAACAAGAAATTTTCAGAAATCCTATTTGAAAACTCACCACGGATTACGACGTGAGATAGCTGTGAGTTCGCTACAGAGCCGCCCGCCAGCCTTGATGCACACTTGAATAACTCATAATTTTATTATTCCAGGGTCTTAATCGCGTGATTTTTAACTTTTTTATTTCCATTGAAGTACTGGACCACCGCTTAAGTGTGGAATTTTGCACAGTGGGAGGAAACGTATGGAGGTAACGCGCGCCGCTTATCTATAGGTACTAATAATATAAAACGGTAAAGTTTGGGTATATGGAAGGACGTTTGTATGACGTATACGTATGGTGATCTTGCCTCGACGTTTCGACCATGTTACAACGGTCTTGGTCGCAAAGGGACTGATCTGGGAAAAATTATGAGCTCCGATCGTGTTACTAGGTATAAAAAGTTTATTATTACACTTGTATGTTAGGAAAAAGAAAATTCGAAGGGTTAGGTTAATTTCCAAGACGAAAATGTCGATCAAATGAACCCCAAAACCTTTTCTTATCAAATTCATGACGTTTCCATCTCCAATAAAACATTCCAATCATCCCTAAACACAATTAACCGACTCAACATAAAGTCAAATTTATGAGTTAACGATAAAGGCACATGGTTAAGGGCTTTCGCAGACGAAATGCTTTTTATCGGTTGATTCCTAGGTCGTATCTTTAAGTAATCTTAACAATATTCAACACTAATATTATAAAGAGGAAAGATTTGTACTTGTGTGTGTGTGTATTTATTAATTACAAACATACACAATGTTCGTAATGAATAAACTCTAGTAACTACTGTGCCGATTTAAAAAAATCTTTCACCAATAGAAAGCTACATTATCGAGGAGTATCATAGGCTACTTTTGATCCCGATATGTCCACAGCTCCGTCCCACGGTTTCACGCAATGTTTAGGGCGATATATCATAAACTGGAATAGAAGTATACAATGGATAATTGGCCGATAAATAGTTGTTAGTTTACAGATATCTTTATAAACATCTAAGGTCTTAATCATGACTATAAACGGACTGAGCTGAGTGGGCCTCGTAAAGCGTACTGAGGTAAACTCAACTCGTAATCAACATTAAGTAATACCTTGGGTTATGTCCCGTATTAAAGGTTTATAACTTCCGCCCAGAGATAACAATGTGATGACTAAATTTAATTACTTTTTTCGGAATGTTTAATATTTAAATTTTATTTGTGTAAATTTGTGAAGGGGAGACGAGCGCCATATTGCGTGTTCGCAGTACTGTGTGGATGCGTTATTTCGGAATTTCGTCATAGTACTTAATTATAATTTTTGTAGTTATTTTATAGTATAGTTTGTAGTAAGGGATCATGTAGGTACAACTTAAAATCCACCAGGAGTATTTACCGAGTTATGTAAAATAAAGGTATTTTAGTTTTAAAAGCATTTGTTAAAAATGTGTTTTGCGTAGGTACCTACCTACTCGTTAAATAATCCCACTAATACAACGAACTCAGAATAGCACAATTATTAAAATGAAATTTTAGGTGACTTTTTTGTTTATTTGAAAGTTTGTAAAATGTTTTATTTTATGGATGTGAAATTAAACTCATTTTTTGTTTTTTCGTGTCTATTATCTTTAGCATTTTTTAAATATAATGTAGCTATTACCTATTCGCTGCACGTACACACAACTATTTATATATAGTATTCTGTGTTCTTTGGCGACCACAGAATTGCTAATAAACAGGCTTTTTTTCCCATCTGAATATGCATTAGGCAAAATGCTACTTTTTACATTGCCGCATAAGCAGAAGGTAAGTAGGTAACCTAAATAAAGATTGAGAAAATCAGGACGTAGCGACTACAGAATTCTTATCAACTACCGAATTGAAATTCAAACACATACCATAATGGAAATTCAGGATTCAGGATCTTCTCGTTCCCAAAGGAAAATGTTAGTTCCCTATTTTAGCTATTTTCTATGCCAAGGGCCTATTCCTTGTTGAATTTTTGAATAATGTAACTAAAACATTGTTATGAATTTTATTAAACTCGTATTTCAATCCAACCTATGCAGAAGAAAAATCTAATATTTTTACGTTTTTTTACCTTTGAATTAAAAATATAATCTAGTAGGAACCTACTGTATTACCTTATTGCATAGTCGTAATTATACTGTTGAAACTATATGATAATAGCTTAGAGGCCAAAAGAAAAAAAAAACGATTCACTTCGACTTTCTATAATTAGGTATATATAGATTTCAGGCCTCTAATGAACATAGCTATAGCAAAATAAAGTCGAGGGCTATATGATAAGTACCCTTGTTTACCGCCTGAGAGCACTACCAACACAAAATAAAATGATGCCATCATGTAGCGCCATCTTTACAAAGATTACAGACAAAATTTCAGATAGATTTGTAGTTAGTTGTGTTTTCACTACTGTTGAAAGTCATCAAGTGCATGTTTATTTGGCATCACTGATCGCTCACAAAAAAAAATTGAGCATTCATGTTCGATGTTCGGCTCGAGTGTAGGTATTTAAAAACAGCTATTGCTTGAGGTTTGGCTCGTGGTTCTGCTTAAGTCAAGTCCACGCTAATAAGAGCAACGCGATTAAAACCAGAAAAATGAGCTTAATTTCAAAGCTCAAAGATACAAGCATTTATGAAATATAAGAAAGCTTTTAAAGCAAGAATTCAAGCATTTATGAAATCTTTGAGAAAAGGGCCTGAATTCTTTATTTTCTTTAGCAACCAAAATCAATAGTGCCACAGATGTCTAGAGCCTTTCTTTAAGACCAATATAACTTTACATTTCTCGCATCAGAACTTTCCAACAAATAATTTGGATTTTCGCCAGAATATGTTGGTCTTGGGCTATGGAGAACTTAGAACTCCATTAAACTACTGACTTTATGTTGGCCGATATTTTTTGACATCTCGATAATTGTTAAAAAAAATAGATGCAAATAAACATTCACTAAAATGTTTGTAAAATAAACTCTAAGTTTTATTTTACTCTAATTAATTTAGACCGAATGTGACTGAAATAAGTTTAGAAACTAGGCTTAGTTCCTTTGAAACTGAGAGAGAGGTCTAATATAGCCTCTTTTTTCCAACGAAAACTCGATTTCGATTTTTTTCTGTTTCGAAGTACAATAACTTCCTATTATTACGAAACGGGGTAGAGACACGTAGAGACTCTGCACCGGCCTACTTTACAGAATGCGACTTGAGAATGAGTCCTGTGGATTTGTATCGATAGCTAACTTATTGGCAATCTCTAATTTAAACAATCGACCGACACAGAGTTGTTATTCCGCGGACGTTCCTAATAATGATAGGTCCAACTTCGTGGAACTTTAACCACGATATATGTCCAAGTTTGTATGAAAAAGGTTAAGGTATTGGCTGAAGTACGAGATTAAATAAAGTTTGCTTGAATTGTGCGGTTAGTTTTGGTGTAACCGACCGTTTTCATATGATATCGTTTGGAGTAAAATATACTTCATGTGCGAAACTTTAAGTCATTTCGGTAGAACCATTATTTATGTCAGAGAATTGAAGTTTTATAACGCCTCACTGATTCATACGGTTTGTCACTATCCACAGTCATATAAGCGATATTCAGAAACCACCCTATGTGGTAATTCCAGGTGTGGTGGTTTCTTGTCCCAGCGGATTAGTCTAGCTATCCAGCGCGAGAACGCTGCCAGCGTTTTGGGGACCATGCCGCGGTAGGGCGCTGCCGACAACTTCCTGTTTCTTTAGTGTAAATTTTGTTTGTAAAATGTTTGACTTACTTTATTAATTAGGTTTTCTTATGCATGGACTCCACTTATGTCCCGTAAAAAAAATATTTGTAACCATAGAAAAAAACCCTCTGCTCCTCCCTTTTGCTTATGTGATTATCATTCTCATTCAAAAAAGCAAGACAAAGCCTTAAAAAGAGGAAAGTCTACCTACTCTATCTTAGATTTTTCTTCTGTTTTCGCGATGTTGTATTGAAATTAAAGACATTTTTTTTCGGTTTGAATCGCGTGGTTTTTATTACTTTTAGCATTGTTACAACGCTCAACGTTTCGAGACCTTTCCAGGTCTCTTCTTCAGGATAGACTAAGATGTGATTTGTCATTCTAATGTATTAAAAAAAATATTTGTATACTCTATCTTCATACTAACGTATTTGAATGTTTTCTCCCTAGATGTCTCCCAAGAAGACATTAGAGCAAATATGTTTATACCATAAAACCTGTATCTGCCATGACCATGACCATGCCCCTTTGTTTTGTTTTCAGCAAACCGATAATTCTAAAAACTTCGTTATTGGCTGAAATCGTGTCATTGACAGAATTGTTTAGCATACGCTATATAGACGCCATAAATAACAAATAAATAGTAATTAGTTTAATTTTATGCTATAAATAATAAAAACAAATATTCTGAATAATATACACTCGCACGCTGAGTAAATTGAACGTCAAAGTTTAGAGACATAGAAATTTACATACCAGACGGTAAATTTTCATTTCGTCTCATTCAATTATTGAACAAAGTTTTAGGATCCTAATTGATTCACGTATCCTATTTGAATTAATAAAATAGTTTTAATAAATTGCTTTTAAAATTAATATTGAGTCTATCAGTTTTATTGGTAAAGTTTCGTAATACATTAATTTAGAAAATATTAACTTCGAAGTTTTGCCATTAATTATAATGGTTTAAAATGTTCGTTTTAAATATTTAATTAACCTTTTAAATGCCATGAAAGTAATGGTCTTTATAGAGGACATAAACTTGACTGCGAGCGCGTTACTGAAGATGCAGTTACTGTAATATGAAATTTGAAAAAAATTGCGGATGGTTTCGGTATTAGACATAGAGATGTAAAACAAAACGTAGACAAGAACACATACATTCTTACAGTATCATCATCACTCCTACAAAATAAGAAAGGCCGTTCTCTTTTTTACCATGTATTTAAAAACTTAATTAACATTCCAAACACCAAAATTTACTAAGATTTGTCTGGCGTATGAGTATGCAAAGATTCTGTGATTGCATGCATTCTTTGGATGCGCATTCGTGCGAATTCTTCCACTAGAATTGATTCTCTATTATACTGAATTAATTTAAACGTATGACTACATTCCAGACGAATTCGTATCCAATAAACTGGAGGCTCTTAGACCTATATTTATGCCTCTGGGAGCCACACGTCATAGAATTAATTAAATCGCACAGTATCTTTAAGGTAAATTAAATGTAATCGCAGGTAACATAGTTACAATAACAGCTGAGGGGATCCGACGATAATGTACTGTGATAATATTCATTATCTCGACCCCGTCCTGGCTACATTTTACACACATACGTTACGCGTTTGCGTAAATTAGACGTTACAAGAGAAGGGTTAAATTGAAATCTAAATTTGTACATAGCTTTTGGCCTAAATATAATTAAAACTTAAATATTTCACTGGCCATTTTATAACTAATTGTGGATAAGTTTATTAATTATTTATTGGGGACTTATTTTTTTTTTTTATTTGATTTCTTAAATAAAATATATTATTTTATCTAAGTATGTTGTTTTAATCGTATTTTAATAAAATTCTTTTTGATTAATATTTTATCTCTTCATTATCTTAGATAGCAGTTGTTAGGTCAAGTTAGAAGCCTTAGTGTGACCTAAAAACTATTATACCAGCTACACCACTATATGAAAAGAAAGAAGAATAAATCTCTACCTATTTAGGTACTTAATTAGTAAGTGGCTTTATTGGCCACCATAGCTTGTCAAGTTCATGTGCACTATTCACCGTTTCTTATCGTAGGCCAGTGCATCCACTAACGAAGACAAGGTAGAAATAATTTCACTGTCGTGTTAACCTTTAACTAGGGACACCTTTTTTTTGTAACACTAGAACGGACATAGGGTCTCTCAGACCCCCTGCAATGTTTTAGGTAATTTTATATGAAATAACAACAGAAATATAATAAAAATAGGTTAAATTGGTCACTTGGTTTGTAAGGAATAAATATTGATTATATTTTTAAAATATTTATCAAAGAAAGATTAATTATTACAAATTAAATGAGAAAAGGCACGAAATTTTAAATGAGATCACTTACAGTACTACAAAATATTTTTCTTTTTAGATAATTAACAAAATTAGATGTTTTTCTTAAAGTGTAATATATTTTCTACAAAAATAACAAAAAGTTTCACTATTATCAGCCATTTAAAAAAAATCACCTATAACAAAAAACTAATGTTCATACAAAATTGTTTCTTTGAGAATTAGGGACATAGGGTCTCACAGGCCCTTTCAAAACTTTAAATACATGTAACTTACGTGTTCTTCTTTCTTTTTGGGCGTTTGGTGACCAAACTTGAAGCTACTGAGCTGCTGACTCGCAAGAAGCACGGGGAAGTACCTTATTTTACGTCAACGTAAACTGTCTCGGGCCTGTCAGACCCTATGTCCCTACTAAAAGGTTAATTATCATTTAGATGAGTGTGCTATATGTTGCCAATATTCGAATGAATAAACGTATTGTCATTTTCACCTAGCATTACGGTACGATAGCAGTCAAAAGTTACCCTATCAAATTATAAAAAAACAAGTGTGAGTCGGACTCGTGCATGAAGGTTTCGTACTATTTTCAGAAAAATCACGTTTATTGTATGGGAGCCCCACTTGAATATCTATTTTATTCCGTTTTTAGTGTTTGTTGTTATAGTGGCAACATAAATATATCATGTGATTTTTTTATCATCGCTATCACGGTTAATGAGATTCAGCCTGGTGACAGACAAACAGACGGGCAGTTGAGTATTAGTAAACTTTGTGTACTGAACCCTAAAATATTGTGCAGGGTGCCCGGTGAGATATTACCTCAAAAATAACTTAGTTTTCTCTTCCGTATAGATTTCTCATTTTACTCTTTTGCGCCAGCTTGCTCCTATAACAGCCTTGTCTAAGCACTTTTATATCGAGTACATATTCGTTCCAACGTTCGCACCTGAGTTTTACGTTTATGAGTATGGCTCTATTCACTTTGTACAGGGTGTGAAGTTATTGTTGGGTGTCAAATTGTGGACGTTTGCGGAAATATTATGTTATGTCCTTTTTAGAGGACGTTAGTTTAAAGGGGTTGTTTTTTTTGTTGGAAAAAAATCCAAAAAAACAATCATTGTCTTAATTAGTCGAGTACTATCTTCGCTCTCATGACTTGGATGGGCGACCGATAGTAGTTGACAAAAAATCACGTTAAGCAGTGCTCCCGGTTGATATCTCTGTTAGCAGTCGTTCGGTAAAGTTAGAGACCTTAGAGCGACCCGAAAACTCTAACACTAGGTGAGCCACTCCACTTTCTTTGCCTGTTTCTATACGGTAATAATCCTATCATATATATCATATATGTGTGTGTGTGGTTGTGTGTTTTTATGTGTGTATGTATAATATGTATCCTAGTTTTTTTGTAATGTAGTTTTAGTTTTGGTACATTAAAGCGCTAATCTATCTATGTTATTCTAAATGTACGTGTGTTCGTTTAATTTTATAATAATTGTAGGCTTATAGGCAATTTATAGAAAACGAAATGCCTTTACGTCCCGGGATCGATTCAGACAGATTTGGTAGTAGCTTCAAGCATTAGTCAAATTCAAAACGAATTTGTTTGTTTTTTAAGGAAGATGGGTCGGATTGTTCCACTGCCGTTTATTCATATCACCACCTACCATCAGGTAGGTACCATTGTCTATCTATACTAATATTATAAAGAGTTGGTAACAATTGTAAAACAAACCTATGTATTTTCAACCGATTTCAAAAATTCTGTCACCAATAAAAGCTACATTATCGAGAAAACATAGGCTACTTTTGGTCCCGATATTCCCATGGGATCGGGACTTACGCGAGTGAAACGCGGGACTCTCCTTGTCGTGCATAAAAAGGGTAATAATCATCATCTTTATGTAGCCAAAAGTTATCCATACATCCTGTAGGTCCAATACTAGGCTGGAATTGCTCTTAAATCCTATTTTTAGTATGATATAAAAATATGTTGGCGTTCCGTGATGCAAATACTTAACGTGAAGTTTTAAGAGCTATTTTATATACTTGTAGTTATTATTACTTGGTTGTTTTAGGACTAAAATGTTGAAATTCCAAAATGTGGGATTTGTATTTGTGGGATAGAGTATTAGCCGAGGTTTTTTAAAATCCCTGCCGGGTTTATCGAAAATTGTTGATTATTTCATGACGGAATGTTGTTGAAAAGCCAAAATAGTTTTTTTTTGTGTAAAATGTGGATAGATTTCAACACTTTTTGACATATTTATCTGGAAACTGCACTAAAATGTAGGAAACAATGTCACCTATAATCCACATACAAAAAATAACAACATTCCGTCAAGAAATATAATAATCAACAATTTTCGATGAACCCGACAGGGATTTTGAGTTTAACGGTTATAATCCTCTCAAATGTGGATATAAATTAGGATGGATAACGAAAACAGGGAGGCTTTATTCAACAGTGGGATACTGTAGTCTAAATATTATATTTTATTTTAAGTGCTTTAGTCTCATCATCATCATCCGAGCGTTGTTCCCGGTTGCATCTCTTTCGAGAGCCCGGGGTCTGCTTTCCTACTTTTACGTCTCCACTTCGCACGATCTTCGGCATCCCGTGTAGTGAGGCCATTTGCACGCATATCCGATCTTACAACGTCAAGCCAGCACTTCTTGGGTCTTCCCAATCTGCCGCGGCCGGGTGGAGGCGCCATAGCAAGACATTTGTTTCCCACGTAACTAGCCGGTTTCCGTAGAACGTGGCCGTACTACCGTAAGCAGCATTCTTGCAGTTTGTCTGCAATGTCTCGGACATGAAGGCTGCCCCTGATGCGGGAGTTTCTCCACACATCCAGCGCATCATCTTCATCTCCGTGACACTTTAAGTGCTTAAGTCTGCATTGCGCTTTCTTAGAAATATTTTAAAGGAACAATACTTCTGCAATAACCCTTCTTTGCGGTAAAAACACAACGCATGATCGACGAAGTGCGGGATTCGAAACAACAACGCATTTTTAGTTGTTGTTGAATTTCACAATCACAACATGTTCGATTTTGATAAAACTTAGTTGGGAATAGGCTGAGATAAACTAAAATACCTAGCTGTAAATTATTGTATCTTTATTGCATTTCATTGGACGACAAAATCCAAATAAAATTCAGTTTAAATACAACTTTTACAGAAAAAAAAACGATAAATAAAATACATTTCGGTTGGTTCACGTAATCAATTCTTCTTTTCGGGGTTGAGCGAGCAATTTGAGGACAATTTGGAGTTTTTCAAGCAGAGTTACTACGCGTTTGCATAATTTATTTTCTTGTATTTGATTAGCTGGAGCAGGAGGGTTAAATCGGTTACTTTTTCTTTTCGTAGGTATTTTTATGGAAATAAGGTTTTTGTAAATTAATTGTAGATTTCTTTCATTTCGAAATATTTTATTAGGTTGCATATTTATAAGGTAATTTTTAGAAAATATTTATTTATACACTAGCAGCGTCCCGCTGTTTCACCTGTATAATTCTCGCTTCAGTTGGAACTTTAACACTATTAATACACCGAGTTTTATTGCAATCGGTTCCGATCGATTAAAAGAAATAAATAAACAAATAAAATCAATAACAAAAAAAATAGATAAACAAAATAAAACCGACAAAAGAAAACAAAGTCACACAAAAAACAAACTATTATCATATTATAAACTGTTTTGTAATTGTGACCATAAATAAACGAATTATTTATTTATTTAAAATTCTTTATTAGTTAAATAAAAATAAAATTAGAAATATTTTAAAGAAACAACAAAGAAAAACACAACGCACGATAGACGCAGGGCCGGCCGCAAAACATGCCTAAGTTGTAATGATGAAGCAATACTAGCGAAAATACAACGTATTCAACGTAGTCACCGATGCCGGTAGACTAATTGGTTCAAGTCGTACTCCCGATTTGAGTAAGATGCTGGTTCAAATCCAGCCCTGCGTCTATCGTGCGTTGTGTTTCTGCAGCATTGTTTCTTTAAAATATTTCTATGTTTCTATGCCCAGTGCAGGCATAAGCACTTAAAATACAATAAAAATAAAACTGTAACAAAAAGCAGTTATAATTTAGAAACTAAACTCTCAAGCGAAGGTGCGTAATAATCCGACTTGATGTCGTGCGATCTCATCGTATCTTCTGTTAGATTTGTAAGTAGCAGCAAGGTTTTGAAGCCACAGGCTTTTCCCAGTCCTACGTCTTGATCGATCCTAGAAAAACATAAAATTATTAGGTTATGTTGTAATTAAAATCATTAATATTTCTTTTTTAGGGTTCCTGGGTACTGAGACTTCGTTGTCTGTCCGTCTGTCACCAGGCTGTATCTCATGAACCGTAATATAATAGCTAGACGGTTGTTTTTATTGCTCAAAGCAAGAAATATCTTACAAGCGCAGTGGTAGCGCACTCGCCCGGCAAGCGAGGTGTTCGAGTCCTGTCATGGGAGGATTTTTGATGGTGTATTTCTTCCTTGTTAAATATTTCTATAAAAATCAGTAGTTAGTATTTAGTATTTTTAATTTATTAACTGACTAGTAAAAAAAATACCTACAATATCATAAAAATTTACTAAAACAATAATTAAAATTAAAAATTCAAATACCTATGGAGTATGGTACCCAAAAGGATGGCGGCATTGCCTATTTAGATACAAGTTCGATATAGTTATGAATAGGTACTAACATTTTGCTGTCTGACTTTTGAATAACCTAACTCCTATCTACCTAGATTTTTCCTAAATACTTAGATATTACTTAGGTAAGTAATACCTAAGTATTTAAATAATCACGTTCATATTTCATTGTTAACAATTATAATATTTTATAGCATTTTGAAAGTTACACGATTTATATTCATAGTACCTATACCTATCTATTATCGCATAATTATACGTTTTATTATCCTGCTTTTAAAAAAATTAAAGTTAGTACTTAAATCTACTTTATTAACTTGAATTTTTAAATCTATATCTATTAAATGCATTGTCCTGACTGACTGATAATATCATAGTTCAACGCACAGCCTAAACCGCTGATAGTAAAGAGCTAAAATTGGAGATAGATAAATAGATTAATGCTTTATTGACTGTGAACTGACTGTGCTCTTTATATAATTCAAAATTCAAAATATGTTTATAAATTTGGATATTTACATAACACTTTGAATCGTTGAACCAATGAATACTTAGAACTGAACCTATTTTTTTTCCTTTTATTAACCAACCTAAGCTCTATTACGAAAACGACCATGTCTCTTTAAAATCTGTAGAATCTCAAAGGGTTCTGGTTTCACAGGGTTATGGCATAGTTACAGAGATTACTCACATATCTCCGATGAAAAGGACACGTCTCGGGTCCGACTCTCCGGCCCTCTTCACTTTATATATTTTTACCACTATCGCCATCTAGCGACGCCAGTGGTAAATATCAATGTTAAAGTTGCGGTAACGTTGTCAAGGATTTCTTGCATGTGGTACGGAACCTTTCGAGCGCGGGTCCAACTCGCACTTGGCCGGGTTTTTTATTAACCAACCGAAGCTCTATTACGAAAACGACCATGTCCCTTTAAAATCTGTAGAATCTCAAAGGGTTCTGGTTTCACAGGGTTATGGCATAGTAACAGAGATTACTCACATATCTCCGATGAAAAGGACTCGACTCGGGTCCGACACTCCGGCCCTCTTCATGGCGAATTCCCCGAACATTTTCCCCGGTTTACCTAGTTGGATGGCTTCTCGGCCCGATTGTTCGACAACTAAATCTGTGAAAGCACCCGCACCTGAAATTTTAGGAGGCTGGATTAATTATTTTCGTATGATAAAACCATTTTGAAAACCACAACCATCAACCAACCATCATTTATTCGTAACAAAAACACAAATATAAACAAAAATAAATAGTTTACAATTATTGTTCCCGGTTGCATCTTTCTCGGGAGCCCGGAGTCCGCTAAAACTAAAATCAATTGGGGTCGGCGCAGTAGGTAAGTCATTATTGACCATACCTTCTGCAAATTAGATCTGGCAATATTTTCAGGGACCAAGCAGTTTATGCGCCACCGCGCGCGGAGAACTTATTGTTTGCTAGTCTCCTTCAGATCCCTTAGTCACCTTTTATGACACCTACGGGAAGAAATGGGGTAACCTTATTCAATGCCGGGGCTTCACGGAAGACACGGTCAGTTTCATAAGAACTATGCAGTGCACGCACATAATGCTTTGAGGTAATTACTTGTGATTTTCGTGATACGTATTCATATTTTTTTATATTATATTAAATAAATAATTACAACAAACTTATATACTGCGTGTTTCCATTTCATGTGCTAATTAATGCAGAATAATGCACCAGTTTCAGTATTTTAAGAAATTTTATACTTGACCACGTGAGTTTCGGTTTCGGTTTCGGCCGGAAAATCAGTTTTGGTCGGACTCTAGTATAGATATAGTAATAAATTGTCCTTACCAATAGCCAACTGGCCATGTCTCAATGGTACAAATTTATCCGTTGCTCCATTTATAAAATGCACATCAGGTCTGCTAAGATAAGTGCTTGCTCTGTACAGTTTGGGCATGTTTACTTTAAAGTCACTGTCGAATATGACGGCTCCGATTTCAGGGTCGTCCTTCAAGTATTTCACGTATTCTGTGTAATACTGTTCTTGTATTACATCTGGCTAAAGCAAAAAATAGAAGACTATAAAATACTGTAATTGTATCATTTAAATAACAGAGGGTAAATTCACTGTTTTCATCTTTTTACTTATTACCAGATCAGACCTTCGGGTGGACACAGACTTGAGGCTGTATTTTTTAATTGCTTTGCCATTTCGAACGATTTAAATAATTCGATTTCTACTGATTAACGTTCGGAACTAATAGACGTCTTCGGAACTAATAGTTCCGGAGACGGTCACCATCACTTTTAATAGAAAACGCGCGACAACCGCGCAACATGGGGCAGATCAAATCGGCACAAAGATGTAATGTCGTTTTGTATGCTATAGCAATTCCAGCGTAGGTAGGTACTTGTATAGTTTCATTTCAGTATCTTAAATCAATGTAGGGGGAATCAGCAATGAAACGGACGTGTTTTGAAACGATATCTCAAGGTTTGTGATCGATAATATTAGTTCCATGGACGGACGGTCACCATCACTTTAAATAGAAAACGAGCGACAACAGCGCAACATGGCACAGATCAAATAGGCACAAAGATATTTTGTATGGTATAGCAATTCCAGCGTACTTGTATAGTTTCAGTTCAGTGGCTTGTGACCATAGACCATAGACAAGGGTGTATGGTCATCAATAGTGCCAACACCCAAAAAACCTAAAATATTTTCGATCAAAAACCTTGAGATATCGTTTCAAAACACGTCCGTTTCATTGCTGATTCCCCCTACATTGATTTAAGAACTCTTTTACACAACTGAATAACTTACACCATGATCGCATTTCAGTCCATACGATTCCAAAACGTTTTTCGTTTCCAAGCAACTAACGCAGTAAACTGTCTTCTTGAAATTTATTGATTTTAAATATTCAGCTATGGCTATTGATGGTATCGTGAGATTTTCCTGAAAAAAAAAACCACATTGAAACAATGTGAGCCGTAACGGGACGGGTGGCAGATGTGAAACATAGACTCGCTACGAAATACTACGTATATAATAGTACATAATATTATATTCCATCATATAGGTAGTTATATATACTCATAGCGTGTTGAGGCGTCTGCGTCGCCGTCTCGTGGCCTGGTCGCCACGCGAATTTTTAGGTTTACCCGCGCGCCTATAGATGTTTCACATCAAAAAATTGAGAATCACTGGTCCTTTGGCCAGGGACACAATTTGTGAATCGCTTATGCCACTTCGAGCTCGATTTCTTATTAATTTTCTTTAGTTGTTGGCTGTTTTTCTGTGAATCGCACGACCGCAACGAGTGGTCTCAATCACTCGCCGCAGGATTCCGACATCGAACGAAAATGAGCAGAAATCGAGCTATTTAAATGCCCTAAGTGGCACGACCGATTCAAAAATAAGGCCCTAGGCCACATGTGTAACTAAGGGCATAAGTTTACGGACGCAAAAAAAATATGTACTCAAATAAATCTTTAATTCTTACGTATCCATCTTCAATGCCAGCATCCTTAAAGTGATTCTCGTAGTTCGATTGAGATCTCAGGCTATTATTTGAAACGTAGTTCACAGTTTTTCCATGTTTTTTCATTAGTTTAAAGAACTCCCCTGTGCGTGGTAGAGGTGCCTTTGTCTCCCATATTACACCTACGAGTAAAAATACATTCTGTGAACATCACACAGCGCCATCTAGCCCCACGGTAAAGCTACCAAGCTTGTGTCACGGTGACTGGACGACGGATAGGTATAATACCTATACTCTATATCAGTAACTTGGATCAAAAATGTAAACAAAGAACTCTCAAAGACATTTTCCGGTTTTAAAATCGCGTGGTATTCAATACAACATCGCGAAAACATAAGAAAAATCTAAAGAGCTCTATGAGAGCTCTCAATTTCAAAGGGAAAAGTAAATAATGAGTTGTCACTTTCAATTAAATGTATGGCATTTTTGTTTTCATTTTTGACCTTAGTTTCTTAAATAAAGTTAGAATACTTTTATTTATTGTTCTTTTGTAAATACATGCATATTATGCACACCGAGACCAGTAACAAATATTTATTTTTAAGCATAAATACTTTTACCCGAATTGAAATCGCAACCAGAATAAAGATTGAAAAAAAAAACAATTCCGGGCCTGTTTATTTCAGTAGGTACTAGGTACCTACTAGATATCATTTTATTTGTAATCTGCAAATAAATCTAGGCCTTGGCCTTAAACATTATCTAGGTAAGCATACACCTAGATGATGTTTATTTATTCATATCTATTCATTTATGATAATCGACACGAATTCTTAAGAGGAGTATATACGCCAACGACCTTGAAACTGAAAATCCCTGTCGGGCTCATCGAAAATTGTTGATTATTTCATGACGGAATGTCGTAGAACTTTTTTTTGTGCACAGATTGTAGGTGACATTGTTTCCTACGTTTTGGTGTAGTTTTAAGACAAGAACCTCCTATTGGTGCAAAGCCTATCCAAATTTTAGACAAAAAATGTCTGATTTGGCTAAAATGTCGATAGGCTTCAATACGTTTCGACATATTTGTATGGAAACTGCACTAAAATATCGGAAACAATGTCGCCTACAATCTGTACACAAAAAAAAGTTCTACGACATTCCGTCATGAAATAATCAACAATTTTCGATGCGCCCGACATGGATTTTCAGTTTTTCAGAATAGGGCCCTTAACGTTCATCTAAGTACGCTAATATTCTATAGAGGAAAGATTTGTATTTTAGGTGTGTGTGTGTATGTTTAAAATGAATCAACTCAAAAACTACTATGCGCATTTCAAAAATTCCAAGTATGGATGTTGTTACATTTTAAATTGCATTAATAATATAAATTAAAATTCAACAAGATGCGTACAAAAACAAAATTGGAAATCAATTGACTTAGAATAGAATAATAACCACAATATTTATTTTCAAAATCATGAAATATTTAATTATTGACCATGCAATTTCGTTGTTATAAATCCGGTTTCATTAAATTATTACACAATCTATTCCCAAAATTAAAATGGCCGGTCTTCAAGCAGCCGTATTATCTACCAAGTTTATAACTCAGTTTCATAGGCATTATGTAACTGCTTTGAGGTAATCACTGGTGATTATCACGTTACCTACGTCAAAGCTGCAATGCACTGTAAAGCTTATCAAAGGCAGTTATCAACTGAATAGATAATAGATACGGGTGAACGAACTTAATAATCAATATTTAAAATGTCACGAATTACATTACATGTTTTAGGGTTCCGTACCCAAAGGTAAAAAGCTAAAGGGTTTAGGGTTCAGTATTCAACTTTTCAACTGTCTAGCTATCACGGTTCATGAGATACAGCCCGGAGCCAGACGGACGGACAGACAGACAGACAGCGGAGTCTCAGTAATAGGGTCACGTTTTTACTCCTTGGGAACGGACGGAGCCTTAAAAACAACAGCCACATTACTTGTAGTAAACAAAACAACAACTGTTGTCATGAATTTTGACCCATGACAACAGGCAACGAACAAATAAAATTAGACGAGGCTAATCAATTTGTAATTATCAATAACAATTTCCCCTTACCATCACAATCCGAGAAAACATGATCAAACGACTCCAAAAACGTTTTAAATTCACTTCCATTTAACTCCGCCAAATTCACAAGGCCCGACATTATCGATTATTAATCGAATGACCGATTAATCGATATTTTAACTTATAATAATCGAGAGGAAATAATCGAACACGTGTGTTTATAACCTAGTCGTGTTGTGTACTGCGCTTGCGTAAGCGTCTAGATATGACGTATGACGGGTACGTTTGGTTCGTGTCCATTGTTTCGTCAGAATTTGGTTGATAATGAAATAATTATGATAAGTAACTATAATACAGATATAACTATAATATATATAATACAGCTAATATCAAAATTTTGTTGTTTTTTTTTCAATTATTATAATTTATTTTATTTTAAAATTAAATTTTAAAACTGAGGTAGGTACTCAATTGGACCATTTTTTTTTGTTGTTTTGTTATATTAGAGCATGCAAACATTAAAAGCTTATACATAAAAAAAAAACAATTATATTTATGAAAGTGCGTATGTTGTGTAATGTAAATTTAATGTTTACAATATTTATAACATAAGTAGGTTGTATATCGTAAATTTACTTTCCATGGTAACTAAAGTTGCTTATCAAATTCACTTTAATTATGTTGGCTTTACATTGATAACTCCTATCAGTTGGGATTTAAAATAGATAATCTAAAAGATATAGCACAACACGTGTTATAGGAATGGTAGGTATACAATTCGACTGGTTTTGATGCGAAATATCTATAGGCGCGGGTAAACCTAAAAAATTGCGTGGCGATACAGGCCATGGTGACGCCTCGCCACGCTATAAGTATTTTATTACAGTCCCCGTATTTTATTTCACGTACTAATGTCTTAAATACTAAACTGTACAGTTTTGTTGAATCGATCACTCAATGGGACAAAGATACCAGTTAAGGTTTAAATAATTCGGCAGCTTCTAAATTCATTATAAGTATGAGATTTTTTGGTATTTAGGATCTGCTTAATTCTTTAAGAAGCCCTCAAATTTTAAGTAGCATCTTACCCCTGTATTTATAGATGAATCGAGTAATTACTCTGCCTAAGTAAAGTCTCTGTCACGTTGTAGCAGACGTTAAAAAGGCTGACAAGTGCGAAACGAATGCATTACTTAGCTAAAGTAATTACTCGACTTGTCGACGGCGCGGCGGCGGCGTCGACGGTTGTCGGCTTGTTGAAATACGGCGGTTAGGTATTCAACCATAAGTAAATCTGTTCTAAGACAATGGAAACGCGTTACTTTCAAATCGATCAGCTGTTCGGTTTCCCATAGAAACGGCCTTGTTTACTTGTTTCATTGAAAATTACAAGTAACAGTATAGGAAGTGGCTCGATTCCATTGATTACTAGGTATTTAGGGTAGGTATATGGAATTATATTTGATTAGTATTGTATTATTAGATATTAGTGTCTTTTGCTACCTACTATTAATCGATTTCACCGTTCCAACCATTGATGTGTCATAAAAAGATGCCCCTTTTTTATTGTCTTGGTTAATTCAGGTTACAGAATACTAGAGTCCGACCGAAACTGGTTTTCCGGCCGAAACCAAAACCGAAGCATTTTACCCATTATTCTGCATTAATTAGGACATGAAAATAATGGAAACACAGTATATTAAGTTTCTTGTAGGTATGCATTTATTAATAAAAATCCAATACTTACAAATAAATAAAATATTTACCTACTTAAATATTTTTATAATTTTTTCAAATTAAGTTCTCCTAACAAAATGTTTATCGGTTATCAATGACGTTGCCGCGAGAAACGAAGTTTCAGTTTCGGCAAAAGATCCGGCCAATTTTGGCCGAAACCGAATTTGCATAAACAGATTTCCAACCAACCAGACAAACAATCAAACTTTTCTAAATATAATTTAACTAATTTTAACGAAATATGAAGCATGCAAATATTTTCACATTTAAAATTTTATATTTAACTTGATATGAACCGATCGGAAAGAACTCAAAGTACACCTATGCATCAAAAGTTTAGAGAACAATGGTTTTTTTGGCACGATCGAGAATAAGCTATTTTTAATACTAAAAGGATTCCTATAAAGAGTGGGCGTCAAATTTTAATAATGCTATCTTCTTTACAAAGGTAAAAATAGCTACCTATTTATACCTTCTAACAAAATGGAGAAGATCCTATTCAATTCAAGTTCAATGCAGTCACCGAGAGACAGAACAAAATTAAAACACGTACCTTACTTATGTAGTAAACGAAATCAGTATTGAAATCGGTATCTGATGACATGTCTCGCACGTGACTGCTATTTCAGAATACTTAGTCGTAAAAATACCGGTCAAGTGCGAGTCGGACTCGCTGACGAAGGGTTCTGTACCATTGTCAAGAAAAAATCACGTTTGTTAAATGGAAACTCTATATGGATATTGATTTTATTTGTTTTTAGTATTTGTTGGTAATCATCTGTAAAAAATTGAACTGTTTGACTATCACGGCTTATGAGATACAGCCTGGTGACTGATAGACGGATAGTGGAGTCTTAAAAATAGGGTCCGGTTTTTACACTACGGGTATGGTATCCTAAAGAGAAATAGTGTTAGAAGTTAAATAGATAATAAATAAGCCAATAAGAGCGGTCTATGATAGGTATTTAGTTAAGAGGAAACCTCATTACCTAGGACTCACCACGGTCCTAAAGCATGGCACCTTGGTGAGTCGCATTCACCAAGGACTCACCAAAGACATTCGCTGATCCGGAATAGGCTTCAGTGCCGCCTTATTACCTAACTTCTCTAAAGCCGGGTTACCACCGTAAAAGAGAAATGATTGACTCAACTATATATCAATGCAAAGCCCAAACCGCTGGTCCTAGGGACATGAAATTTAGAGAGTGTGGTGAGTAGGTATCCTCTAAAGGCAACTTACTACATACTGCCGCCACCGGTGACGCTGTCGGCGGGTGTTCCTTCCTGCCTTGCCGAAATAGCCGTTTGGCAAAAACCCGGCGACGTTGCCGCCGGCACTGTGTGTAGGAGCCTCAAGAAAGGATTTCTGGAAAATCCCGCGGGATCGGGGCGAGCATGTACACACTGCGATTAAACGCCTGCGTTTTCCCGTAGGTCTGAAACTGCAAAAATATGCAACACATAGCTTTCTATAGAAGCCCACGCATTAGCGTATTTTAAGTGACTGATTGTTGATACGCGGTTCTGCGTTTTCAGCTATTCGGAAACCGCGGGTAAAACCGCGGGAATCTGCTAGTTGACTCAAACTGAGAAATTTGTTACTCGGTCTATCCCTAACTAACATTTGAGTATCTTTATCTATTTTCCATTCTTACAAGTAACAGCGGCTTTACGAGTAAGTATTTTACATCTTTGCCGAGTAAGGCTTTCTTTAAAATCTTTTATTTTGTGTCAAATCGCTTTAAGATAAGAATACTAAAGCTTTGCCCTTTTTCCCGACTGCGCGACGCAAAGAGGGCTTATGTGTTTACCAGTCTATATGTATGTTTTTTTCTATTTGGTGCTTTAGGGGCCAAACGGATGATGGACCGATTTTAAGGATTCTTATGGCAATCAATTCGTCTTAGTCCTTAGCGATTGTCAGTAAATAGATTTGCAGGACCAAGACAAAACTCAATGGCCACATTAATGAACGTGGAGAAAGGTCGCGCTGGAACGGAACGCCAGTTGCAGATTTGAGTCCCACCAGGAACTAAAATTTTAGAAAGCAGTTAGTAGAAGCAATTATAATGTACCCATTCTGTCATTTATTAGTTATGGCATTATTCTTGATGTGCTCGCTTGCACAGATATTTTGATCACACTCTACATTTCTCTACAACTACTGCTCTTCCAACATGCTCTACAACGCTACATTGTAGAGTGTGAATGAAATAATGTTCTAACAATTAGGAACAATGCCATATTCTACAATAGAGAATTCTACAATCAATGTTGTAGAATTGACTGAGTATCGAGGAATTTGTGAAGGCCGTGATATAATATATCACGGCCTTCACAAATTACTATATTTAGGTACCTAGGTACGTAGGTACTATATTATAGTACCTACGTACCTAGGTATATGTATATAATTAAGTCAGAAACTAATTTGATAAAATTACGTTCTCGGACAATATTATGGTTCAATGGTTTCATTGTTTCTGGTTAATTATCTCTTGTCTTTTCGTAGTCTTGAAAGATTTCCTGATTAGAATCAGAATATTTATCTAGTATACAGTTTACATTTGAAGACCTCAGTGGCGCGTCGGGGAAAGACCGGACTACAATGCAGGAGGTTGCGGGTTCGATTCCCACCGGGTGCATGTATTTATGCTTAAAAATAAATATCTGTTTCTGGTCTGGGTCTTTTCTATGTTTCTTTTTATATCCGTTGTCTAATACCCATAGTACAAGCTTAGTGCTTTGTTTGGGGCTAGATTCCGCTATGTGTAACGTCGGGATATATTTATTTTATTTATTTATTTGATGCGATGGATTAAGAATGTATTTGCATTTTAACAGGACTCTAGTGTACAAATATTTGTAGTGTTACAACAAAGGTCTTACCTTTGTTGTAACACTACAAATATTCAAAGGTCTTACCTTTGTTGTAATCTAATAATCTCATATTCCCGTGTTATACTCCATAATTTAAAGAACTTAGACAAATATTTCCTAAATTACATATCTACGATATACGATTTTATTTTGATGTCGAAACTTTAGTCTACCCTTCGTTTAGAGTTAGACGAAACGAAATTGAATACGACCTAAGATTTAGACTAAATGGGTTTTAGACGAATTCCTTGTTGTGTTTTAGACGAGTTGCTACATTAGATTTAGGCGATTCGATACTTACCCAAATTTTGGACCTTATTTAAACATACCTAATATTATTTATTTTAATAATATTAGCAACAAATTGTTCAAGAAAAAAGTGCAAGGAATTTCCTAATTGTACCTACTTAGCTACCTTAGAAAAATGCCTAAGAAGGCACCATTATCTCGAGACTTCAAAGTGGACTCCATGATTGCTGAAGTATGCTAAGTGACCCTGCAGATCAGAGACTTACTGTCGGCCGATTGTTTTCTGTTCTCGGTCAGAGACCGAATTATGACCAATTTAGCGCTCGCCAGCGTCATGTTTCAAAGGAGTTATAGCTTTTCACAGCTGGTGCATTATTGTGTATAAGCCAGTATGAATTGCAACTTGGCACCACGTTAAGTCTTATGAGTTATGATGATGAATTTTCAAGAATCGTGCCCATAGAGTTTAAAACTAACAAAACAATTAGGCCACAATCGAATTGAGAACCTCCTCCTTATTTTGAAGTCGATTAATGAAGACTAACTTTTACCCCCTTACTTATATACGATTAATTTTATGTAATGTTGTAATTTGGAATACCAGTTTGTTTTAGGCCTGCTTGAACCGAATTTTCAACGAACGTTTTGACGCCACCTGTCGATATGTTCACACCTTTCGGACGGTGTGAACATATCGACAGGTAACGTCAATCTTAATGGTTTTACTACCATTAAAACTATATGGCACTACTAGTTTTTGTCACCGTTCCTCACCTCCGGCTTGCCTTAGTTGGTTGGTCGGAGTGACCATTGATGAGATAGCGGTCCCCCGCCTCTGGCTTGCCTTAACCGGCTGGTCAAAGTGGAGTCGCGAGAGCAGAAATGCTCGGAGGATGGACACCTAACGTCAGTGATGAGTTGGACCGCTCTCTGGCATACCAGTGATGACTTAAAATCCAGGGAGGTATCTCCATCCTTCAGCCTCTCACGTCCCTGTTGCTCCCTTGCTGTTACTTGCTCAGCTGATTAGGGAGCCCAGTTTGTGAGTTGACGAGTCTCCGTCTGCCATTAATACGTGTTTATTGAACATTGTTACGGCAGGCGCCATAGTCACCATAGTTCCCCCAGTAGCTAATCCACTACCATCACATCACTATAGCCCATGTTGTTTTCATCCGTAGATTTCTCAATAGTTCTATCCGATCCGGTGGTTGTCCTTTGCTGCATTTTATAGTGCAGACAGGGATAATCGCCGGCTTGGTGTCCACTTCATTGTTTGCGAGTAAAATTGTTATTGAAAAGGGCCTTTACGTGTTGGCTTCGGCTCCACGCACGCCTTCCAAAAGTCCGGGCTAGATAGCCCCGTGATACTGGACGTATAACAGACAATATTATAATAATAACAATATTCCAATTCCCTTTCATCTAAAATATATTTGTTTTTTCTAACGTGGTAATAGTAGTTGGGACAATGGTACTTATGCAATATTTACTTACTCAAGCTAGGTCAGACCTGTGCTATGAGTTTCTTGCCCCCCCCCCCCCCCCCCCCCCCTCAAGTCTAAGTTATTGGAGTACAACGTCATTTTGAATTATTGGGACTCTAGAGAGTGTGTATGTATATATTTGGCTATAGGTATCTATGGCCGTAGCCATACCTATAGCCCATAGCCAGGCTGCTGGTCTGCGGGTCGCAGCCCGGAGACCACCACTATACCCTATTTCAGAAACTTAGATCAAAATTGTAAACAAAAATTTCACACATTTATTCGAAAGTGACAGCTCTTTATTCGGTTCTTCGTTCTTTTTTAGCTTTATAATTGACAGTTCTTTGTTTACATTTTTGATCTTAGTTTCTGAAAATAAGGGTTATAGTGTTAGGCCGTATACAGAAAGAAAGCTGGAAACTTTTAAGCGCTGACAAGCTCTGACAAGCGCTTGTCAGCGCTTATAAGTTTCCAGCTTTCTTTCTGTATACGCACTTAAACTCGTAGTCCAGGATCCCTGGTACAATTTTGCAATTTATTCCTAATCCCATACATTTATTTGAAACTGACAGTTCTTTTTTTTACTTTTTCTTTAAAAATGACAGTTCTTTGTTTACATTTTTGATCTTAGTTTCTAAAATAAAGTAAGTAAAGTCTGTTGTCTATGGAAGTTCGCTAAGTATTCCTTACAAAGAAACTTGGAAAACGCTTGTTTATAAAGCGCTTTGAAGTTGTCGGTCGGTGTAAATCTTTAATTTTGGTTTGTTAAAAAGATTGTTAAAGCCTTGTTGGCTTTTATGTATTTTAATTAGAAGTTTTTGGAATATTAATTAATATTTTATAGGTATATGGTGTTCATAGGACCCATGGACCTAATTCAATTCAAATTCAATATATAAAAACAATTGACCTACCTAGGTAGGTACCTACAACAAAATAAACAAAAAAGCATAGATATCACATACCAAGTAGGTACCTACAGAGAATCAAAGATACTTAAAATTATAATTTATTAATTAAGTAGGATCATCAGTGGAAGTCCCAATGCAGCCGGGATTTCGTGATAAAAAGTAGATCTCCAGCTTACATCTGCATTCCTACCGAGTTTCTTAGCAATCGGCAAAGTAGTTTTTGCGTTATTGAAACACAACCAATTTCTTTTTTTTTAAATAATTCTAGATATTAACGCACTTAAAATTAATAGAATATCAAGTTATTTATTCTTGAAATTCAACCCAACAAAAATAATACCTAGTACCTACCTATTCCCGAAACATGATCTACCCATTTCACTCTAAATACCTTTCTTAAGATAGGTTAATAAATTTACTCGAGCTATTATTTACCCTAGAATCCTTCAAAGGGCCTCCGTATTTCATCATAACGCTATGATACCCTTTATGATTTATGAGGAGTTCCGACCTTGGACCCACCGCTACTGGATCTTCGGCCTTAGTGACCTTTGGTCAAAATGTTAACGGACACTCAGATGAGACCTGCCTTTTGTTGTGTTAGTTTATATAGGAAACCAGCTGCGCCCGTTGTTTCATTCGAATAAATCCCATAGGGAATATCGAGATAAAAAGTAGCCTAAGTGTTATTCCTGGTCTTTAGTTGTCTACTGACTAAGTTTCACACTAGCGATTGGGGACACGCTCTGTCTATAACTGATCCCCGATGTTTACTCCTGGGAGTGGTATGACGGTACAGCGTACTCCTCCTGGAAGCCTAAAGGTTAGCTGTAATTTAGGATGCTACATAATAACATTGTTAGATCAGCTGTTTCACCTGCGTAAATTCCGATCCGGAAAGAATATCGGTGTTTCGGAAGTTCCAGATCAAAGGCGTTTTCGGGTTGTAACTAGATTTAATTACATAAGATAAATAGGACAAACAGCCTCAATGAAGGATCTTCACGTCAAGGTGTTTTAATTAACAAAAAAATTAATGTATTTGACATCACGACCACTGTACGGCATATACAGAGCCGCGACGGACAGATGGACGGACGGAAGAATGAAAAGGCGCGAACAGAAACTCGTCCTTTTTTTGAAGTCGGTTAAACATACATAAAAAAAAAAAAAAAAAAATATCCCGACGAATTGAGAACCTCCTCCTTTTTTTGGAAGTCGGTTAAAAGTAGCTTATGTGTTATTCCAGGTCTCCAGCTGTCTACTTTCCAACTTTCATCGCAATTGGTTCATTAGTTTTTGCGTGAAATAGTAACAAAGTCACATAGATAAACTTGCAAACTTTAGCGTTTATAATATTAGTAGGATATGAGAGGCGGGTCACAGAGGCGTGGGTGGCTGTTTATAAATTTCATAATCTTTCTCCTTCATTTTTATTTACAAACGATTATTTAAGCTGGCAGAGATTACATATATTTTATGGTATCTGTCGAGGTAGAAATTTAAAAAGTGTACAAATCGGTAGGTAGAAATTAATGACATAGTTCCCAAACCTCTCAGGTAAAGGGTTCCGTTGGATAAACCCATAAACATAGTTAAAATACCTAGACCAAAAAAACCGGCCAAGTGCAAGTGAGACTAGCGGGTGAAGGGTTCCGTACCATTATCTCTAAAAAAACTTTGATAACGTTACGCAACGTTAGCATTTATATCATTGTGTTAAAAATTAAAAATCACGTTACTAGTATTGGGGCTCTCCTTAAATATTGGTTTTAGTAACTACTTTTTGTTGTTATAGCAGCTGCAAAAATACATCATCATTCATTCATCAGTGAAAAAGTCAACTGCCTAGCTATTACGTTTCATGAGATACAACCTGGTGACCGATGGCCATGGTTTCCCCACACCACAAATGGCACAATCGGGAATAAGTAGGTAACCAGCAAGAATACCTAGACAAAAAAACGTCAAATTGAAACACCTATCCCAGTCACCGAACACAACAATCCTACTCAAATTGTAGTCACGTCTACGTTAAGCTAAACTAGAAGTCAGAACCATTTGCATCCTCGCACAGATAAGGTGCAGCTTATCTTTTAAGTGAAATCTTCACGTGTGCAACTAAAAGTTTTCTATTAACAGTCAGAATAGAATACACCTCATGTAAAGTTTCATTGCTTTTCTCTAACTTAAGTATTTTGCTAACAATGAGGGTTGAGGGAATAGGATTTCACTAGAGGAATTTAATTTAAATTGGTTTCGTGTTTTATAAGGTTGAGAATCTTACTAATATTGTTATCTGTTTTCGCGATGTTGGATTGAAATTTCGGTTTTAATTGCGTGGTGTTTATTACTTTATTCAACGTTTCGAGACCTTTACAGGCCTATTCATACTCTATTCAGGATTGGCTGATGCTAAAAGTAATAAATACCACGCAATTAAAACCGAAAAATGATCGAGTTTAATTTCAGAGCCTTGAAATTTAATTTAAATTGGTTTCGTGTATTATTTTATAAGGTTAAAAGTATAATACGAAAGTTTGCAATTATGTTTGCATTTGTTGGCATTTGTTTGTAACTTTGTTACCGATTGCAATGAAGGGCGCGACGTACCTATGTGAAATGACGATCTAAGAAACAGTTTTTTGTACGCCAAAACATTTTAAAATAGGTGTAGGTCGGTGTACATAGTTGCCAGCCCGGAGCAGCGAGATGATGCATTTCCGTGTTCCGTATTTTCGCTGTAAGTGTGTAAAAATCAGCTATTAAGCCGCTATGGGTACTTGTACTAAATAATAAACTCGTTGGAGTGATAAAGCGCCTGAAAACATTTTAATAAGTCGGTCTGAAGTAGGCGTAAGAGTGTTGTGTTTTATTCCGACTGACCCTCACACAGAGGCGAGCATAAAGAGAAATGGAACAAAAACCTGCTTATTTATAAAACATCTGCATACTCGTAACTGTACCATTTATCGCGCGTCCGATACAAAATATATTCAGGGGAAGAAAGGTACTGCGTCAGTACACAATGATTTGGACGACAAAACAGTAACTCCGTTACCTTAGATTTTTCTTCTGTTTTCGCGATGTTGTATTAAAGTTAAAGACATTTTTCGTCAATCCTTATCAGTCAATCCTGAAGAAGGGACCTGTAAAGGTATCGAAACGTTAAGCGTTGAAACAATGTGAAAAGTAATAAACACCACGCGATTTAATCCGGAAAATGTCTTTAACTCCGTTACCTTAGTTAGATTACCTCGATGGTGGGTATTTTATCAACGACTTCGACTTTTGATCTATCTTTTTAAAAGGCGTATGAGTAATTTTCCGACCAGTTTGACTTAGGAGCTGGTGAAGCTTGTCCGTCAGAGACGAGTTTGAAATGGATCACTATTAGGCGACTTTCTCCTTCTAGTCTCTAATAGAGACCAGTCCAGTTCTATGCTCCTTACAGTGAAGAATTTTATTAATAAGGCTAGGTATTTGAGTATAATAAATAATATTTGTATCACGGAATACTTTTACAAGGTTTTTTATGTTGGATAAATTTAGGTCGCTTTTTGTAATGTGCGTTGTCACTAACATTCAAAAAACGTATCCCATACGAAAACCATTTTATTATCAACTGCCATTGCCAATTTTTACAAGCATTTGTTACGGCGATTTTTAAAGGTGACTTCGGTTACACCGATACTCGTCTAATTCACCAAGTGGTTAACATTAGGGTTCTAATGTGATTGTAGCCGTATAAAGTCGTACTTGTTGGGAATTTGGGAAAAGCCTCTCTTAGTGTAATGTTTGTTGCGTAAATCGGACTGGAGTTCCCGAGTCGACGTTGAGTTGAAGGTGATGGTTATTATTTAATCGTGTGAAGTAGGCGAATTACATAAAAAATACAAATGCCATTATCAGAATTATACAAATGTCAAGTGATACAAAATACATAAATAGAATTAGAATTATAAGTCATTGTCCAGATCAGAATGCCAAGTAATTGCATTGGGGGGGGGGGGGGAGGTCCATTAGGCCACTCTGAGGACCGTGGTATCCATGTATAGGGCAGCGCTCTATTAAGTGTTCCATGGTCTGAGCTTCTTCGCCACATTCACAGAGCGAGGAGTCTGTCCAACCAATCGGCAGATGCTCCCCAGGTACCACATAGTTTGTGGAGGATGTTGTTGCGAGAGACTAATTTTTGGTACAACTTTGTTAAATGTTCTTTGTATGTGAGGGATCTGTCGAGTGTGCATCCGAGATATTTTGGGAAGGCGTTGTACTTCACCTTGTACTGCTACCTCATCTCTTCCCGCGGTTGTCGTAAAAAACGACTAAGGGATCTGAGGGAGACTAGCAAACCTTAAGTTTTCTTCGCGTGGTGGCGGATAAAATGCTTGGTTCCTAGGAGGGTTGGTGTCAGGCAGGCGGCCGGCCGTAAAAATAATGGCAAATCTATTTGCAGAAGATATGGTCAATGATAACTTACCTACTGCGCCGACCCCAAATTAATTTGAGGTTTAGCAGATCCCGGACTCCCGAGAGGGGTGCAACCGGGAACATCGCTCGGATGAGAGAGAACGTGTTTAGAATATAATTTCATTATATTCATTAAATATCAATAAATATGTGTCTCGGAACCAAGTGTAAAACGGAACGCTTATGAACCGTCGGCTGTCGCTGTCAACTGTCAAAATGATTTCGATGACGATGTCAACGATACACTCGCGGTAGACCTGCAGATGCCTACATCCTTAGATGAAAACAAATTAGTAGATACGGTATATTCTAACATTGCGTATTCGAAAAATAAGCTAGAAACTCGCAGTGTGACAGTACGTGTTCACGTGACAACATTTCCAATACGACTGAGGCTAGTACGTCAGCTGACTCACTTTTATCGTCTCATTTGCCGTGGTTAGGTACCGTATCTGCCCTTATTTGTTTTTATCTAAGCCTACATCATACTAAAAACACACTCCAAATTTCAGCTCTCTACTATCATCGGTTTAGACTGTGCATTGATCCGTCAGTCAGTCAGGACAAAGCCGTTTATACAAATAAATTTATCCAATCTGACATGCCATTGTTTCAATAATGAAATGTTACGTTACGGTGTAACAGCCTATCTATTTTAACATCGAAAGGGGAAATTGCCTTCCCTGAGTGGTTTCATTCGTATATTTTTGCGAGAAATGTCAAATGGCTTTTAGATTTTTTTATGGAAAGTGGAATATGTTAGTGAGAACGGACTATTCTATGGAAATATCGTTGACAACGTTTTTTCAGCAAAAAGGCTAATGGTTCCGCCACACAATAGTAACATTCTAAATTTGAATTTCGCGCCTATTTGGCTAATGTTTCATTGATTATTTCGATTTAAATATAGATCGTTGGCATACATTATAATTACCTACCCCAACCTTCCTATCTCATTCGCACACACGCGACGTAGAATCTTGCGTCGCTGTCATCGATGATGGTGTTAAATGAAGGACACCACGTCAGTCGTGATTTGAACGCCTTAGTGCAAGGCCACGCTCGCCAGGACAACTCGACCTGAAGATCACTAGCTTCAGGAGTCCGCCCGGCTGGTAATCCGTGTGTTACCATCGGTTCGCGTCCGAGGAACTGCTCCTCCGGATATCGCAGGAGTCACAAGATCCTGTCGATTTTGGGTCCACGTTGGACCACCTCAGCGCCGCGCCGCGCTCGTTCGGCATTGGGAACACGTGTTGGATATTAGAAGAATACCTGCTACAAGGAGACGAAGTAGCAGCCAGGTCAGTGTGTGCATATCCTATTACCACCCTAGTCCACTCGTCACGTATGCCAACGTTGTAGTTGTAGTTTTTTATCTTTTATCTCTTTTTTTTTATATATTTTGAACCAGCCCTTACAGTCCACTTAATTTCATGTTAAAGGACCGAGGTGGACCCTTTTGGTAAGCTTCGGCCCGAACATTTTGGTCCTACCGAGCCGGATCATTTTGGTCCTACCGGATCATTTGTTATTTTAGTCATACGCGAGTCGGATCTCGCAAATTTAGTCCTTGGATATAATAATTTGGTCCCAGTGACATCGAAAAAACTCAAATACTTTGTCGAAATAACCTCCAAATAGGTTCCATATTTCTCGCTTAATCAACTATATTTTGTTGTCCCCGCTATTAAATAGTCGATATCGGTATACCTACTTGCATCATATCACTCTTTTATAGATTAATCTGTAGAAATAAAAAAAGCATTTTAGTTAAGAATTGATTAGCATATTTGGTCTTAGGCAGCCATTCCGTATCGTACAGTTACATAGTACGTCTCCGAACCGCTTCGTTCGCCTTGTTTGCAATTGTGTGCGCCTACCCTCCTCAACGGAATTAAAAATAAATTCACCTAGTTTTATTCGTATTTAGATTTATTTACGTTATTATAAAAATGGCTAAGCGTCTAGAAGAGGAATCTGAAATAGATTCTCAACTGCAATCTGAGTTGATATTGGTCGAAGCTAAACGTAGTGCTGTTTTTGAATACATACAAATAGTATATGAAAATTCAAAAAATGCTCGTAAAAATGATAATTTTTTACAAACTTTCCTTGATTCTGTGGAGACAATAGATGACCTCCGTAATCAATTTAGTGGCCTGGTTAATGAGTACAATCGGCTTTTGTTAGCTAGTAACCCTACTGCAAAACCTAGTTATAAATCGTTAATTTCGTTTGAAGATTTATACTGTCGTATAAAACGTGTATTGAAAGAAGTGTCGCCTGCGCCCGTTACGACCGAGAGCGCCGGTGTCCCGCCTTCGGTAGACACTATTAGCCTCGCTAGGTGTCGGCAACCTACTTTGCCACCGATCGAGCTTATGTCGTTTAATGGAGACATCCGTAATTGGCCTTTGTTTTATTCTAATTTTAAATCTACTATACACGATAATACATTACTCACAGATGATCAAAAGCTATTTTATTTGTTAGGAAAGTTATCACCCGAAGCGCAAGCCGTCTTCTCGGGTATTTCACCGTGTGGCGAGAATTATCAAATGATTTTAAAATCTCTTATCGATAGGTATGAAGATGTTCGTACATTAGCTTCAACTTATTTAGATCAAATGTTTAACTTTAAATTTATTGGTTCTCCTACCGCACCGTCTTACTTTGAGTCGTTTTTAGATAAGTTCGTCACCGCAAAAAACGGACTTCAAAAACTCGATATTAAAAACTTAACAGATTTCATATTATTATATATCGCTTTACATAAGATAGACGGAGATGTTGTTCGATCTTTCGAATCGCAATATCGAACGGTGAAGCTACCTTCATTCGAACAGCTGACCGAGTTTATGAGAGAACAATATAAAGTAAACAAAACTTGTGGTATTAACCCACCTGTTTCAGCTCGTAGTAATAACTTAAATAATTATAAAAAATCTCGCAATAATGTACCTAACCCGCGTAGCTACGTGGCTATTTCTTCACAATCTAATATAAGATGTTTGTGTAGTGATTTTGTTCACGAACATTTATTTAAGTGTCCTAGTTTTATTAAGTTATCGCCTCATGATAGGTATGACTGTGTTAAAAGGAACAATGCGTGTATTAATTGTTTAAGTTTAAAGCATAAAATTCGTAATTGTACTTCGAATTTAAATTGTCGTTCTTGTAATAGGACCCACCATTCTTTGTTACATTTTGATAATAATCAAAACAATGATCGCGTCGTCGCATCGCGATCTCCGCGTATCAGTATCGCGAATGCACCCAGAACCCCTCTCCGTGGTATGGAAGGCGGACCGCGCGCCACTGCGCCACCCGCCGCGCACCCTGCGCCCGCGCGCCTGCAGCCGCCCGCTCGTACGTCCCCTGATCGAGCTATCTCGCCCCGCACGGCTGCATCGCCCGGCGTACAGCATAATGTTACGTCATCGGTAGTGCATACGTCGACCGCGCGTCCCCCGCACTCTTCGGGGGTTGTTATACCCGCTCGCGCGCCGACACTCACTACTGTCTTATTGTCCACTGCTCGTGTAATTGTTTACGATTTTAATGGACGCGCTCACATATTAAAATGTTTGTTAGATTCTGGATCGCAAAGTAATTTTATAACTGCTAATTGTTATAAACGTTTAGGTTTACGTTATAATCCGCACGTAAACATGAAGGTGCGAGGTATAGGAGGTTCGGAAAACGATATTAGGGGCTCCGCAGACTTAAGATTATTTTCTCGTTTTAATTGTAATATTTATTTTGACGTTTCTTGTCTTATTGTGGATCGCATCACGGACGAATTGCCCACGGCACCCGTCGATGTAAGTGCTTTCGCGCACATAAATTCGTTGCCCCTCGCGGACGATATGTTCGATGTACCGGCGCCGATCGACGGTCTTCTGGGCGCCTCGGTATTTACTCATTTGTTGTTGCCAGGTACGGTACATAGCAATACAGTAGGTATACCCCCCGCTATAAACTCAGTGCTGGGCTATATTATAATGGGTACCGCGCCCGCATTAGTCCCGCACTCAGCCAGCTTCGCATGCTGCGCTGTCGTTGATGATAAGCCATTGGATGACCTTCTCAATAAGTTTTGGGAACTTGAAGAAGTGTCGGCTCCCACCGCCCACTCTCAAGCCGATCTTGAGTGTGAGAATCATTTCCGCGCCACCACTACGCGTGACGCTAGTGGAAGGTATATTGTAGCCCTGCCATTTCGCGACGATCCCTACAAATTAGGTAACTCGTTCGCCGCCGCTCATAGGCGTTTTTTGTGTTTAGAACGTAAATTAGAAGCGTGTAGCGATATACGCGCCGCTTATAATGAAATAATTAGTGATTACCTGTACAAAGGTTACCTCTCGGAAGTAGGACTTGTTGATAATATAGATACAAGCGCATCCTATTTCGTCCCGCATTTTTGTGTACAGCGTCAAGATAGGTCTAGCACCAAGGTACGTATGGTCCTAGATTCAAGCTGTAAAACTAGTAGTAATTTTTCGTTGAATGATATTCTACATTCAGGGCCCAATATACAGGGTGATCTAAATAGCATCCTCTTAAATTTTCGTTTATTCAATATTGCGATTTCCGCAGATTGTCGGCAAATGTTTTTGCAAATTAGTATGTTAGAAAATTGTCGTAAGTATCAAAGAATACTTTTTCGCTTTGACCCACAACAATCGATAACAGTGTACGAATTTAATCGGGTCTGTTTTGGTATGTCTTCAAGTGTTTACCACGCACTCCGCGTCGTTCGTCAACTTATTGAAGACGAAGGACATAAGTATCCCGTGGCGGCCAGCATCGCATCCTCCTGTACATATATGGACGATGTTTGCTTTAGCATTATGGCTGACGATTCCCCGCAGAATGACGTCACCACTGCGGCCACCGTTTGCACGGAACTTATTCAATTATTTAAATGTGGTCAATTTGATTTAGTTAAATGGATTAGCAACTCTAACGCCGTACTTAGCAACATTCCCGCCTCGCATCGAGCCTCCAGTGACCTTGAGATAGATAAGACCGTGCCGCACAAAGTGCTAGGTACTTATTGGGATCGCACCAGCGATGATTTCTTCTTCAGGGTCAACGTAAACGAATCGAGATGCTCCAAGCGTGGCATTCTCTCCGTTGTCGCGCGTTTATGGGATAATATGGGTCTCGTAGCTCCTGTCATACTTTATGCCAAGCTTCTTATACAGGAACTCTGGACGTTGAAATGTGACTGGGACGAAACACCCCCCAAACGCATACAAACCATGTGGCACACGTTTTGTAGTGAACTTCCCTCGCTTAACGAGATACGTGTACCGCGTCATCTCGGTATAGTGCAGGGATGCACCGCCAACCTAATCGGGTTTGCCGATGCCAGTCAACGTGGCTATGGTTGTATAATATATTTACAAGTTATTAGTGGTACTAATAGATCGGTTCGGCTCGTATGCTCGAAGTCAAAGGTGTCGCCTTTGAAAGTTATTTCGGTCGCTAGGCTAGAGTTATGTGCTGTCGTCTTACTATCGAAACTCATGCGTAAAGTTATAGATAACTTCGATTGTCGATATAAATTGTCCAATATTTTCGCTTTCACGGACTCCAAGGTCGTTCTTTGCTGGCTCAACTCATCCCCGCACCGCTGGCAGACGTTCGTCGCTAACCGAGTCACTCAGGTGATCGACAACGTTCCTGTCAGCTGTTTCCATCACATAGCTGGCACTGAAAACCCAGCTGATTGTCTGTCGCGAGGCCTCTCGCCCGCGAATCTCGCTAATCACCCTCTGTGGTTTAGTGGCCCCCCATGGGCTATTAATGACCCATCAGAGTGGCCTTTGTCGGAGTTTGAGCGCGGCGATCTTGGTGAAATCCCTGAAGCAAAGTCTATCGCTCACGTTGTCACGAGCGCTAGCGTCGAGCCGCTTCTCTGTGAGCTCGCGCGCCGCGTTTCTTCTTGGTCGAAATTGTTACGTATTATAGTTTATATTTATCGTTTTGGAAATAAATTGTCCCGCGATACACAAGTTAGTCGATCAGACTTAGAATTCGCTGAAACTAAAATTTTACTTGCCGTACAAACATTTTATTTCGCTAACGACATTAAACTTATTAAAAATAATTCTAGTTGTTCTCCCGCTCTTCAAAGATTGAAACCATTTCTCGATGAACATGGTTTACTTCGCGTCGGTGGTAGGCTGTCCCACGCCTCCATCGACTATTCGCAAATGCACCCCTGTGTGCTTCCTCGTCACGACCACGTCGTTGACTTGGTAGTTGATTATTTTCATTTGAAATATTTGCATGCTGGTCCAGAGCTATTGATGTCTGTACTAAGGCGTCAATACTGGATTCTCGCCGCCCGGCGAGTCGTTCGTAATCGTATTCATAAGTGTAATACGTGTTTTAGAGCTAACCCGCGTCCGTCCTTTCCTCTTATGGCTGATTTGCCTAGTTTTCGAGTGAACCAGGTCCAGAAACCTTTTGTTCACACGGGATGTGACTATGCAGGCCCTATTC
Organism: Idaea biselata; assembly: GCA_958496205.1. Taxonomy (NCBI): domain Eukaryota; kingdom Metazoa; phylum Arthropoda; class Insecta; order Lepidoptera; family Geometridae; genus Idaea; species Idaea biselata. Next base: position 18,320,377 of record OY292400.1, on the reverse strand, counting down.
AATACACACCTATTCGCGGTAGAGGTGTTAAGTCTCGTAAGGCTTGGCTTTGCATATTTACTTGTCTAACAACACGCTGCTTACATATAGAAATCGCTACAGAGCTAAGCACAGTTAGCTTCCTCGCCGCGTTGAAACGGTTCTTATCCCGTCGCGGCCCAGTACAGTGTCTTTACACTGACAATGCAACCAATTTCGTAGGTTGTCGTAATTATTTACAAGAGCTTTATTCGTTTCTCGATGAGTACCGTTCTCATCTTCAACACGAACTCTCAGAGAGTCGTATTGAGATGAAGCGAATCCCTGCGCTAAGTCCTCATTGGGGGGGCTGCTGGGAGAGCATGGTGAAGGTGGTTAAGACACACCTTTTTAAAGTGGTTGGCCAGCAAATACTCTCTTACGAGGAGCTGTCAACGGTTCTCATTCAAATCGAAGCTCTTGTGAACTCTCGTCCGCTCACTGCACTGAGCAGTGATCCTTCGGAGCCAACGGCTCTTACGCCGGCTCATTTTCTAAATACCGCGCCCTTGTTGTCTTTACCTTCGCCTCTCGTCGAGTCTGTGAACTTGCGAGAGCGACATTTATTATTAGATAAGTTGGTCCAGTCATTCTGGAAGCGATGGCACATCGAGTATTTGCACCAGTTGCAAACTCGTGCTAAGTGGACATCGCCCACCACTCCGATTGAAGTCGGAACGGTAGTAGTTATTGATACGGACAACGCTCCGCCTCTCTCTTGGCCTCTCGGCGTCGTTGAAGCTGTACATCCATCGAAGGATGGCGCAACGCGCGTAGTCACTGTTCGAACTAGTAAAGGTACTTACGTGCGCTCGGTCGTCCGGTTGTGCCCATTGCCCAGCCAATAAGAGAGATTAGCTCTACCCGCATTAGATTTAAGTTTAGTTGGTTAATTTGAATTTTCGTATAGTATAACATGCGTTTAGTATTGCACTAACATAATTTAGTTTGTAGCTCGCAATATCGCGATCTCCTAGGACTCTAACTAGGAGATTTGGTACTTTTCTTTAAAGGTACCCTTTAAGGCCGGGGGGAATGGTTCCGCCACACAATAGTAACATTCTAAATTTGAATTTCGCGCCTATTTGGCTAATGTTTCATTGATTATTTCGATTTAAATATAGATCGTTGGCATACATTATAATTACCTACCCCAACCTTCCTATCTCATTCGCACACACGCGACGTAGAATCTTGCGTCGCTGTCATCGATGATGGTGTTAAATGAAGGACACCACGTCAGTCGTGATTTGAACGCCTTAGTGCAAGGCCACGCTCGCCAGGACAACTCGACCTGAAGATCACTAGCTTCAGGAGTCCGCCCGGCTGGTAATCCGTGTGTTACCATCGGTTCGCGTCCGAGGAACTGCTCCTCCGGATATCGCAGGAGTCACAAGATCCTGTCGATTTTGGGTCCACGTTGGACCACCTCAGCGCCGCGCCGCGCTCGTTCGGCATTGGGAACACGTGTTGGATATTAGAAGAATACCTGCTACAAGGAGACGAAGTAGCAGCCAGGTCAGTGTGTGCATATCCTATTACCACCCTAGTCCACTCGTCACGTATGCCAACGTTGTAGTTGTAGTTTTTTATCTTTTATCTCTTTTTTTTATATATTTTGAACCAGCCCTTACAGTCCACTTAATTTCATGTTAAAGGACCGAGGTGGACCCTTTTGGTAAGCTTCGGCCCGAACAGCTAATGCATGTTTTATTGAAATATTAAATTTCATTGGAGTTGCGATACAATTTTCCATTGAATTTATACCTAGAATATTTACTTCAACTATGATTTCCAATGTGCTTTATGACAATAATTTTGCATTTTATTAACACTTCAAACTCTGTACATTTTAAAAAGGTATCAATTGAAAATCAAATGGAGAAGTTGGAAGTAAGACGTATCTATATGATACTAAAATAATTAAAAGTAAAATCATATTTCTTACGTTTTTTTATTGCTCAAAGCATTTTACTACAAATATTTTACAAGGAGAAATGCAGTAACATTTTCCCGCGTATTATTATTTATTTTCTTACCTCGACGTTTCAACCATGTTACAATGGTCTTGATTTCAATGGTCGAGGGTCAGTCCCCTCGCGACCAAGACTATTGTAACATGGTTGAAAGGTCGAGGTAAGAAAATAAATAATAATACGCGACTAAGACCCGAGAAAATGTAACTATGTTAACAAATCGTGTGAATTTAAAAAGTTTAAAGGAGAAATGCATCTTTAAATTAAGTGCTGCACTGATTTTGGTAACATTTCACCAAAATCAGTGCAGCACTGCTTAAAGAACCAACAAACATTTCCATACAAATTAGTTTCACCAAAACTCAACTGCACAAAATTCCTCATTATATTCCGTTTGAAATCCCCAAGCACTCACCTACCAGCAGTAATTGCAATCTAGATTGTAGATAAAACCGGCATATCAAACGTCCAAAGCTTTGTCGTCAGAAGCTCAACCGTTCACTGCAAAGGACAGTAGAATAGCCCTCTCCAAATTTGCTTTAATAATTTAATACTGATATTACGTACGAGTTCCTATCTCATTGTTGTAACTGATGCCGCCTGATGCCGCTGTAAATCTGTGATTTGTTACGTCTAATTTCAACTAAAATCAATTTATTTCCAAATCTTTGCGTATAACTGAGTCAATATTTTAAACCATAGTATAAAACTATATTACTTAGGTACTAAGTTACTTAGGTACTTCATAGTGCTTTGATGAAATAATGTACATTTTACGAATAATCATCGTTTTTTGTTTTGAAAACGATGAGAGATCATCGTTTTCAAAAGGACAGTAGAATAGCCCTCTCTAAATTTGCTCTAATAATTTAATACACGAGTTCCTATATTATCTCATTGTTGTAACTGAAGCCGCTGTAAATCTGAGATTTGATTGACGGCTTATTTGGCGTCGTAAAATCCATATCTACCATACTGAAATATTCATAAATTTTTCTTCTGTTTTCATGAAATAAGTCCATCTAGTGATAAACTGGCGTCGGTGGTAAAGACGGTGCGTCGTCGTTGCGTACACGGATTTCGCTTGGTTTATTTTAGGGTTCCGTACTCAATTGTGATAATAAAATAAACTATTTATTGCAGCCAACGAAGGCCCATATTATTATCTGGTATTAGTCCGCGGAAGCGACGGAACACCACGCCGTTCGGCCAGAAGTCTTCGGTCATGACGCGCAGGTAGCGTGTCAGGACTCGCACCACAACCGCCTTGAAATTGACGAATCCGACTCGCATTTGGCCGATTTTTCTATAAAACTGTAATCGAGACCATTAATTAATTACTTTAATGCTCAAAAGATGATTCAATTTAAATATTAGGTACATTTAAATATTATATTAAATATATAAAATAATCGTATTTATTTCTATTAATTTTTGTATGTAGCTCAAGGCTATTTTGTTTAGAAAAAAAAAAAGAAATTTTTTGAATGCTATTTTTCCTTGAAAATAAATTTTTTATAATCGTATTTTTCAAAAATATTTCTTATCCTCAATTCAAGCCTTCAGAAATACAATATTCACGCAATAAAGGACTTTGAAATTAAGTTGTAACTTTGTAATGTTTTATCTGAATTACTCAAACACTTAACTAAGTACCTAAGTACACTTAGAGACATTCACAAAGATCCAAGTAATTTGCCTAATCTTGCCTGAGAGAGAATGTAACTACAATCTACAATGAAAGTTAATGAAAACTACAACGTCTTGCTTGACAGTTTTGAATTTGATAGAAATCTTTGGAACAATCCGTCTTTAACCAACCAGCCAAGTGTGAGTTGGAAGAAGGGTTCCGTACCACTATCGCAATTGGGTACGGACGGAACCCTAAAATTAACACTGAATCAACCAATCCGTAAACGCAACGCGAACGTTAAAATTTATTTTACCACTGGCGCCAGTCTATCACTGCATCACCAAATGGCACCAGTGGTAAAAATACATCGCGGTATTGTTACGTTTATAAGTAACGACACACACATAACACAAAATCAACGATCTCATTTTCACACTTTTTTTAAATTTTATTTCTTCGTTTATTACATTTTTTTGAACCTAATAAGCATTTGTTTTATTTTATTTTTACCGTGATAGTTACATAGTTGAAATTTTCTCTGTTTCACATTTATGTAGCCGCTATAACACCAAATATAAACAAACCTAACTGCGTACCGCGGTTTCACCCGCGTAAGTCCCGATCCCGTGGGAATATCGGGATCAAAAATATGTACCGATATTTTTATTAATGAGAGATATTTGAAATCGGTACAGTAGTTTTTAAGTTTATTCAGTACAAACACACACACACACAAATACAAATCTTTCCTCTTTATAATATTAGTATAGATAACAATATTTCCTTGTGCCTCATACAATTACTGTTCCAATAAAAAGAAATAGAAGTAGAAAACTATTTACAAAAGTACTAAGCTTACCAACTGATAAAGCTAATCCAACCAATCAGTGACTCCAAATTTAAGCTAACAAAAAAGTCAATAATCAACTAATCAACAACAAAAGTTGCTCCCAATGTACGTGGAACGTATTTTAAAAATTCCACTCAACCACGCGACACGGCTTAAAAACTCTGCTTTAGCATTCGAAACTCACTCAGTTTTAAGACCTAAATAAACGGCTAAAAACCGGCCAAGTGCGAGTCTGACTCGCGCACGAAGGGTTTCGTACCAATATCGCAATTGGGTACGGAACCCTAAAATGAACACTGGACCAATCAATCCGTGAACGCAATGCGAAAGTTAAAATTTATTTTACCTCTCGCGCTAGTCTATCATTTCATCACTAGATGGCGTTAGTAGTAAAAATACATTGCGGTATCGGTGCGTTTTTATGTCAAGAATCACGTTTATTGTATGGGAGCCTCCCTTAAACGTTTGTTTTATTCTGATTTTACTATTTGTTGTTATAGCGGCAACGGAAATACATCATCTGTGACAATTTCAACCGTCTAGCTATTACAGTTCATAAGTTACAGCTTGGTAGCAGACAGACGGACAGACAGATAGACAGCGAAGTCTCAGTAATAGGGTCCCGTTTTTACCCTTTGCGTACGGAACCCTAAAAACAGAGTTTTAAGCTTAGACAGACTCTATTTTAATGATAGAGTAACTCGTTGTCCTAGGTGACCAATAAACGCGGGAACACGACGCGATGCGACGTGACACGAAAATATCATAATAATAGGTAGTCTTCGTCGCGTTGGTGGCAAGTTGGTGGCACATTTTTTGACCATGTCAGATCAGCACACTTCAGCATTCTTCGAGGCTCCTTGCTTTGCTTTTTGCTGCTATCCATCATAGACCTACAGGTTTTATAGCTAGAATTAGTTTAAAACAGCGTACATTGCTGCTTTGAAGTTTCGCGGTAATCATCACTGATTACCTGAAAGGAGTAACCCGCAATATAGCGTTTCCACTTGGCAGCCTGAAAGACCTCGACTTGGCTTGCAAAAAGTACAACCCCTGCAACAACTGATCTAATTAATATACATATATGTTATAGCGTCCCCTGCTATGACCACTTTGGGTATAAATGGAGGGGCCCGCTGTACTGTCAGGCCACTCCCAGGAACACCGTCCAGGATCAGTTAAAGCAAGATCGTGTCACCAAACGCTAGTGTTCGGTTCTCTATATTAAGGAGAGTTGAATCGTGCCACTAATGAAAATGGCACTACCTGATTTTTCAGACAGGTATAGTTCACGCAAAACTTAATGGCCCCTGTGATCTAGGCGCAAGTAGTTGCGCAGAACGCGAATTATAGATGCGCCAGGTAAAGGTACGGTCGTCGGGAGGGGACCGACCCACCCCGCGTGTCGCTCGTTCCCCGTGACCATCCAGCAACGCATACAGCTGTGTGAGTGCTACGTTCCTAGATCACAGGGGCCATTAAGTTTTGCGTGAACTATACCGGAGCAATGAAGCCGCTTCAAAGAGCTAATGACAATCTCGCCAAAAAAAGTAGCAGTAGCAGCACCTGAAAGTCAAGCATAAATACTTGCTCCGGGCGGGAATCGAACCCGCACCCTTCTGTATTGTAGACGAATGTCCAGCGCGACACAGATATCGTTGTAGCAATGCACCTACTGCGTAGTGTCGATCAAACTCAGTTATCATTTTATCAACGAGATAGATAATAATAAAAGAAAATAAATATAAGTATTATATCCGTTGTCTAGTCACCGTAACACAAGCTTAGTCGCTTACCACGGGGCTAGATGGCGCTGTGTGTTGTTCGGAGAAATTATTTATTTATTTATTTATTTATAATTATATTGTTGGTAAGATAGTTCTCAAACGCTTCGGTTACTAAAACGCAAATAAAAAATCTTACTGCTTTGAAATAATACTGTCAAAACGTACGTTGTAAATTTAAGAGAAACATTTTAAAAATATTTTATAAAGGTATCATGAAATGTGGAATGAGATTTGAGGAACCGAGTAATCAACATAAAGTGAGACGAAACCGCAGGGTTGTACTGCGAAATATTTACTTAACGACTTTTCACATTTACCTACATTTTGCGGTCTTATTTTTAAACTTATTTAGAGACTTCAGACGAAAGGATACCTACTAGTTCTCCATACAAACGTAGTCGACTGTTTCCTTCCTGGATAAAGAGATATGAGCAAATATGTTTATGCCATGAAATCTATATCAGCTATGACCATATGAGCCTACGACGGAAAAAACCACACGGAAGGTCGAAAAAAAGGTGTGGAAGATGATCTGAGGGCCATGGGACGCTTTAGGAGGACAGTATACCTACTCTCTCTCCATACAAACGTAGTCGACTTTATTCAGAGAGGCAACAGTCGACTACGTTTGTAAAGTTTGTATGAAGAAAAGAGTAGGTAGACTATCCCCTTAGCAACTGGCGGAGGAGAGCCAAGGATCGCAGCGAGTGGCAAAAAACATAATTCGTCATAGCGCAGATTGTTATGTCGAAATTTATTGTTTTATAAATTAAGACTGTTTTACTACAAACTTAAGCAATAAGACCTTACGAAACTTTTTTTCACAATTTACAAGCAAATATACTTAACACTTTATTTCAATATTTTGGCTGGACTCCAAACAGCTCAATATTTTCCCCACTGCACGAAACGGCAACCACAATAACTTAAAGCACTTTAAAAATATTACTCTCCCAGTAAATGATATCTAACGTAGGTTCGTCACAAGACCGTTCCAGATATTAAAATTGACAGCGGGCGCTGCGAAGTAATTCTGGGAAAAGAGCAATGGGAAGTATTCACTGAAATGAAACTATACAAGTACGCTGGAATTGGTAAACCATACAAAATTACATTAGATCTTTATGCCGATTTGATTTGCGCCATGTTGGACTGTTGTCGCGCGTTTTCTATTGAAAGTGATGGTGGCCGTCCGTGGAACTAATAGCTCCGCGGAACTACCACATCAATAGAAAACACAGTGATCTGCGCCATGTTGCGCGACAACAGCGCAACATGGCGCAGATCACTGAAGGCACAAAACTCAGTGCGCTATGACCTGTCCAGCGACTTGTACCATGGAGGACTGACCTTCGTGGTACAAGTCACTGGACAGGTCAGTATATGTTTTAATTTGAACTCGATACCTCCACACGCGACGGACAACAATGTGATTCTTTAAAGGTTCTTTTTACCTTTTGGGGATACAGAACCCTAAAAACGTATGCAGCGTATAATACAAGACCTTGTTGTCTTAGAATTCTTACATCATTCTTCATGTATTAGCGCAGTCCGGGACGGTGTAGTTGGTGGTTATAATTTGGGTGGTTACCAAGCTGTTACAGCATGATTACCATAACCAATTTTTCGGCCCATTTTATCAAATAAATCATATTTTATTTTCTTCTCTATCGTGCGAATTGTGATTGTGAGAATTAACTATTTACTTGAGTGGATGTTCATCCGAGTGAAATGTCTGATACCTGGAGGTTCTCCCTTGCATTTTATAGGATAATGGTATCGTAGCTGCTTTAAGCCAAAATTACACGGTTCACTTTTGCCTTTCAATTTGGATGAAGCATTCAAAATTGACCCATGTAAACATAAAAGCGAATCATTCGATGTCATTGTTCAATCACTCTTCATACGTTTTTGTGCCTTTCAACCAGAGCGAATTCAATGTGGTTGAACCATGTATTACTAGCCTTAGGCTTCTGTAACCCATTCCTTGATGGGCATGTTACTATGTGTGGATTATCAGTCGTATTTTAAGAAACTCATTATTTTGCATGTAAATTATTTTCATTAATTTTGTATAAAGAGTTATTATTGAACGAAACTTGTTTGTTCTTTATGAATTTTAATGATTAAAGCCAATTTCGTCGTGTCGTTCAATCCAAAATCTTATTTTTACTGAAAATTTTAAAAGTTTACCTACATGAATTTCTGAAAGATTTGTTCAATCAAAGTTTTCTCGTTACTATAAATAAATAACTACTCTGTACAACACACAGCGCCATCTAGCCCCGTGGTAAGCGACTAAGCTTGTGTTACGGTGACTAGACAACGGATATAATACTTATATTTATTTTTCTTTTGTAAATATATACATAGGTACATATTATACATAGAGGGACACTCAGACCAGACACAAATATTTATTTTATTAAGTATAAATACTTGCACCCATATACAAAACTTTGACTAGCATAGACTAAATGATACTATATCATTAATCTATGCTATGCTAAAAAGCGGGTGAGCGAGAAATTGACAGGGAATAGATCCTCGTTGGCAGCAGGTATACGGTTCCTTGGACCGTTTGTTCCTATCTATAATTTTTTGCAGTTGATATTTGTTGTTTTCTCTTATACTTTTTTTTACTGGTAGTTATTTGTTTTGTGTGTATTGTTGTCAATAAATATTTCTATTTCTAGTTTTTTTCACAGAATAGAGTGACGAAGAAAGAAGAAGAATTTAAAAATTAAAGCTTGCTTTAATTTTTAGCTTTTTTAAATTCCATGGATTGCATTCCAGGCCAATGTGTTCATTCTTAACGAGCTGCGAATAACCACAAGGCTTTCCACTGTTTGCTTTCAGCGAATTCTCGGGTATTTCGGACACGTCGCCCGTAGAAATCCTAATAGCCTCGAGAAGCTCATGATTGTTGGCCAGATTGACGATAAAATATCACACGGTCGCTCACCCACCCGTTGGTCAAATTTGGTCAAGATACTCACTGGCCTACCAATTTCCAAAGCTTTTAAGGCCACCGAGGACAGGTAATTGTGGAGGAGCTTGGTGCACCAAGTTATCGACAATTTATCCTAGACACGACCTCCAGCAATGAAGATGACGACTCAGAAGAGACAGCTGCCCCAAATAGTAACCTGTAGGATCCCATATACGGAGACTTGATCAAGTAGAGTCGTGACAAGTCACATCCATAGTACAGGATCCAGACAAGCCTTGCCGAAGCATTTTCTAAAAAATATTGTTCACTTAATTTGTACATAAGTAGTTTATGTAGATGTTTACTATTTACTTAATGAAATCCAACCAAGTGAACGTTGAGATCAAAACTTCGGTAATAACTGATTAAGGATCTTGATTCATCGTTTCCAAACAGTTCGTAATAAATTAAATTAATTGCGTTGAAGTAGACGTTAACATTGAATTACTAGCGCGTTATGTTGTTCATCCGAGCAAGGACCGATCTAGTGGGAATATCGAATTCCAATTCCGATCAGTCTCTGTTTTGAGCATTGAGATAATAATATCTCAATGCTCAAAACAGAGACTGATCGGAATTGGAAAAAAATAGATGAAAAGGCTAATTATTATTACTAGTATAAACTAGTAATAATAATTAGCCTTTTCATCTATTTTTTTAGATGATTTATACAGCGCAAGTAACTTTTAATCCATGCTATTTATTGCGCTGTAGTGCCCGGGACATTGTTAGGTGGAGTGGCTTGCCTAGCACCTATACCACCCTCCCAGCCAGTCAACCATGCCCATATACTATATACTAGTACCTACACGGTAATACGGTATGGTACGTTGGAGATAATTAATATAAAAAGCCGCTGGAGCGTTGCAATATCTTTTACGTCTATGGTACAAAATGAAATCAGCATCGTTGTTGGCGCTAAGATGCTGTCGATGAATGACGATTAAAACGTAAATAGGTGTTGAATCTCAATAAATATTATGTAAAATAAAATGAAGCCACTTAAACCGAATCTTGCCGTATGTGTTATTCTGTGCTTCGGAAGATACGTTAAGCAGTTGGCCCCGGTTGTTGTCTCGGATAGCAGTCGTTAGGTCAAGTTAGAGGCTTTAGGGCGATCTGAAAAATCTAACATTGACTGAACCTCACCATTACACGACAAGAAGAAGAAGGTGTCCAGGAATAACATGATTTTTCGCGAAGAAGCAACATACACGCGTACGTACCTATACACAAACTTTGACCTTTATAAATTAGTAAAAAATAATCAGGATATGGGACCCCGAACGACTAAACTTAATTTATTTATTTATGTTAAAGTTCCCTAACTTTGACCACCATGGGTATAAAAAGAGGGGTTCGTTGTACCGTCAGGCCACTCCCAGGAGCAACCGTCAGGGATCTGTTATAGACAGATCGTGTCCCCAAACGCTAGTGTTCGGCACCACATAGGATATGTGGTAGGTGGCTTTTCTGCCGGCCGCGGCCCTAGCGAGGTTGTCGCTAGCTCTTTTTCGAGGAACGAGTAGAGAGCGGCTTCATTGCTCCGGTACCAGTCTGGACAATCTGGTAGTGTCACTTTGGCACTTGGTAGCTCTTCTTATAGAAATTAAGTGGGATAGTAGGCCTCCCAACAAAAATACTAGTGAGCAATCTGCCTAGTTGCCTAGACTGTAGCAAAACGTCTAACTATTTACAGGTCTATAGGATGAAAACGAAAATACCTATTCAATTTTATTGATGAATCTAGATAGCGTTTTAGACATCAAGATCAAGGCCAGTGTAACCCTTGTCTATACGTTGAGATAATCTACTGTTTAAAGTTATCTAAAACGCGATCTAGACCTATAGTTCTAATACTAATAATGGACAAAAATCGTGTAAGTTTGAAAAGTGTGCTACTCAATTTTGCTCCTAAATCTCATAACTTTTTAAAATGTAGCAACATTAATTAGATGTAGGCAACTTAATTTAAAAATATTATGAGAGTATATTAAAATGTAAACAAAGGGAATGTGGGTCTGTTTATTTATTATATCAAGAGAAAATGAGGTCAGTTGTCATCTTTAATTATCCAATTAAGACGACGGAAACATGAACAAGGGCCAGAGGAGCGATTCTGGAAATGTTATGATAAAACCAGGACTATTATTTTAACATAATTTGTGTCTCGAGGGTAATAGGTTTGGAAGCCTCATTCAGTTTTGCCTGACCGGGCAGAAATGCGTGTTGGCTATAAAACAGCTTCAAAGATAAGCAATTCATTCGCCTGACCGGATGGACTGAACAGATAATCTATCTACTAATATAAAAGAAGTCGTGTTACTTACACTATTTATAGCTTAAGAAAAGAACCGATTTGACTGATGATTAGTAGTTTAGAATCAGGAGACGAACATCGGCTACTTTATCTCGTTTTTTTTTCCTCTGAGGAGGAACAAAGTTGGCCGGGTCAGATAAAAATATAATAAATGAAATACATAATGTATATTAAATTGTACCGCGTCTTGAAAAGCTTTAGCCGAAAAAAAGCCTTTGTTCAAAAAAAATCAGCAAATGTTTACTAATTTACATAAAATGGTACATTTTTCAAAATGGCTACTTACTACTAGCCTAAAAAGAAAGACAAAAATATCACCCTTTCCAAAACGGACAGTAAAATTTAAGTCCTGTAGGGCTATTCAGAGCGGTTCGGTCCGAAACCGAACCGCTCTGAATAGAAATTGACATGTCTGTCACTGTCTTTATTAGTCGCGCTGAGCGAGACGGAGATATCGTTTCGGATATCGGTTTCGGACCGAAGCTCTCTGAATACTCTTGCTGATTATTTTACTCTATACCAATCGAAAGTAGGCTTTGCGATGACAACATTAATTTTCCAGACTAAAGTAACAAACTAAACACCACAAACCGATGAAATTTCCTGCCAACCTTAATCTCAAGATATTTCAGTTTATTTTCTTTTGTCTTTGTGTTTACTGGCTGTAAATGTAACATTGTGTATTTCTTGCCTTCACGCTCTGTACATTGCTGCGAGGAAAGTTCGGAACTCGCGTCGACGCGACATATGAAGTACATCTATGAGTGGTAAAGCTATTGTTTTATGTTCTTACCCAAATGATTGGTAAGAAACGAAAGATATATAACAATAATTAACAGATGACTAAGTTATGAAATAAGAGCGGTGTTGGTCTAGTGGTAGATACCGCGACTTTCATTCCGAAGGTCGTGGTTTTGAATCCTGGCCGAACGCGCACTAGTGACTTTTTCTTTAAGAAAAAATTAAGTGCGCTTTTAACATCGCTCTTTTGGTGAAGGAAAATATTGTAAGGAAACCTAAGTAAAAAGGCCCAGTTATAGGGCTAGTTGCGGAAGCACACAGTAGATAAAAGTAAAGTAAGTACCTAAGTTATGAAATGTTTGTCTGAAGAAATGTCTTATGAATTTTTTAATCCTGAAGAAGAGACCTGTAAAGGTCTCGAAACGTTGATCATTAAAACAATTCTAAAAGTAATAAACACCACGCGATTAAAACCGAAAAAAAATAGTTTAATTTCTAACGCAGCGTCCTACGTGGACGATTGGATGCGAACGCGATTGCGAAGCGATCCGATCCGGTGCGGTGCGGAAACAACAAACAGTCGATAGCTATTGAAGTGTCCTAACTCGTGGTTCGATTAATCGAACCAACTGGAAAAAAAAGTTCACGTAGTTCGATTGATCGAACTAGACAGTCGAACCACGTGGCCAGAGTCGTCCTACGTGACCAAATGCATGTAAAGTGCGATGCGGCGCGATTCTCGACTGTTCCTTGTTTCCGCACCGCACCGGATCGGATCGCTTCGCAATCGCGTTCGCATCCAATCGTCCACGTAGGACGCTGCGTAAAACACTCATAACTTAAACAATCATGAAACAGTGTAAAATTTAACGATAATCCTTTAAACATTCAGCAGTATTCTGTTTTAGTGCTAAAGTACTTAACTGAACTAGCAATTATGCTAAGTCTAAGTAACTGCTATATTATTACTAACTTCGTATTCTACGGCTTAGCTATACTTACACGGATATTCAGCTTTCATCTTTTATTGATACAGGATTTTCCTAGTTCAGGCATTTGTGTAATTTACATTTAAATCAAAATATGACTATGATATAATATACTTTGTACACATTAATTTGGATATAAATTTATTAAACATAAATATTTGTTGTTATACGTCCAGTATCACGGGGCTATGGAGCTATGGCTTACTTGTTGTTATTATTATTGATTTGAAGCGCGTAATACGTGAGGAAATTTAAATAAGTAGGCAGGTCCTTTAAATATTAAAAAAAACCGGCCAAATGCGAGTTGGACTCGCGCACGAAGCACCACTATCACACCGCACCACTATCACATTTAGGTATGGAACCCTAAAAACAACAACAAATCAACAAGGTTGCGTTGCGTTCAAGAATTAGATCAACCAATTCTTGAACGCAACGCAAACGTTATTTTTTTTACCACTGGCGCCAGTCTATCATTCCATCACTAGACGGCGCTAGTGGTAAAAATACATTGCGGTATCGTTGCGTTTTTAAGTAGGGTCAGTCGGGGTAATTTTGAGACACCCAAATTTCGTGAAAAAATAAGACACTCTAATAATTGATGTTAAATATTTGAATTTTGTGTCCCAATTGACTTATAAACGAAGCTTATTATCTAACGTTAAACATAACAAATTTTTATTATCGTCTCTCGTTGTCTTGATAGGTTTTTAAAACAATTTATTTCAAATGAAGAAATTTGGCGCAAAAATATTTTTTCGCCGTCTATAAACTTTGGTAGTTGCCGATCACTCGTTGCATCTGTACGCATATTTCCCCGTCCTGCGCGTGCGGTGGGGATAGGCCTCGCGAGGACGGCTGGTCTCGTTTATCTGTTATGTACCAGCGTGTGATGCGCTCGTGTTGTTTATGTGGGAAAAAATAAGACGCGTTTTCGGGAAAACATAAGACACCTGTAGTGTAATAATAAGACACGTATTTATCAATATGCCTCGAAATGACGTGCCAAAAACGAAAATCTACAGTGAACTTAAATTACAAGAAGCCTTAGAATGATTCCAGAAAGGCGATTTAACATACCGGCAAGCTTTATCTGAGTATTAAATTTCAAATAACACGTCAAAACAAGGTAGAAAAACGGTATTGAGTGAAGAGGAAGAAGATGAGTTAGCTCCATAAATCAGAACAAGAGAGGGGCATTGATGTTTGAGGTTGATTTCGAAAAATTTACCGTTGAAAAATGTCTCATATTTTCACTTCTGTCAATTTTTTTACTTTATGTTTGTCCCTATTGATTTGTCAATTTTCTTTATATAACTATCCTACCTCTGTATCAGTATGATACAACGTACGGCTTTGATTTTTGATCTCATGTTTCATTAACAAAGGATAAAGTGCCTCAACTTATCTTCAAATTTGTATGGTTTTATATGTATGTTGATTTTTTGAATATTAATATTTTTAAATAAAAGATTTTTGATAACGAGTAACGAGGCGAGTAACGAGGCAAGTAACGGGGCGAGTAACGAGGCGAGTAACGAAACGAGTAACGAGGCGAGTAACGGGGCGAGTGAGTAACGAGGCGAGTAAGGAGGTGAATAACGAGGCGAGTAACGAGGCGGGTAACGAGGCGAGTAACGAGGCGAGTAACGAAACGAGTAACGAGGCGAGTAACGAGGCAAATAACAATGCGAGGAGCGAGGCGAGTAACGAGGCGAGTAACGAGGCAACATAGCAACCCGTTCCATACTCCTACGCATATATGTTATAGCGTCCCAAGCTGTGACCAACAAGGGTATAAAGAGATGGGTCCGCTGTTCCGTCTGGCCACCCCGGAGGGCAACCGTGCGGGACGAGGCAAGGAGCGAGGCAAATAACGAGGCGAGTAACAAGGCGAGTAACGAGGCGAGTAATTCTCCCTTTTTCTTCTGGCTTACTATCCTGGCTTATTATTCTGGCTTCCTATTCTAGCTTACTATTCTGGCTTACTATTCTGGCTTACTGTTCTGGCTTACTATTCTGGCTTACTATTCTGGCTTACTATTCTAGGTTACTATTCTGGCTTACTATTCTGGCTTACTGTTCTAGCTTATAATAATAATAATAAAGCCCGCAGGGCACCTTGAGGCGAGGTGTCGAGGAGTAGCGACCCCGCGGCTACCCGAGTGCTCCAGGGGGAAACCACTTTTCCTCACCTCCGGCTTGCCTTAGTTGGCTGGTCGGAGTGAACACTGACGAGGAAGCGGACCCCCGCCTCTGGCTTGCCTTCACCGGCCGGTCGGAGTGGAGTCGCGAGAGTAGAGCTCCCACTCTGCTCGTAGGATGGATGCCAATCGTAAGTGGTGAGTGGGCCAGGTAGGCTGGACCCTCAGGGAGCCCGTGACCTGAGTATAAAATCCAGGGAGGCCTCTCCATCCTTCAGCCACTCACGCCCCTGTTGCCCTGGCTGTAATTTGCTCGGCTTCATTTAGGGTGGCCCAGTTTGTGAGTTGGCGAGTCTCCGTCTGCCATTTTTACTTGTTTATTGAACAATGTTACGGCAGGCGCCATAGTCCCCATAGTTCCCCCCAGTATCCAATCCACTACCAACCCATTGTTATAGCCCAAGTAGTTTTCATCTGTAGTTTACACAATAGTACTATCCAAACCGGGGGTTGTCCTTGGCTGCATTTTATAGTGTAGACAGGGATAACCGCCGGTTTGGTGTCCATTTCAACTTTGCGATTAAAATTGTGACTGAAACGGGCATCTACGTGTTGGCTTCGGCCCCACGCACGCCTTCCAAAAGTCCGGGGCTCCATAGCCCCGTGAAACGGAGACGTTACAAACAATAATAATAATAATTAATTTATTTCATAATCATGGGTTACAGAGATCTTACTATTCTGGCTTACTAATCTGGCTTTATTCTGGCTTACTATTCTGGCTTACTATTCTGGCTTACTATTTTGGCTTACTATTCTGGCTTACTATTCTGGCTTACTATTCTGGCTTACTATTCTGGCTTACTATTCTGGCTTACTATTCTGGCTTACTACTCTGGCTTACTACTCTGGCTTACTATTCTGGCTTAATTTTCTGGCTTACCATTCTAGCTTACTATCCTTGCTTACTTTTTTGGCTTACTATCCTGGCTTATTATTTTGTCTTACTATCCTGGCTTACTATTCTGGCTTAATTTTCTCGCTTACTATTCTGTCTTACCATTCTAGCTTACTGTCCTTGCTTACTTTTCTGGCTTACTATCCTGGCTTATTATTTTGTCTTACTATCCTGGCTTACTATTCTGGCTTACTGTACAGGATTACTATTGTGACTTTCTGTCCTGGCTTACTATTCTGACTTTCTATTCTGGCTTACAATTCTGGCTTACTATCCTGGCTTACATTCCTGGCTTACTATCCTGGCCTACTATCCTGGCTGACTATGCGGGCTTACAATCATGGCTTTCTGTCCTGGCTCTGGCTTACTATCCTGGTATTCTTTACTGGCTTACTATCCTTGCTCACGATCCCGGTTTACTATCCTGGCTTACTTTCCTAGCTTACTATATCTTCTTGCTATACTGGCTTATTTTCCTGACTTACTACCCTTGCTAACTATTATTATATTTTACTATTCAGTTCTGGCTTACTATCCTAGCATACTATCCTTTCTTACTGTCCTATCTTACTATCCTAACTTACTGTCCTATCTTACTATTATAGCATAGTTGTCATAGATTACTGTCTCTTCTCACTATCCTAGTTTACTGTGGCTTCTGTTAGTTGTGGACACAACTGTTTAGAAATCTAAATAATAAACATCAGCCAAATGAGTGTCGGACTAAGTTCTTTGCAGGGTTCCGTAGATACTACTTAATTGTACTTTACTACGACTATAACTCCAAGTTCAAGTACTAAATTTAGAATAGTATGTGACTTTTTTCGTTCCAGCTCATTATAATTCGTGCCCTCCGAACATTTGACTTTATTTAAAGGACTCAATTTAAATAAAAAGCGTTGTAAAAATTCACTATGCAAAGTTAACTATAAAATGAGACGAGTTTAGATGTTTCATTCAGAATACATCTAAGTATTTTTTTTTAAGCAGGTACCTACCTACCTATGAGTTTATATCCACGCTTTTCTCCCGTGTAAGTCCCGATCCCGCGTGAATATCGGGATCAAAACTAGCTTTTGTCCTTCTCCAAAGTCCCATCTATCGCTAGACCAAAATTTATCAAAATCGATTGGGCGGTACGTAACAGACAGAGACACATATACAGTTACTTTCACTTTAGCCTTTGACTGTTTTCTCCGGATACAGACATTGGAGCAAATATGTTTATGCCATAAAACCTATATATGCCATGACCATGCCCTTACTTTGTACTTCTTTTTCATATTCTAATTAAATTAAAAATAAAATGTTGTAAATTAGAATACCTATTAAAAATCAATACGTAGGAGCATGGTTATATGGCATAAACATAATTATTTTCTCTTTATTAAATGAGGAAATAGTCGACTACGTTTGTAAAGTTTGTATGGAGAAACGAGTAGGTATCCTTACCCCATAATCCGCCCTACGCTCCACAGAGGCTCAAACTCTCGCGTTTCTAATATTAATAGATTTTTATTTATCACAAAAAAGCATTGAACAGGCCAATTGGTCAAAATTATTAAGACAATGGACAATTATTCCTACCTATTATTAAGATGTCTCTACTAATAAGGACCCTTATCAAACAGACATAAAGACAAGACAATTCACTTCAACCAACAGAAGAACACTCAACTCGTAATCACTCTGATCGGAGATCCGTAGACACTCATAGAGAACGGTCATCGATCAAGTTGTCAAAATGAACCCTTCCATTGTCCCGGGGGTGTTTAGTTCAAACTTATACGAACCTAACTCGAGTCTTGATGAATTGTGTAGGTACATACTTGAACTGTTAATTATGGAATGTACGGGATTAAATTCTATAGGTACTTACCCTATTTCAGAATTTTAGGTCAAAAATGTAAACAAAAATCCCATAAATTTATTTGAGAGTGAAAGCTTCTTCTTTACATTTTTTGTAAACTTTTAAGTTCTTTGTTTACATTATTTGTTTAAGTTTCTGAAATAGAGTATTGATATATAGATAAATACCTACTTTATTTGATCAACATTAATAATACATCATAACACGCATTTATAAAGTAAACAAATTTAAAATTAACAAATGTTGAACAAATAGGCGGCCCTACCGCTTAAAGGGATTTCTTGTCAAACCTTCCTTCCCCCGTTTGCAGATTGTTATGCAGTTTGGCAAACATAATATAATAATTTTCACCTCACGACCTCAGAAATGATCGTTTACAAAATCGCACATTGGCCATTGTACATGATTTATTAGAGGGTTGAGCAGTAAGACGCCAAGGGAGCCTACTCCGAATAACGAATATCCCATGCCTTCGGGCCGTTGTGAGTCCTAGGACATGTCGCTTTCCTTACGATGTTTCCTTCACTGTAAGAGCGATGTTATTAGCGCACATAACTTTTCATTAAAGTCAAAGACATATGCCAGAGCTACACAGCAAAAAACTAGTTGAAAACTGGCCCTACTAGGCGTAGCTAAGTCCAAAATATCTAGTTTAAATTATAATGTAGCTGTCTAAGAAATTAAATAAGTAACATTTTTAAAATATTCACCAGGAGTTTTTGTCAAATATGTTCCCGTGTGTGTTCAAAGGCAGTCGATATTTGAACTAGTGGACTAATGTTAGTTGTTGTTGGTCTTGTGCTATATTGAAACCGACACTAGCACTCTAGGTAAATAACATCTATACAATAGGTAACATGCTAGTGATGCAATACATAGTAGTTTATCTACCTAGGTACATCTATAATTCTATACTAGTCTATAACTATTCTCTATACTAATGTTATTGTACGGGCATCCACCCGGTACATTTATAAGTAAGTATTTGTTAGTGTAAATGATGTCTACACAGATTGAAGGGGCTTCGATCACCGTACACTATAATCTAGTAATAATTACTGCCTTTTAAGTTCTGTCGTTTGAAGAAAAAAAAACTATATAACCTTATAGTACCTTTTATTGTTTTTCAAAGTATTCACCACGAAGTTTAATACACTTTTCCATTCGCTCGAACCAGTTATTATAACATTTATTCCACTCCAAAGTGGGGGTGTTCAAAATGGCTGACTTGAAAGCGTCGACCGCTTCTTCACTGCACTGGAACCTTTGACCACGAAGAGTTTTCTTAATTTTAGGAAATGTTAAGAAATCGTTAGGGCTTAGGTCAGGACTGTATGGAAGATGGTCAAGAATTTCTACGTTTTCCTGCTTCAAATACTCAATCGTTTGATGAGCGGTGTGTGAGCTTGCGTTGTCATGGTGCAGGATGATGCGTCGCTTTGGGCTAGATTTCCGAAGTTCGGCGATGACTTGTGGTAAACAAACTGTGGTATACCACTCCGCATTAACCGTTCTACGATCTTCAAGTGCAATCGTCGCAACATGACCGGTTTTCGCCACGAACGTAGCCACCATCTTCTTTGAAGTGCTTCGAGAGCGAACAACTTTAGTCGGCTTTGGCTCGTTTTGGAAAACCCAGACTGTAGATTGTTGTTTGGAATCAGGATCGTAGGCATAGATCCAAGATTCGTCACCACTGATGATGTCGTAGACGTGATTTGACTCTCCTCGGTTGAACCTCTGAAGAGTTTTCTTACACCATCTGACGCGGGCCGCCTTATGATCGTCGGAAAGCAAATGCGGGATCCAACGGCAAACTAGTTTTCTCACACCAAGCGCCTCATGCAATATCTTTTGAATGGTTGTCCCTGAGATGCCTAATAACGCCTCTATCTCTCGATATGTCACATGACGATCTTCGACGATTAGTTGTCTCACAGCAACGATGTTATCTTCAGTGAAGGCGGATTTTGGACGTCCTTCACGAGATTTGTCACTAAGTGTGGTATGTCCACGCTCAAATTCCAAATACCAGCGTTCGATGGTCCGCAGACATGGGACTTCATCATGGAATACAGATGTTAACTCTTCGAAATACTGAAGTCGCGTGAGGCCTCTTCGAAAGTTATAGAAAATTATTGCACGAACATTTTCCTTAGTAAGATTCATTTTCGTACGTGACCTGACAGATTCAAACCAACGCTGTGACTAAACAATTGCATTAATCCTAATGCTTTCAATTGTTTTGATATTCGAAATTCTAACAAATTTGAATTTTGAAAAGTTCTAATTTTAAAATTGGCGGCAAATATACAAACGACAGATCTTAAAAGGCATGCCTAGTATTATAGGTACTATGGCGATCCTCGTAGTGCACCTAATATGGAGGTTAGGTAGTTTGAGGAAATGAAACCCGCGTCCGCACTCGTCCGAGGCGTTTATTGTAGTGTCTTTGAACTGACAATTAAAATGCATATAAGTAACCAAAAGTGCAGTGTAAATATAAATATCGAGCTCATGCTCATACAGTTATAAAGAGAAAAGATTTGTATTTTTGTGTGCCTGTGTGCGTATGCTTGTCTGTATGTTTGTCATGAATAAACTCAAAAACTACTATACTGATTTCAAAAATTCTTTCTAAAAAGAAAGCTACATTATCCAGGAGTAACATAGACTATTTTGATCCCGATATTCCCACGGAATAGGGACTTAAAGGGATGAAACCACGAGACGCAGCGGGTCTACATCCACACTAATATTATAAAGAGGAAAGATTTGTATTTGTGTGTGTGTGTGTGTGTGTGTGTACCTGTATGTTTGTAATGAAAAACTCAAAACTACTGGACCGATTTCAAGATACGGACTTACGCAGGTGAAACCGCGGTATGCAGCTAGTATATTATAAAATTCGATGTCCTGACTGTCCTATAATATATCAACGCAGGGCCTAAACCGCTGGTCCTAGAGACGTGAAATTTGAAGAGTGTGTTTTTTGTGGCTTTGTGGTCTTAGGAATCCACAGAAACGGTTTTTGGAATATCCCCCGGGATCACGACTTACATGGGCGAAACCGCAAGACACAGGTAGTATAATAATAAAGATAAAGGTGTAACGTTCGCGTTATTAACACAACCACTGAACCGATTAAAAAAAATATTTACCCAAAAAAAAACTACATTACCAAGTAGTAACCATAGGCTACTTTTAATCCCGATATTCCCACGAAATGGGTTACCCGGGTAATAATTATAAATAATAAATACTTACAAGAAACTTTACGTCCATTTAGCGAAAGCCTGTTCCCAAAGTAATAGCTCCTTTATAACGGTCATTCACAAACAATAAACAAACAGTTAAAATCGACGAGTGCCAATTCACAAACGGTTTTCTTTTACGACGAATTAACTAAGTTGAGTCGTTACATTCGTTAGTCGTTAGAATCCGTTACGAAGGTTACGGCCCTTCTTATTTACAACCTTGTAAACGTTTTATTATTATGGCAACTGTTTCTATTTTCGTTTGTTGCTAACATTTTGGTCGAATTATATTAAGAGCACAGTCTACCTACTCTTTTCTCCATACAAGCTTTACTAACGTAGTCGGCTGTTTCCTCCCTGGATAAAGACATTAGATATCAACAACCTATATCTGCCGTGACCATGACCTTGCGCTTTTGATTCTATTCATAGGTATTCTATTTTTGCTTTTTGAAAAAATGCTTTCAAAAACTTTAGTACCCGGCGGGATTCGAACCCGCGACTATTGGTAATCCGAACCAACGCGTTAAACCGCTTCGCCACGGGTAGCCCTCCAGCCGGGTCGAATTTAAGAAAGCACCTCTTCGTGTGTTCTTGCGAGTAAGGCCTCGTAGTGACATCTACCGGCGAACTTTGCAGATCGATTCGGCTTGTAACTTCCCATATTACATGGAAATGATTACAATATAAGATGACACATTCCAAACATGTAAACATTATTTCTTAGTGTTAATCCACACTTAGGAATACTGCTTTTTGAAAAAATGCTTTCAAAAACTTTAGTACCCGGCGGGATTCGAACCCGCGACTATTGGTAATCCGAACCAACGCGTTAAACCGCTTCGCCACGGGTAGCCCTCCAGCCGGGTCGAATTTAAGAAAGCACCTCTTCGTGTGTTCTTGCGAGTAAGGCCTCGTAGTGATTTTTTCAAAAAGCAGTATTCCTAAGTGTGGATTAACACTAAGAAATAATATTTATTTTCTATTTTTTCTAAATTTTATTTATATTCTAATTGGGATATAAATAAAAGTTAGAAGTTTAGTTAGCAACAAACGAAAATAGAAACAGTTGCAATAATAATAAAACGTTTTCTCCATACAACCTAGACTAGACTGGATCCTAGACTTTCCCCTTAGCTTTTAGTGAACTTCCGAAGCTTACAACATTAACAAAAGACAGATATTAATACCTATTTTGAACTGAAATGTACAAGCGTTCTAGGAATAGAATTAAACGTGGAAACTATTTGCGGTATTTGAAGCAATATCGCTGTACCTGTTAGGTATTTTCGATCGTTTTCCAATAAAGCCTTATTCACATCTACGCGCAGTAACCTGCACTCGTATTTTCTATCTACTTGTTAACTTAGTTTGATATGCACTATGCAGTACGTTGCTGTTTTGAGGTATGATTGATTACCTAGTGATTATCACTATACGTCAAGGCAGCAATGTATTTACGAAATATGAAAAAAAAATGACTTGCGCATAGGGTTAAAAATTACGTAAACGCTGGTAAAATACGGGTATTTTACGGTAACTTATATAAATAACGGTAATATTACCAGCTACTTATGTATGGCTAATGGTGATATGTTGTTGGCAAAATGGCGCACTATATAATAATTACTATACCTTCTCTCTTCTCATCCGAGCGATGTTCCCGGTTGCATCCCTCTCGGGAGCCCGGGGTCCGCTAAACCCGAAATTGTTTTTTTTATATGGAGCCGACGCAGCCGGTAAGTCATACCTTCTGCAATTAGATTTGGCAATGTTTTTACGGCCGGCTGCCTGCCTGACACCAACCCTCAACCAGTTTATCCGCCACCGCGCGGGGAGAACTTCAGGTTTGCTAATCTCCCTCAGATCCTTTGGTCGCCTTTTACGACACCCACGGGATGAGATGGGGTAACCCTATTCTCTGCCAAGGCTCCACGACTCGATAATAAATACTATATCTACCTCTATTATATCCATCACAGCTCTAAACCACAACAAAGGTACAATTTAGCCGCACATTTGTAAAACCACATCAATCAAATATCAATCGTTTGATGAGAAATTGGAATTGAATTTTCGTCTACCCAAAACATACTCTCAGGCATACTTTCCAATGAATAGGTATAATTCGTTTTTTAATTCCAGACTATGGTCTGACGTTTTGCTTCATTGTATTTGACGTTTTTTTCCTTAGGAATATGTGTTAAATTATAGTCTACAATAAAATTTAAAAAAATATAAAACGAAGTATATGAGAGTTCGTTTTCAATAAAATTTAAAAAAATATAAAACGAAGTATATAAGAGTTCGTTTTCCTCACTACATTTTGATATAATTTTGACCAAAATGTATGTAAATAATACCACAGTTTATCCAGCTAGTTATGAATGTGTAGTATAATAATTTTGTAGTATATCCCTTGTATCCATAGTACAAGCCAAGTGCTTATTTTTTGGCTAGATAGCATTGTCTGAAATGTTCTACAATATTTATTTCATCTAGTTTTTTTTGAAGATGTATTTTCCTTATGCCCAGAGAATTAATAATCAAATTAAGAAATACTTATACAGTAAGATCCCAGACCCGGCAGACATCACGTATTTTCCGACGAACGAAATGTGGACGATTAAGTAGTGTTAGTACTAAGAACGCATGCCCACTTGCTAGCCTGCTGCGACGGCCAATTCTGAGATATCAGGTCATCAAGGTACATAAAAAATTACTTACCTAACGTAAATTGTCCAAACTGATAAATTCACGTAAATTTTAGGTAATATACCTAAAAATAAGTCGCCAATACTCCCAGACACTTTCCGTAGGCCATTTTGCTTTGCTGACGCTTTAAAGCTCCTAAAATAAATTCTTAACTTCGCGTAAATTCTGATGCTCCATTTTTATTTATGGTTGTGAGAGCGGTGTTGGTCTAGTGATAGATACCGCGACTTTCATTCCGAAGGTCGTGGTTTCGAATCTTGGCCCACCGCGCACCAATGTCTTTTTCTTTAAGAAAAAATTAAGTGCGCTATTTTAACGTCGCTGTTACGGTGAAGGAAAACATCGTGAGGAAACCTACGGCTTAAGTCACGCAAAAAGGCCCAGTCATAGGGCTAGTTGCGGAAACACACAGTAAAAGTAAAAGAGTATGGGATCTTGGACTATTACCTCTACGTAAGATAGCAGTCAACCGCTCATCTATCGAACGAGCACTTTTTTTTTCCACTAAAACATTTATTTATTGATTGATTGAGATTGACCTAAAAAACAATAAATGACAAACAACATAGTAAATTGTATTTTGTTGTGTCCACCGCATGGTATAAGCTTTTAATTTCATTATAAACGTTTTTGTGGTTCGGATTGGTCGGAATTATCCGTTTCTACTTTGATGTGCGTTACCATGGCTATCGCTAATTGCTTTTGTTTTGTATCTGTACAAAAATATATTCACAAATATTATAAACTAGCTGCGCCCGCGGTTTCACCCGCGTAAGTCCCGATCCCGCGGGAATATCGGGATAAAAAGTAGCCTATGTGTTATTCCCGGTCTCTAGCTATCTACATAGCGAGTATGTAATCGGTTCAGCGGTTTTTATGTGATTGAGTTACAAACACACACAAACACAAACTTCAGGTTTATAATATTAGTAGGATAGGATAAAAAACCGGTCAAGTGCGAGTTGGACTCGCGCATGAATTTTTCAGTACCAATATCACAATTGAACACTGGACCAACCAATTCTTGAACCACTCGTGCCAGTCTAACACTCCATCACTAGATGGCGCTAGTGGTTAAAATACATCGCGGTATCGTTGCGTTTTTATGTCAAAAATAGTGTTTGTTGCACTCGAATGATGATGTTATGGCGAACGCCCAGCGAGCGCCCAGCCAGCGGTGCAGGTTCGAACCCCGTCACGGAAGAATTTTTGTTAATGGATTTCTTCTTGTAAAATATTTCTAAAAGTCTATTTATTTAGTTTGTTACTAGATGGCGCTGAGTAAGACTTTAGTGAGATCGTTTGATTTTATTTTGGTTGAATGATAAGATTATTTTATAAAGTAGCAGGTTAGTTTAAGATCCACGTCGATAAGATTTTTATCAAAAATACGTGCGTTTTCCAATAGAGATTGATCATTAATTTCTTGACTAATTTAAGTAGCTTTTCATTCTCATTAAACAAATTAAAATCATTGTTAGTAGGAGTACATGGCTCCTTCCCCGACCCCCAAAGTCTTTTGTTCTCGAAAAATAAACTTTCATACATTAGTTCCCTCTACCCCCAAAACAATTAAAATAAAAATACAAAATATTATTTTTTGTTCCCAACACCGCCAAGCACAATTTTAGGTATGGTTAGCAAGAAAAGTTTCTGAATTAAAGATTATAGTTGTTGGACTAAAACTATTTATTTTGTAGATAGGTGCCCATATACATACAGTGTTCAGTACAGTACAGTACAGTTATCGTGTAAAACAATCACAGATAATCAATCAAACTTAATAAAAACTAATTAAAAAAATAGACTTATCTAAAGTTAAAACCATTAAAAGAATGACTTTTCAATTATCTATCACAGTTATAATCAACCTTAATAATGTCTAACCGTATTTAAGTAACGTAATTATGCTACTCAAATATCTTATCTTACAATCATAATATTTGAAACATACACTCTTAAAATTAAATGATTTAAAAATCAGTGTAAATAAGTCCTTTTGATTTGCTTAAAAACTAAAATTAAAATGTATAACAATCAAAGACATTATAAAAATTAAAAACACTTAATACTAGATATTTATGCAACAACCTTAAAAATAAAATAGTATACAGGGTGTTTGGTGGAGGGTTAGACAAACTTGGTAGGCGTGTAGCTGGACCTATTTGTAAAATACAATTTGAAGGAAAAGACCCTAACTCTTCACATTTTTTTTAAAGATTATTTTTGTGATTTTTTATTTTTTTTCCAAATTTTACCTCTTTACCCTTACAACTTTAATTTGAACATGTTTTCGCTTAAACTTTTTATTCGATTTTGGTCCCAGATGTATCCTTGATCTATCGAAGGCATTGTTAATCCAAAATATTGACAAAATAATTAGTTTGGGCTCTCAAAGTTAAGAAAATAAAAAAATGTTGCCCGAAAGGTCAACTAAACATAATTCTAAAAAAAACTAATAGTGATCGAGGAGTTCAAATACTTTTAAAAACTGCTCTTGACATCCCTTATTACAACGGTGTATTCCATGTAGCATAAAAATCTACCAACTTGTCAAAAATAAGGCTTATGGGGAAAATATGGGGGGCGGTTCCTAAAACAATCATAGTCTAATTTAGTATGGTTTAATAAGGTATTAAATATAATTTTATTTGCTATGGTTTAATTAAATATGAATAAATCTGAAAAAAAGATGTAGTAATAGAGAGAGGTTGCATCCTTCTCCGGTCCGGAAGTAATATTTACATGCTGATGAGTGATGGATGACTTATAAATAACGTAAGCTATATTTTTTTAATTAATTAACGGGGTGGAAAACGTTACGGCTTATTATACGAATTCAATTCACAATCGTCTTAAGCGACGAGATCAAATTTTTAAGTTCGTGGGGGCGGGAGCGGTCATAAGTAGTCATTGTATAGGTAGTCACATAATTTTAAGAAATTAAACTCTGTTTTGTTGACTGTACCCTGTAGAACTCTTGGCGGTCGTGAGAATTAAATGGTATACCTAATTAAAAGCCTTGGGGGTAGTGGTAATAAAATTATGGGGGTCGGGGAAGGAGCCGAGTACATATAACAGTTGTCAGAGGTATTTTATGCTGCTTTAAATATTGTTACAGTGTTGTGTATGATTTCATATGCCGAACAGGCCAATATAGAAGAACAATATATGTATGTATACCTGTAGGTACACCAAACCTAAATTATGAATAAGTAATTGAATTGAATTGTATAACATTTGTTCTAATTATGACTGTATTCAAAGTCCTGACTGATTTATTGACTGACTTAATGACTGAACTATATATCAAAGCAGAGTCTAAACCGAGCCTGGTCCTAGAGACATGAAATTTAGAGAGTGTGTTCTTTATCAAAAGAAAATCTCAATTCTAAATTAAAAAATCGTTGTTTCATGGATACAAAACAGGAATTTTCGAAACTCCCACAGGACTATTTTTATCTATAAGTAGGTACTAATATTATAAAGAGGTAACGTTGGTGACAATTATGTATGTATGTATGTATTTTCCGGGTAATCTCTGAAACAACTGAACTTATTTCAAAAAATCTTCCAACAACATAAAGCTACATTATCGAGGAGTAACATATGCTACTTTTGGTCCCGATATTCCCACGGGATCGGGACTTACGCGAGTGCAACGCGGGACTCTGCTTGTTCATTATATTTTAGTGTCTGTGTTTTTGTTTTTTAATAGCATACTCGTTTACATTTTATTTTATTATCGTCTCTATCGTCTTTTGCATTTCTTGTAAATAAATAACGGTTAT
Source organism: Idaea biselata (assembly GCA_958496205.1). Classification (NCBI taxonomy): domain Eukaryota; kingdom Metazoa; phylum Arthropoda; class Insecta; order Lepidoptera; family Geometridae; genus Idaea; species Idaea biselata. The sequence goes on along the minus strand of OY292400.1, from coordinate 18,292,336 downwards.
ATTAGCATTGATTTTAAAAATAAAGTAGGCAAGCAAAAGGAATACAAATTAACTCAAGCTTTTAAGAATCTCTTTGTGAATTAAAGTATTAAGTTTTAACGTAATTACCTACAATTTACTAAATAAAACTTTAAAATCTTCTTTCTATTTTTATTTGCTTTGCATTAAGTAGTTAAGTTTGTTGCAAGGACTTGAATTCAAATGGATTTAGACTAGTTGAATCGAATTTGTTTTTACTACAAATGAAATGTAAGTAACTCAGGTGCAATTTACTTTGACTTTACTATAATTGGATGGACTTCTGCCCACGGCGTAGTTGGAGAATAGAGGATTATGTAGATGGCTTTATAAGGATTACTTTTTGAGCAACAATAACGTATTTTTTTTTTGTAAATTAAACTCATTTTTAGCCCGACTGCAATGCAGAAGGTTGCGGATTCGATTCCAGCCGGATGCAGATATTTATATGCTTTAAAAATATTTTGTTTTTGTTCTGGGTGTTTTTTGTTTTATGTGTACCTATGTATTTACAAAAAAAAGTTTAATATGTAGTAGGTATATCCGTTGTCGAGTACCCATAGTAAAAGCCTAGTGCTTAGTTTGGAGCTAGATTGCGCTGTATGTAACGTCGTGCAATATTTATTTATTTAATGCATTGGCGACTATTTTACCAACTTGCACCACCTATATCTCTCCATCTTATCTTTATCTACCCCATCATAATACAATTACAAATCACATATGACAGTTAATTATTCTCCAGGCCCCGAAGTCGACTAGTGCGATGGCAACTTTACTAAACGTATTACCTAGTTAGCTCTTGTTCCACCGGACATTTGAAACTTATGGCAGCCTCGAGGGATTCCTGTTCAAGTTTCTTATTAATTTGAGCTGGGATACTTCAGAGTAGGGACTTCTTGGTAATCTTAGTTTTAGTTATCGATAATTGGGGGTGTTGCGAATAAGTGTTTGAGGCTTTTGTGGATTAGGGGGAATATGTAATGAAACGGACGTGGTTACATTTTCCAGGGTCTTAATCGCGTATTATTATTTATTTTCTTACCTCGACGTTTCAACCGTGTTACAATGGTCTTGGTCGCGAGGGGACCCTTGTGACCAATACCATTGTAACATGGAAAATAAATAATAATACTCGATTAAGAATCGGGAAAATGTAACTATGTTAAATAGTGTGGATTTAAAAAGTTTATTGAAACGATCGAAAATATTTTATGTTTTTTTGGGTGTTGGCACCATTGATGACCATAGACTGTTGGGCCTGTGACCATAGACCCTTGTCTATGGACATCAATGATGCCAACACCCAAAAAACCCCTTAATATTTTCGATTAAGAGCCTTATAATAGTCGCCAATGACCTTGATGGTTTGGGTGGAGTCAAGCTCCCTCTTACCGCGCTCCCCCGACCGCGACCGCCGCGCATTCGAGTTGGTACAGTTCGCAGTCGAAAGTGCATTGCACCTACCTAGTACAGACTAATGACGGCAACATGTATTGATAATATCTATGTTTCAGAAAGTGTAAATATAAACAGTAAATGTGTTTTTAAAAAAATTAAATCTGATCACTATGGTCAATTAATAAATTTCGCCATCGTTATAAAACCTATACCTAAGAGGAAGATAACCTATGTACCAGTAACTTTAGCTCGTCTTGAGAAATTAAAATTAAATTTAACTAACATTATACCATTTCTTCCGTGTGAAATGGATCCAAATGTATTGTATAATAATTTCTTCTCGGTACTCAATGACCAATTTAAATCAATTTTCACTCCTCGAACAATGGTAGTTTCTAACAAACGCGAATTTAGTGACTGGGCAACAGTTGGAATCCATCGAAGTAGACAAAAACTATATGAGCTATACGCGGAAAGACAGTTCAATTTTTCAGAGGAGTTTAAGGTTTATGTTAAAAATTATTCCAAAATATTTCACAGAGTATGTGTGCTTGCTAAATGTTTTTCCATTCAAACAAAAATCAAAAATAGCAATAATATAATTAAAGACTCTTGGAAAATTATAAATGCTGAAACAGGGAGAACCACAGCTAAAAATAGTACATTTAAATTAAAGATAGATAATAAGATAATCATTAATGATGTAGATGTTGCAAGCGAATTTGAATCCTTTTTCACAAGTATACCTATTACTTTGACAAAAACTTTGAACTCCTCAACCCCCATTGCAGAATCTTTGTTAAAAAGTCATGTACTCGAATGCAACACAAAATTTAAATTTCAACATGTAAGAAATCATGATATTATGGTAAGCCTTAAGCAAATAAATCTGAAGAAGACTAAAGATCTATGGGGGATCTCCGTGCCTATTGTAAAGTCTATTATTGAACATATTGTGCCAGATTTAGTCATAATTTTCAATAGGTGTATTGACTGTGGTGTATTTCCTGATCTAATGAAATTAAGTAAAATTACTCCCTTATTTAAATCGGGTAGTACGTCAGATCCCACTAATTTTAGACCAATTTCTGTACTACCATCACTTAGTAAAATCTTTGAAAAAATTATTTTAAACCAACTTTTAAAACATTTTCATGATAATAATATTCTCCACAATAAACAGTTCGGTTTCAGTAAGGGACGTTCAACTACTGATGCAGGTATTGCATTACTTCAAAGTATATATAAAGCCTGGGAGGAGTCACACGATGCCTATGGGGTGTTCTGTGACTTATCCAAGGCATTTGATTGCGTTAAACATGATACATTGATCATGAAACTACATCACTATGGTATTAAAGATAGCGCTCTGGATCTTATTTCCTCCTATTTGAGCAATAGGGTTCAGTGTGTCGATGTCAACGGAAAACGATCCCCCGGCTCTCCTGTAACAATGGGGGTTCCTCAAGGATCCATATTAGGACCATTCCTGTTTTTAGTTTATATTAATGACCTACCTTACCTAGTAAGGGACAAACATGAGATAGTATTGTTTGCAGATGATACCTCATTGGTATTTAAAGTTAAAAGACGCCAATTAAATATAGACGACGTGAACAATGCTCTCTCTAAAATAGTATATTGGTTCAATACCAATAATCTTTTACTGAATGGATCCAAAACAAAATGTATTAAATTCACACTTCCTAATGTTAAACATGTCAAAACTTTAGTGAAAATTAATAACGAGGAAGTCGAAAAGGTTGAGAAGGCTGTCTTTCTAGGTATAACTCTAGACTCTAAGCTTCAATGGGGCCCACATGTGGAAGCTTTGTCCGCTAGACTAAGTTCTGCAGCTTACGCTGTTAAGAAAATTCGTGAATTCACAGATATTAAGACTGCCCGCCTGGTCTATTTCGGCTACTTCCACAGCATTATGTCATATGGCATCCTGCTGTGGGGGTGTGCTGCAGATATTAAGGATATCTTCATTTTACAGAAGAGAGTGGTTCGAGCTATCTACGGGTTGGGCCCTAGAGAATCACTTAGAGAAAAATTTAAAGAAATAAATATTTTAACAGTATATTCACAATATATTTACGAAAATCTTTTATACGTCCATAAAAATAAGGACAAGCTTGTTAAAAATCGGGACATACATTTATTTAATTTAAGAAATAAAGATGATCTAACTGTGCCCTGGAGTAGGCTCCAGAAAATAAACAGGTCCTTCTCTAGCTCATCTATGCTCTACTATAATAAGTTACCCAAGAATGTGTGTGACATGTCCATTAATAAATTTAAAACATATATTAAAAGCAAACTGTACAGGATGGCATACTATAATACATCGGATTATATTAACGATAAAAATCCATGGAAATGAATACTTTATTGAAAGACGGGGACAGACAGGGGCACGGTCGCGTTCGCGAATGCTTGGTTCGTTCGGCTCGGTTCGGTTCGTCCTGGGGCGTATTCATGGAGTTCTGTGGTAAAGTAGCAGGATAAGTTATGGAAAGGAGTAAATAGATGGTTCTACCTACGAATTTTATAATAAAATTCTAGAGTGTAGGAAAGGAATGCAAGGCTGGCACCACAGAACTCTGATGGTGGGTCCCGGGGCGGTTTGGGCGGTGTTGGGCGGGTTGTGTGTTTGTGGATGAGATAGTGTTTTAAGTAAATAATTTTTTTTATGTTTATTATTTTGTATATTATAACTTATTTGAACAGATAGACAGACAGACAGAGTTACTTTCGCTCTTGTAATGCTAGTAAGGATTATTATAGCAAGTATGGATTATTGCTCCAGTTCCACTTTTCTTCAATAATATTATATATGCGACAATGTAAATCACATGATTACTGCAAAAAAAAAATATACAAAAAAAAAAAACCCCATGAGTTTCTTGTGTCTTCTTCTCATGTCATGGAGGTCGCGATCCGAAGACATAGTAGAGTAGATTAAATAAAAAAAAATGACATGTCAAAGAGATATCTTGCTAATATCCGAATGAATAAACGTACTTTGATTTTTGATTTTTTTTTTTTTTTGATTTGATTTCATATATTAAGATTTTTTTAGTTATAAATAGATAAATATCAATGTTATATCTGTGCATAAGTGGCTCTGGATGTTTTAACAAACATTGTTTTAGAAAATAAGATTCAAAAATTTTTAATATAATTTTAGCAGTATAATATTCGCCCTGCCGCAAGTGAAAATTAAACAATGCGTATTTTTTCTTTAAAAAAAAATCAAAACGTCTTAAATCTATTTCATAGGAAAAAAATTAACGGTATTTAATAGATACATCCAGAAATCTAACATGAGTTGATCAATGATTGTTGGTATTGACAACTGGTACTGTTTTATTCCAATATTTCAAACGTATAAAATGGAATGAATATAATTATATTTAGGCTACAAATATAATTATACAACGGGGTATTTACTTGGGTACATACCAAGTATAAACATGGTTGTAACCCGTTGTATAATAATATTTGTAGTGAAAACAACTATGTAAAGTTTAAAATCGTATATATTTAGGCTGTTGTATTATTTGACGCTGCTCACTCTCAAACTCCTTGTATATCCATATTATTATACTCGTACCTACAAGTTTTAAGGGTGTTTGATAAAACGTTTTTTATTAATACCAAATTAAAAATATTCTGACGTAATGAACTAATTAACTGAACTTCCTCCTTTTTTACATTTTGAGTTACGGAACCCTAAAAATCAAAATTCAAAATCTTTTCGTTACATATTTTTCTGCGTTTATTTGGATGCGAGTCTTCGTCGTTTGATTCAGATTCTTTATCAATTGTAATTTTCTCTTGTTCTATTATACAAGGTGGATAGGACGATACGACATTAAACAAAACCCTGGGTTGTTAAAATGTGTTGGAATAGTTTGGAATTGTATAATTAATCAGAGAACTGAAATTAAAAAAGTAAAATTTTCAAACAAACTAAATATCCTAAACAATTAAAACCAATACGAACACCATGTACCAATATGCACAGTGTAAGTACGTGCCGCGGCCACCGAGTATTAATCCTACAGAGCAACAGCTTCATACAAGCCCGCGGTGGTAGTTACTCCACTACATGAACAGCTATGTGTGCGCAAAGCTGTGAAAAGTCACTCGCCGCTTTCCGCTCGGGTTTGCCGAGGCCGCCCGAAGAGCCTACTCGGCTCACGTACGTGAACCCGTCGGCACACTGTCGGTGAGAGAGGTCACGCACACATAACTGCGCATTTAGTGAAGTACCTACGCCGCCCGCGGGCTAGTATGAAGCGGTTTTTCTGTAGGATTTAATACTCGGTGCTGCGGCCGCCTGGCGCTGGTGACAGTTTTGTTTATAGATACATCGTGTAGCAAATTTCAAAAATGGAAAATAGTGTCCTGTGGCTGAACTACTCAACCGATTCTGTTGAAATATGGTAGGTGGACTTGGAACGTGTGTAGGTATGTTCAGTTAAAAAAAAATGTTGTATTATCCTATCCACCTTGTATATTCATCCTCCTGTTCTATATTTTTTTCTTCTATTTGTTTATTTAAGTTAATTTAAATTGATTTTAAACAATTACAATTGGTAAAGAATCTGAATCAAACGACGAAGACTCGCATCCAAATAAACACAGAAAAATATGTTACGAAAAGATTTTGAATTTTGATTTTTAGGGTTCCGTAACTCAAAATGTAAAAAAGGAGGAAGTTCAGTTAATTAGTTCATTACGTCAGAATATTTTTAATTTGGTATTAATAAAAAACGTTTTATCAAACACCCTTAAAACTTGTAGGTACGAGTATAATAATATGGATATACAAGGAGTTTGAGAGTGAGCAGCGTCAAATAATACAATAGCCTAACTTAAAAATTGGTATGTAGATGAATTCTGTGAACCGCATTAAGATGTTTACTCAAAAATAAAAAAATAACAATACATTTTTAGTGTTTCCCATACTAAGAACTGAAACTTAATTTTTTTTTCATCAAACCCATACCTACGTGTGTGGGACAGACAGATCTTCAAAAATGATATTGACATTTCTAATATAATTTTTTTCGAAAGTGAATAGTTCGCGCGACATACACTTTCAATGTGGTAAAATGTGTGAAACTTCTAAAATAAAAGAATGATAAAATATTATGATCTACATTACTATGAAAACTTCCAACGAAAATTGGTTTGAACGAGATATAGTAAGTAGTTTTTTTTAATACGTCATAAATCGTAAACCCCAATTTACCTTCCAAAACAAAACATGTTGTATAGATAATGGTACGGAAGGGTCCCCTCCGTCTGCCATAAACTTTTTTGTCATTAACACGAAAAGCATAAAACGTTAAGCATAAAATCTTAACGCATAATATTCATAAACCATAAACACATAACGCATAAACTTATTCGTCAAATAAAATTATGGCATAATACTCAAAACGTATGAAAATTTAAGGCATAATATTTTTATGGCATAATACTCAAAACGCATTACAACAAAGAGCATTTTCTTTAGAGTATAAACTTAAAAAAAAAAATATCTAGAGGTCTACTTACGGATCCACGGTGTGGTCACCGGACCTATGATTTTCAGTCATAACTAGTTTTAAGGTTCTTATACAAAAATGACTTGAAATAAAGAAGTTACTATTTAGCAAAATGTCTATTTCATATAAAGTTCGATTTCTATACATTACGCTTTTTTTATTCATAGTATTAGGCGCGTTGGCGCCCGCTGCCGCGGCACGCTAGCTGCTGCGCTCGCTCGCCAAAGCGCTGCGTGTAATCATAGAGGAATAACAACGTCAACGACCTTGAAACTGAAAATCCCTGTCGGGCTCATCGAAAATTGTTGATTATTTCATGACGGAATGTCGTAGAACTTTTTTTTGTGCACAGATTGTAGGTGACATTAACCTAACCCATCCTAGTCGGGGTGCTCCGAATAGTTTTTTTTTTCAAAGTTTAGTAAAACTTGTTAAATTTCTATTATGCGCTAGCCAAACTTCTGTTAAAAAAAACTTACTTTGTAAAACAAAGTTGTGATACCACAAAATATTTATGCCATACATTTTTATGCGTAATGAATGAGTTTTATGGCAAAAATGTTTGTGCCAAAATCGTTTTCGCCTTTCGTGTTTTAGACAAAAAAGTTTATGCGAAAAGGAAGGGACCCCGGTACGGAACTCTTTGTGCGCGAGTCCGATTCATGCTTGTTTAATGTCTACTTTATCCAAAAATATGTTTAGTGGTCTGACAAGAAATCGAAGTTAATCAAGGTGGTTGAATATGACTATACCAAAGCATTGATTTAAGATCAGCCTTGAAAATAAAATTTTGTTGTTTCGACTTTTTCATCCAAATACTTTTTGAGCACTGATTTACTAAGGTGAGTGCCAGCTGTCAATTTATTGCATAACTCCATGAGTAGCCTTAATGTGTAGGTAGAGTAATAAGTTGTGAGATATTCAAATATCTTATAGGTGTTTATAATGAAACCTTGGAAATGAAATAGGTAGGTAAGTAATATTTTATTCAAAAATTAAAAATTTACGTATTACATTAGATACACGATCACTTTCTTATTATAAATATACGAGTATGTACAGTACACAAATAACAAGTGCAAAATCAAACTTTATTATATAAGATATAGGTGGACAACAACAAATGGTTCAGACATGTACGCAAGAAGCAAGCGTCTATTTTTGAATTTACCAAACCAAAACAAATACGAGCAAGGGTGACACAACATCCCCGTCCGAACGGCAGCGACATACTAACGCCGCCTCCGGCGCGTCTCCAGTATGTGCCAAAATGCTGTATATTTTGAATATTTGTAAGATGTTTTTATTTTTTTTAATTTATTTGTGTACACTTAGATAAAGTCTTTTCCAGTGTTTTAGTGTAATTAGATGTTAAAAATTCCTTTCCGTTTCGAAGTAGTATGGATTTTTCTGTCGAAAACACTATGTTTTTGATTTGATTTTTAACACATTAAATAAAAAGGTATTACTTTTATTTGTGCACAGAATATAGCATGATGTTCGATAGATGATTCTGCATTAAAATTTTTGTGTTTCGTCGTCTTTTCAATGAGTAGTTCACCTCTAAAGTGGCGTACTTGACGTATATAGAAACCTTAAAAAAACTTGTACGATAGTGTCCGTTTCAAAACACGTCTGTTTGATTGCTGATTCTCCCGTTGCCTATTTGTTGGCAACATACAAATGTACAATAAATGTTCAGGATTGATTGTCAATCCTGAAGAAGGGACCTGTAAAAGTCTCGAAATGTTGAGCGTTGAGATAATGGTAAAAGTAATACACCACGCGATTAAAACCAAAAAAGTCTTTCATTTCAATACAACATCGCGAAAACAGAAGAAAAATCAATTTAATTATTGTCTAAAATAAGATGTAATGTCAAGATACTAGATGTCTTCTTTCAAAAATCTAGAACATAATAAGAAATAGACTGTCGAAATTATTAACTACACTTTCTTTTGGCCTTAGTTGGAAAAAACAGTTCAAAACAAAACAACCCACAGTTCGATACACTACGTTTAACCCTTTATTGGGAGTGCAATATTTGTGACCGATGGTTACGTGTATTTTTTTAAAGTGAATTGGTTCAAAACTATAGGTAGGTATATAGCTAGTTTATATACTATAGTAGGATATAAAATATAGGTAGTACCTACTTAGGTACCTACCTACCTACTTAATTAATGTATAAACCGAAAACAAAACTAGGTGTAGGTATTGTTTAAAATAAAAAAGTTGCATAATATTTTGATAATTGTATTTCAAAATGGGTTTGAATTCATCACGCTTACCTACCTAATAGAATAGCACAACATGGCGATTAAATAGTTATAAGTATATAGTCTCTGTTTGTTTTAGAAAACATATCTACTACGAAACATACACCAAATTAACATGTGACAGTTTTACTAAAGTAATCGAAATTCTCATAAATATTAAACACGAAATGCGAAACACTCGGAAAAAATATTATTAGGTATATTCCCTCATAAATCCCAAATATGGTACATGTTAACATGTAATACTGGTGTTTACCAAGATAGAAAAAGTATGGGTATATATCTTCAAAGTCTTTCTATTTATTTTTTAATATTTTGGGTATGGTCTCCCTACATGAATTTAAAAGGGATTACTTCACATTTTAAGCCTTAGCTTTAACTGCTTCTTTACCAGCCGTAGGCCACGTAACCTCAGACATAACGAAGGTAATATGGAACCTCTGCCTGGTCAAAGTCTGCGTGCCATCCTGGTGCTCAACCTGGCTCATCAGCTCATAGGTGCCACTCAAAGACGGGGGGCTGTTCAAGAAGCTGATGTGGCAACCAGGCCCGAAGGCACTTCCCGTCGGGTAGCTTACGGTGGCGACGTTCAAGCGGTTTGTTGGGTAGAGCTCAGTTATGGCCCCGTTAGGGAAGATGACGTTGCAAGAGACAAGAGTTTCGAACCAGAAATGGCCAATGCCCCTGTTGAAGGCTATCATTGGGTTGGAGATGTGGGTGACAGTGTCGTCCGGAAGCCATACTACGGCTGCTGAGTGTCCTGTAATAGATTTCACATTTGTAAACATTTATGCACGGGTATACAAGTTCATCATCATTATCCGAGCGATGTTCCCCGTTACATCCCCCTCACTTCGCACGATCTTCGGCATTCCGTGTAGTGAAGCCACTTGCATGCATATCAGCCCTTACGACAAGCCAGCTTTTCTTAGGTTTTCCCAATTAATCGCGGCCGGCGGAAGCGCCATAGCAAGACATTTATTCCCCACGTAACTATCCGGTTTTCGTAAGATGTTGCCATACCACCATAAGTAATATACAAGTTAGATTACACTAAGAGTATTTTTTAACGAAATCTGTAGCGCATCGGGCGAATACCCGACTGCAATGGGGTTCGATTTCCGCCGGCTTCACGGTAGTCGGAAAAAGTTATAAAAAGTTTTCGGAAAACGAGCTTTGACAAGTCATGTGACCATCATCCCATGACTTATCCGGGACAACTTATGTAACCGGTCACATAATTCCAGGAAACAAATTTGCATTATAAATAGGCAACTGTAAATAGCGCCGAGGCGGCAACTACTAGAAAAACTGCGCTAAAACTTAGTGCATGGTTTTATTGAAGCTACAACTTCAAATCTAACTCGGAAAATCTATCTCGGACACACGTCTTATCCGGGCCAACTAATGTGACCGTTCACATATATTCCAGGGGGCAAACTTGCATGCCAAATGTGCAACTGTAAGAAGCGCCTAGGCGCAAATACTAATAAAACTGAGCTAAAACTTAGCGCATGATTATAAAATCAATATTTGTGGCTTCAATAATGAAGCCACAAATTCACAAAAAAAAAAGGAAAACTAATTGTGGATTTACCTTGAGACACCATCGCAGCCAAAGCAAGGAAGATCAGAGCCTTTGTCGCCATCTTGCAATCTAAACGGTTTTGCACATTATTGTTAAAAACTTTCCTCTTTTATATAAACCGTGACATTAACGCGATTTTTATCATTGTATACGTGATTTTAAATTATCATCTAATCGTAAAATAATCAAGTTTAAGATTATCTTGATTTTCGCCAATTTTATCTCTAACCCATAATGATAGCGCGTTCAAAGTTAGAGAGTCAATAGGCGGAAAACAGAAACAATGTATTTCTCATAGTAACATTTTACCGGGTCTTAATTACGTAATTATAAAATTACAAATAAACGCAAAACCTTCAGCCTTTCCCACGCTTTTATAGTAACAAGTAACAAAAAACAAGTAAATTTTGAGTTTTTTCTTATGATAATTTCTCATAAGAAAACTCACAGATGATTTATAGTACCTACCTACTATTGCTGCTATACTAACTAAGCCAACTAAATATACTAACTATAATATGCTATGCTAACTTAAATAGAATACAATAAATAATTAAGTAGAGCAATCATATTTTGCAGCATTATGCTGATTTGGGGTCCGTTTTGCAACAAATGGCAAAATTATTCATTAGTTTTAGTTGTATAATGTACATTTGTTGCGAATAAATGAGTTTCTATTTCTATTTTTTTACTTATTATTCACTCATTTATTTTATTTTACATTTTACTTATTATTATTATTATATTAGCCTGAATTGTCCCACTGCCACAACTCTTCCATTCAGGTCTGTTTTGGGCTATGGTTCGCCACTTTACTACACCGCCATAATGGGTAGGTACGGACAGAACCCTCGACACGCGAGTTCGACTCGCACTTGATCGGTTTTTTTATTAATTTTATCTAAAAAATAGTTAATAAAGAATTTAATTATCCATTTTATTTTTCTTATAAACCAGGCTTCAGTAAGTTTAAAAAGCTTTTGAAAGTGGCTTTTTAACAATATCGAGAGTTACTTACAACAAGGTCTACTGCAACTGACGAGCGGTTAACTTTCCAAGTAGTGTACCTACAAATATTTTCCATTTTGTCCATTCGGGAAAAGTGCGGCATGTTTTCCATTACACACCTTTTAATTTACATTGGTAGGTGGATACTTTGAATTGGATATTTTGAGGTTATGTTTATGTTACATTTAGGGGACTGTCTACCTACTTTTCTCTCCCTATACAAACTTTACAAACGTAGTCAACTGCTTTTTCCCTGGATAAGGATATTAGAAAATATATGTTTAAGTACGCCATAAGTCCTATATCAGCCATGACTATGCCCCTACGTTTGTTTTTTTTTTATTTTCTAATTTTTCTGAATTTTATTTCTATTCTAATTAGAAAATGAAAAAAACCAATACAAAACGTAGGGGCATAGTCATGCCAGATATAGATTTTATAGCATAAACAATTTGCTCTAATGTCTTTATTCAAGGAGGAAACAGTCGACTACGTTTGTTTGGAGAAGGAGTAGGTAGACTGTCCTCTTAAAAAAAATCATCAGTTTTTAAATGTAAACTCAATTATTGTTTAGATTTGTAGTAGTAGTCTAAACTAAATATGAACTTGAACTCTAACACCCGTATGTAAATACGAATCTGTGTGATTACTTTGGCTAAGCAATGTCCTGTCTCGCTCTTATTTTGTGATTTTTAACGTCAACGAGAATGGGACAGACACGTTACTTAGACAAGTAATTTCTTAGAATTGACTATAAAGTACGAGTGTAAGAAACAGCTGATTTTCAAGTAAACTTTAAACTAAACTATTTCGAAAATTGCTTTGAATTTCGACATACATCTACAATTCATACAACATACATACAAAAGAATAACCCTTTTTCGTATTAACTTAAATGTCATGACATGTCATGCCCTTAAAGGGTAAATAGAACCTAATTGTATAATGTTGTTTTCTGTAAATTAATTTACACAATATATAATTCAACATTTACTTATTGTAGGCACCGAGGTAAATTCTAACAAAATACGGTTTACCACCTTACCTAGTTACCTAATTCTAGATTCGTGTGAAGGCGTTGAGATTTACATTTATTATGTTTCAGGCCAGACTGTAAAATATTCGGTTAATTAAGGATAATTAAATAAATAAATTATGTGAACCATTCACAGCGCCATCTAGACTCATGGTAAGCTAAGCTTGGCTGGTTCACGAGCGGGTAGGACGGTGATAGATGACTTGATGACAGTTAGGGACGTCTGTATCGGACTACCTCCTTTCGCATGCATCTACTGCGTGTCGTTATCGGTCTCATAATCTTGTCAGTCACTTATTATTAATTACTAGCTGCGTCCCGCGGTAATACCCGCGTAACTCCCGAACCCGTGAGAATATCGGAATCAAAAGTAGTCTATGTTACTCCTCGATAATGTAGCTTTCTTTTAGTGAAAGAAATCGATCTAGTAGTTTTTGAGTTTATTCATTACAAACACATATTTGTGTGTGTGTGTGTACACACACACAAATACAAATCTTTCCTCTTTATAATATTAGTGTAGATAAAATTGTAGCAAAAATAAGCATTTTTGGAGAATACTTTGTTGTTTTCTATAGTACATTTTTGAGTCAATGGTTTCGATTAGAGTGCAGTTGCACTTTATTATGTAGTTTTATTTTGAGCACATTTTACATTACTGATGTTAAACCTGCATGATTTATAGGATAAGATTTCTACATTTTTTTTAATTATATGTAGGTACCTAGTCATTTGTAAGTGACGTTTTCATTACAAACTCTTTTAACTTTTTCTTTTTCCGAAAGAGTAACAACAACAGCTTAAAGGTTAAATTGCGGATTTGTATTTTCCTTTATAAATAAAAGCTTTGTAAACGTTCTTTTATTTCCAGGAAATAATAAACACAACGAGAATTTAATTTAAAATTTTCTTTTGAATTGATTTGTAAAACAAAAGTTGGAAGTTTACAATAAAAATGATATTTTCATAAACCTAATAATATAATAATAACTATAATATTGCGGCCCTAACCGATTATCTGAGTGGTATAAACATTTTCACGAGCTCCTTAGTGTTTCGGAAGGCACGTTAAGCAAGTTGATCCCGGTTGTTTTCTCTGATAGCAGAGTTATAATAAATGAATAAATATTGTACGACGTTGCACACAACGCACTCTATCCCCAAACTTAGTACAAGCCTAGTGCTTACTAGGCTTGTGCTATACCATACTTTTTTTTAAACGTACCTACATAAGATACATAGAAAACACCCAGACCAGAAACAAAACAAATCTGATACTGATCCATATCAAACTCGCCTCTGACGGACGAGCTTCACCAGTTCCAAAGTCAAACTGTTCGGGAAATTACTCACACACATTTAAATAAAAACCCGGCCAAGTGCGAAACTCGCGCACGAAGGGTTCCGTACCACTATCACATTTGGGTACGGAACTCTAAAACAACAAGCAATTTTTAAATTTGAAAAGAAAATGTGAAATATTTAGCTTCGATTCTTACTCCCATCATACGAGCGTACCACTCAAAAAAAAAATGAAAAAAATAAACTTTGGCACAAAGAAAATCTAAAAACTTATAAGAAACTCTTTGGTTTTGAATTCCATGACCTACTCGATTTGACTCTGACCAATCAGAAGCGACCTCAGATTGTAATAAAATTTCTTGTTGGTTTTGAAACACGTTTGTTGTATGGGAGCCCCTCTTATATATTTGTTTTATTTTATTTTTAGTAATTGTTGTTGTAGCGGCAACCGAAATACATCTTCTGTGAGAAATTCAACCGTCTAGCTATTACGGTTCATAAGATACAGCCTGGTGACAGACGTACAGACAGACAGACGGACAGACAGCGAAGTCTCAGTAATAGGGTCCCGTTTTTTCCCTTTGGGTACGGAACCCTAAAAAGATGATTCAAATTCGAACGTCGCGAATAATCCTAGTAGTTGTTAGAATTTCCACCATCTAGGTAAGCTATAAGCCCAACATGTAAGCCAACAATACGAAAAAATAACAAATCCCAATAAAATTCAATACAATCTCTAAAAGTGTACAAAAATAAAACACAATGCAACGATTTAAACGTCTGGAAAACTTCAAGATTCAGTATGGAAATGGAGTTATTTAAAACTCGTTCTCTACTAACGTTCTAATGAACTATTCATAGTCTGTACTTACCTGATTTCTAGTTTTTTTCTAGTTAGGGTTCCGTACTTAAAGGGTAAAAACGGGACCCTATTACTGAAATTCTGTCCGTCTCCCTGTCTGTCCGTCCTGTCCGTCTGTCTGTCACCAGGCTGTATGATGAACCATGATACCAGAATAGTTGAAATTTAACTAGATGATGGTATTTACCTGAAAACTTCCTAACCTGAAACTAAAGTTTTCAGGTACCGTTAGAGGTTTTTTGATGTTATCATATCACTCTTTATGAACCTATGTATTATTAATAAATCATCAATCATTATCATTTATCTTGTCGCTATAACAACAAAAACAGAATAAAATAAAATTAAAGTAGGAATCACAAACTAAACGTGATGATAAAACTTTAGACGCAACGTTAGCTCAATTTATTCTTACCACTGGAGCCATCTAATGATATACTGGCGCCAGTGGTAAAAATAAATGATAACGTTGCGTTCACGGATTTCGCTTGTTTAGAGTTACGTACCCAATTGTGATAATGGTACGGAACCCTTCTTTCGCGAGTCCGATTCGCACTTGGCCGGTTTTTACTAGTTTTTTAAAGGTGAGTTATATTCAGCGGGATATAGCGCTTCACAATGGTAGATGACGAGCGCTATTAGC
Source organism: Idaea biselata (assembly GCA_958496205.1). Taxonomy (NCBI): domain Eukaryota; kingdom Metazoa; phylum Arthropoda; class Insecta; order Lepidoptera; family Geometridae; genus Idaea; species Idaea biselata. Next base: position 18,276,635 of record OY292400.1, on the reverse strand, counting down.
ATATCAGTTGCGTCGTTAGAGCGCTACAGCGCTGTTTTGTAACGAAACAAGAATATTCAGTAAAACTTTGGACAAATGGAGAAAAATATTACGTCAGATACTTTTATTTGAAATTGTGAGGGGGTTAAAGTTTTCAGGTTTATCTTTTTTTGTTTCAGTGATAGTTTGTTTTGATCATTGGAGTAAATTTTATTATACCTATTATATTTTTTTAACTAAATACTCAATAGATTCTGGATGTTAAAGTGAGTCTTACAAATTATAGACTTAGTTTAGTCTTAATCAAATGTTATGTATAATTAATTACATTGTATTTATATACTGATAAATATTTAAGTAGATAAAAAAAACATTCCAAAAACCTGCTCTCCTCTAAATCTTTTGCCTTTTATGACATCAACCGGAAAAGACGTGGAAACGTAATTTCACCAATAAAAAGGACGAGGACGAGGAGTAACGTAGGCTACTTTTGATCCCGATATTTCCACGGGATCGGGACTTACGCGGGTGAAACCGCGAGGCGCAGCTAGTCGACATTTAAATCTGCCATTCCACTCCAAAATTCCATACATCCGGCCCTTTACGCCGACCTGAAGCTATCAACATTTTGCGCCAAACTTTACTACCTACCCTATCATTGCCAGGACCCTAGGATAAAATGACACGAATTTTACGAGAAACGAATTTATCGGCCAATATCCAGTGAACTGCGTACTCGCTAATAAAATATACAATAAACAACCATTTAATCTTGTTTTGTAAATTATAACAGTTGGTTCGAGGAGTGTAGCTGACGGGTTACGTTGTATGAATACGGATAACGGCATGTTTTTTATTGTTTAAATTGTGAGCTTAATTTTTTATTGGCAAAGGGTTTTTTTTTGTGTTCGGGAATGACGAATGTGTGTTTGTAGGGATGTGATAAAACGTAGCCACGCTTTATTTTTTCACCGATTTCAAATAATGGTGGAAGTTCTCAATTGTAGCTATGTTTTGAGCTTCATTTCTATAAAAAAAGGTTTTTTTTTTGTGTTCGGAAATGATGAATGTGTGTTTGTAGGGATGTGATAAAATGTAGCCTTGCTTTATTTTTAACCGGCTTCTAAAAATGGTGGAAGTTCTCAATTGTGGTTATGTTTTAAGCTTATTTTTTTATTGGCAAATGGTTTTTTGTGTTCTGGAATGACGAATGTGTGTTTGTAGGGATGTGATAAATAACACCTAGCGATTCTGTATTTTTAAACCGACTTCAAAAAATGGTGGAAATTCTCAATTCGATTGTGGCTTTGTTTTATTTTGATGAATAAGCTGTGATTTTTCTTCTGTTTTCGCGATGTGGGATTGAAATTAAACTCATTTTTTCGGTTTGGATTGCGTTGATTGTACCTATTATTTTAAGCATTTCATCAACACCAAGTGAAAAAGATGTATTCCCAGGGCACTCTGTGTAAGATTATTATGGAACCCATTTACAATTTTACATAGGTACATTACATACAAAGCACTCACTCACTGCTGCTCGCCAACTATTTTCTAGCTCTACTCGCCGCTCGCTCGCGCTTTTTCGCGCCCCGTCGGACAGGGTCCTTTAGCATAAGCTAATGTTTATGTTAATGTAGCGTTTGTATTACTGATGGACAATGGTCCTTCTCTAGGCTAAAAGCGGTTTCGTGTTACTGGAATTATAATACGATTTACCTAATTTACTATTAAGGCTTGATTCGACCAAACTAGAATAAACAAAGAACATCTATTCTTCGCACAGTTCGTCAATTTAATAAACAGCTCGAGGGTCAAAATTAATCTTATATATAAAATTTCCATGTCACAATGTTAGTTACCGTACTCCTCCGAAAAGGCACGACCGATTTTTACCAAATTTTATATGCGTATTCAGTAGGTCTGAGAATCGGCTACTATCTATAATTTGTAAGGCAGAACAACATTTGCCGGGTCAACTAGTATATTTATATATTTTTGAATTTCAATTTGGTTGGAAATTATTTTCACAGATGATGTACCTATTTTTACCTTTATAACAACAAATTACTTCAAAGAGAATAAAAAATATTTAAGTGGGGAATTTCAAACGTGATTTTATTTATTATTAGCTGCGTCCCGCGGTTTCACCCGCGTAAGTCTCGACCCCGTAGGAATATCTGGATCAAAACAGGGTGAATGTAGCTTCCTAATGGTGAAAGAATTTTTGAAATCGGTCCTTTTCTTTTTGAGTTTATTTATTACAAACATACAGACACACATACACATATAAATACAAATCTTTCCTTTTTATAATATTAGTGTAGATGTAGATGGCTGCATAATGGGTAGAAACGGAACCCTCGGTGCACGAGTCCGACTCACACTTGACCAGTTTCTCATAGATACATCCCTTATCCCCACAACATTGTTATTTTCACAACCGAGCACGACTTAAATCTATGTTAATCTGCGAAACGAAAACTCCGACCTTAATCTGTCTTAACAAACCTACAAAGGTTTTTTGTAACTCAATTAGCTAGGTTCTAACAACGGGCGCGACGGGGAAAATGTGATGAGAATTTTTTCCCCGTTATTTTTACTGCGAAAAAAGGTTGAGATTAAACTTTGATTCGTGATGGGACGTAAAATGTTGGGACTCAATTTCAGGAATGAATTTTGTTTAGTTTTATTATGTGATAGGTTCAGTTTAAAGCTGTGACCACAGTTTGTTGTAGGTACTTCTGGATAGGTATTCATCGCATGTATTGATTGTTTTATAGGGTTCCGTTTTTATACCCTTTGGGTACGGAACCCTATTCAGTAATAGTGCCCCGTTTTTATAATAGCAGCAAGTACATTTGGATAGCAGCAGCAGCAGCTTTACAGTAACCTAAAATGAACACATAAATCTCATTAGACTTATGTGTTCATTTTATGGTTCCCTACCCAATTGTGATAATGTTACGGAACCCTTCGTTCGCAAATCAGACTCGCGCTTGACCGTTTTTTTTTTTTACTTTGTCCGTCCAAATGGCTTATTTCAATAAAGTATTTTTTTTGTCGTAAACCCCATTGTATGTGATGTCGTTTGATAATCATTTTTTTTTAAATATAGTGTACCTAATTAGGTACGGTAAATATCGAAAATCAAGAACTGTCCTTTTTGAAAAGGATTGTTCATGCGTATTTTCGCAGGTTAATGTATACGAATAAAGTATGATAAACCAGTGCGGTATCAATTGATACCGCACTGGTTGCACTTGATTAAATTATCGATCATAATCAAATTTGATATGATCCAATATTTAATCAAGTGAACAAAGTATCAAATTAACAAACTTTGTGTCTGCGTAGTCTTAGAATTAGGTAAGTTACCTAAAGATAATCTCTAAGTTGATAATTATTTTACATCTGATAATCTTCAACAATTTAAAAATTTTGTTTTAGCGATGTTCGATTGATTTTAAACTCATTTTTCGGTTTTAATCGCGTGGTGTTTAACATTGTTTCGACGCTCAACGCTTTGAGACCTTTCCTACAGGTCTCTTCATCAGGATTGATTGATAAAGAGACCTGTAATGCCCATGCGCCATGCGATTAAAATCGAAAAACGAGTTTTATTTTTATTCAACATTATTTATGTTTCATCTAATATTACGTATTGTACTTTTGCATGCTGACAAAATTCAATAATACTGAAATAAAGTTACTTTTGTAAATGGAGCGACTTGAAATCATTACGTAAACAGATTAATCGAGCAGATTTTACGAAGATCTTCGAAGTTCCGATCACCACTCTTTCTTTCTTCCAATTTCGCTTATTTGTCTGTGAGTAAATTATCGATACTCAGACTGTCATCAGCATCAGACATAATCAGCTCTACTATGTGTATAAAAATCAAAATTTTGTACCTATGAGTCATCATCAAACGATGCTACTGACATCCGAAAGTAGTTGAAAAACTTTTCACTCTCTGAGTTTTGGGTATAAAGTTATAAACATACTATGCGTCATTCTATCACGTAGAATGGGATGCACGTTGAATCGTCGACTTTCTCTTCGTATAAGACGTCTCCATCGACGGTATGCAAGCTACAACACAACCGCTGTATCCGAGTCCATGTTTATAATTGACTAAATCCGTCTCATCACATGCGCGCGTCATTTCGCCGCATCTGGACGCTATACAAATCAAAACGCGCGAGTGGACTCGCGCGTAAATCGCGCTTTCTGGACAGGCTCTTATTGGCAACTTTGATTTTCGGAAAACTAGTTTTTGGTAATGAAACCAAAAAAATTAAATAGCAAACTGAAGATCCTAGTACAAGTTGACTGAACATTTAATTTTGCCAGTTTCGTTTTAAATTTGTGGTAGAAGATGGATGAGTATTCCTTGGTTGGATTTTTAGTATTTTTGTTATTTTTGGTCAGCTTTGGGGAGCCACTACAGACAAACTGTTAAAGCATTTCCGCCGCACTATCTGAGTTGATCGAGCGATGCCGGTCAGTGTATTGTACCTAATTGCAATACAGTGAAATTAAAATTACAGTACCAAACACGGAATTATCGCGTTACTAACAAATGCTTCCATGTGGTTCCGATAAAATGCGTCGCCATTTTTATTGTAACCACCGGTACTGTTAAACTTCTAAATGTTACGCCTTGTTGGTAGACAAGCCAATATTTAAGAAATACATTTTTTTATGTCATTTGACAGGACAGTATCGCGCCGCCCCACGTTGTACCCAATGAGTGCAATGAGTGAAAAACTGTACTATTATTAGGTAAACCACACAACTAGACGACAAAACGAAGAACACCCCGTCCACTTTTATACCAAGCCAACCCAACAAAGGTAGCGATTTATTCATCAAGAATGAATAAATAAATGAACCAAATCAACCTTCGTCCCTGCGAGCGCGATAGGTTGGTTGACTCTAAATGAAAATGTTCAATAAATAAGTACCCAACTTAATTTAGAAATTCAAAGCAAACTGATTAACGAAAACAATTCACAGCTTTGCCCTGACACTCGACATCTTGTTTTATTCATCGACTCGGAAAATTAGAGGTCAACTGCTGACCCCTATTCGAGGCATATCGAGATTCAGCCCTTCATTTGCACAAAGAGGGCTTAGAGACGGTCCGATAGTTTTTCTGTATATGACAATGACTGTGAAACGCTGAATCTATGAAAGGCTCATAGAATTTTAGCTGGTTTAGGTTTTAAGAGTTGCCGAAAGTGATACGATGAATAATGGAACGCATCTTAGGCAGAATATACCATATATATCATAACAGCTACTCTATCTTCATTCAAACATCTCGACTTTGACTGTCGACTGTGGCATGGTCATAGCAGATAATAGGTTTTAGCGCATAGGGCATTATGTAATAAAACCTACTATAGGATATTACCTATTATATAATAGTATTTGTAGGGATATCGTTATCCTAATATCCTTATTCCAATATCCTTATCCGGGAAGGATACAGTCGACTATGTTTGAATGAAGAAGGAGAAGGTATAATTTTCTCTTTGGCTGGGTTCTAACCAAACGATCACAAAGGTACACAAAATAGGAATTTCTGATCATTGAACGTAACTTTAAGATCTCTGTTACCTATATTCTGTGCAATGAAATAAATGAAATGAAATGAGTGACACACGCTCAAAGCTCTAAGATTGCAATCGCTGGCTTTCGTAGTTACGTTCCACTAGTTTGTTTTAATTCATTCGCTAGACTTCCTTGAATTTCATCCGTTTGGTCTGGTAAAAGAAAAATTGTGTAATAACTAGTTAGCGTCTTCCAAGAACGCACCAACAGTCTTTCCCTTCTTTCCACTGATCCCTATTTAGTGATAGCTGGGGTCAGTCACTAAGGTCCGAATCCATCTCATCCTGTCTTCTGGGCCTGCCGCGGGGTCGGCTTCTGTCCGGGGCTCTACTAAAAATATACCAACAGAAACTTCACGAAAACATACAATAATTAACTTATCAACGAAAGTAAATAGCCAGGACAACGTTGAAAACATTATTACAAGAGACAAGCCAGGAAATTCCACGGAATCTGTTTCAAAAATCCTACGAAGTCGAAACAAATTAGTTTGTTATTCTGTACACGGAGCTGTGCTTTAGTGGCTATTCCCTTTTTGATCTCTCCGATGCAAACAACGAAACTCTGTCGCGATACCGGGCTTGTCTTTGCATAAATTATTATAGGGACCCGTTCTGGGGCTTTTCCTAAAATCACTCATTATAATGTTAAACTATTCGTTCATTTTATGATTTACTAGCTGGCAAATTTACCCGCATAATGTCGTGATACTGTGTATGGATTTTGAAAAACCCCTTTTATCGGATCGGAACTTTGTCTCGGTGTGTCTGCACTTTTGCAAAGAGCCATGTGAGTCGCACGTCTAAGGAGGTTGCTGCCCTTAAGGTAGCCGTCCATTATAAGACAAATATGGTCTTATAATGGACGGCTACCTTTTCGTGCCTTTCGCAGTGGAGACAGCCGATAGTTGAGGAGCGGAGGCAATTGCATTTATAAGGGATTTGGGCCGCCGTCTTAGAGGTCGAGGGCTTAACTACGCTCCGTACTTGGTGCAAAGAATAGCTATTGCCATACAAAGGGGCAATGCTGCCAGCATCCTTGGTTCTTTTGCGCCGGGTACGATCAGGGGTGGTTTATTTGATTGACTATGTTTGTGTTTGTTTTGTTGTTTAGATGACATTTTATGAATAAATTTATTTGTTTTTTTATCAGATACCTACATCATATAAAGAACGCGCTCCCTAAATTATAGTTCCTACTATTAGCGGTTTAGACGGTTCTGTGCGTCGATCCATCAGTTAATCAGTCAGTCAGTAAAGGCAAAGCCTTTTATAAATAGTCTAAATTGGTGGGTTTTTTAAAGTTAATAAAGATCGTTAACTTAAATAGTGTTTAATCCACGGGTAATCTTTCACTTTCTTATGAAACAGTTTTAAGGATTTTCTGATAGATGTAACTCTTATCGTATCGATAGATAGAGAAAACTTGTAAATCATTCGTTTTCTTCTTTTCGTGTAGTTGTGTGGCTTTTCAAACTCTAATGTATTCATATGGGTATAAGACAAAATAATTCATCAATTCAAACTTAGTGACCGTATTGAATCGAGACCTCACTCGTCTATGAGTGGATCTTACTGCCCATTCGTCCCTATTCTCACAAAACTACATACCTTGAAGACTTCAAGTCTACAGTGAATAAGTCTCTTCAAAATGTACATTTTACAATATAATAAGGCAGGCGGTCAGTCTAGGATAGGGTGCACATGCCAGTGCTAGGCAGGCGCCCAGCCTTAAAAATATTGCCAAATCTATTTGTAGTAAGTAGGTCAATGATGAGTGATGACTTACCTATTGTACCGACCCCAAATGATTTGGGGTTTTAGTGTACCCCGGGAGGGTTGCAACCAGGAACATCTCTCAGATAAGGAGTTCTCGTAATTAATCTTAGAGTAAACCCCCCACCGGGAACATTTTATCGAACTACAGCGTTCGTTAATAGAACAAAAAATATTGTCTGTTTTTCAGGAAAACGCCCCGCAGCCTTGTTACCTTAAAAATACGAAATATTGATTTCCCAGTAGTCTCATTGAAATTTATACGACAAGGAAAATGAGAGTGTGTTAAATGTCACGTTTAAGTGTCTTTAACTCGGTTTTATCAGCTCTGTGTTTTGGGAAATTTGATCCGAACCGTTGCCGCGTGAGCACGTGCTGTCACACTACGATTATCTTTTTGAAATCCATAAGAATGCCTTTTTGCTTATTTACAAATGCCTGAATCATTCTTAAAGACAAATGTTTTTAAACACAATAATTTTATGAAAATGCATGTAGGTGTTTCTAGGTCATTTTTTGAATACGCAATGTTAGAATATACCGTATCTACTATTTTTGTTTTCATCTAAGTCCTCACGATGTTTTCCTTCACCGTAAGAGTGATGTTATAAGCGCACATAACTTTATCTTTAAGAAAAAGACATTGGTGCGCGGTCGGCCTGGATTCGAACCTACTACTCTCGGAATAATTTGTATTACGTCATTGTTATGACTTGACGGTTCGAGGACTTAATAGATCTTAGTCACAATGCAAATTTAGGTAAATTCAATACTACGGGCGGTGTCGCCGGACTAGGCTGGTGGGTAGTAACAAGCCGGGGTCGAAGTCCGCCACCGAAAGACCTTTTTTGGTAGCCCTGTAAAGGGCTACCAAAAAAGGTCTTTCCTAAAAAAAGCGTTTCGTGGAAAATTTACTAACTTGTTGGTTTTTCTTCTTTTTCCGCGATATTGGACGTTCGACGTTTTGAGGTCTTTCAAGACCTCTAATACCAGAGTTGTTTTACTAACTCGTGCTAAAACCCCACAACAACATACTAACTAAAAAGCAGCTAGTGCAGAAACTTTCAGTATTATTTCAGGTTCTTCATTTAATTCCATCTAAGGTAAACCAATAAACTGAAATTCTCTTAAGACTCTCACAGACGAACTGCATTAGACCGCAAACTATTTAGGAAATCTTGTAACTCTGGAACTAAGCCGTTAATCGTCTTGCACGTGATCCCAGTGCTAAATTAAAGTACAAAAATAATCTCACCAGTATACAGTGCCATCGGCTCATCAGAACCGCGTCGTCGCGTATAGTCTATGATCAATTATTGATCATGTCTTGTTTACAGAGCGGCCTATAAATTGAGTATCAAGTCGAGATCTATACTTGAGTCACCATTTGTAACACAGGCCTTAGTGCGTTAACTACATACTAATATAGAAAACAGTAATAACCTTATTAATAAACGTGGAGTAAGGTCGGAATAATTTTACAACTTTTTGTTTCTGTCTGTCACATTTGAAAGTTCTTGTCACGGAAAAAGTGTTAAGCGACAGTCGCGGACAAACTGTTGTCGTGCAGTTCATTCCGTTGGTCTCCCCCGTCTGTAACACCTCTTATTGTTTCCGCCCGCTATCCCCAAGACTTACAAAGTGAAAAGTTTTAGCTTCGTAAAATGCAAGTGTTGATGGATTTTATGAGAGTCACAAATATTTAAATAAGTAAGTATAAAATTTGTTACAGATTTACATTTTATGAAGTAAGAAATGATAATGGAGTTTGAAAACTCGGTTTTGTGTCGAGTGGATTTTTATTTAATTCTTTTTGAGTGTTCGGTTTTAAAGATTTCCATATTAATTTTGTTGTACATTGAATACAGCGTCATCTAGTCTTGACTAGGCTAAGTCGTAGCACCAAGTGAAGGCTTCCTTGTTTCGATACGTAGACCGGTGCAGCCACTAAGGAAGACGGGTTTAATCTTGTTTCATTACTGTCTTCCTCCTTCTAGATGAGCGTGATACTTCTTTTATCATATAATCATCACTTACTATCAGGGGTGATAGATGTCAAACGCTTAGATATCGCGTGTATACAAATATAATAAACCAAGAACAATTATTTATTTAAGAGCCCTATAGCCGTTAAACTCAAAATCCATGTGGGGTTCATCGAAATTTGTTGATTATTTCACGACGGAATGATGTTGCACTTTTTATTGTGTATGGATTGTAATCGACATTGTTTCCGACATTTTAGTGAAGTTTTCAGACAAATATGTCAAAACGTATTGAAGCCTATCGACATTTTAGCCAAAACAGACATTTTTTGTCTAAAATTTGGATAGGCTTTGCATCAATAGAAGGTTTTTGTCTTAAAACTACACCAAAACGTAGGAAACAATGTCACCTACAATCATACACAAAAAAAGTTCTACGACATTCCGTCATGAAATAATCAACAATTATCGATGAGCTCGACAGGGATTTTGAGTTTAGCGGCTATAGGGCTCTTAAATAGTTTTTACTAAACAAACATCCAACCATATAGGTAGGTAATATTTAAAAAAAATCTGGTTCAACCAGAACTAGAATCTATTGAGAAAAATGATAGGTAGTAAAACGCACTTTTTTAAAAACTTACCTATAGTGAGCATTTAATCACAATCACCAGATTGGTTACGATTCAAGTGAACATTAAGAATTCTTATTCTACTTTTCGTATAACGGTGTGGCTCGCCTAGTGTTAAAAATCGATTAGGTCGCACTATAGGGCCATACAGGCTATATTATGGCCCCTTACTAACCTAACCTAACATAACGACTGATATCAGTGATAAAACCGGCAGGTACGTACGGATCGACTCCGTACGTACCTGCCGGACCACGGAGGATCTCGAGGAAATATTTTTTTGCCACACACATTATCTGCACCCATCAAAGAAATAACCGCACCATACGTACATTCATTGGATTAAGCATGCTTACCTGGAAGAAATGTACCTGCTTATTTGAAACTTGTTGGTCAACAGTGAAAGTAAAAAAACGGCAGTGGAACTAGTTCCTGCCCTTTTTCCTTACCTTATTCATCCTCATCATATTTTTTTTAATAACCTATATTGTCCCACTGCTAAGCAAAGGTCTCCCTAACCTCCTTCCAAGCAGTCCGGTCCTGGGCCAGGTTTAGCCAATCTTCGTCAAATGCATCAAGATCGTCACGCCACGACCAGGACCAGACCAGGGTAGCTGATTTAGGTAAAAAAACTGCCAATATTAAGTGGGCTGGATTGTCATGCAATAGGTGCCAGAAGACGGAAGTCAGTATCATAATTTTATTAATATTTTTCAATAATCAGTTTTTTACTTTACCTTCTTCTTTACCTTCTGCGTCTCAAGTACATAGACACACATTGACGATTCACAAAAGCCTTCCCTAAATCGGGTGAAGGCTTCACTCTACAGTTTTTGTGACCACTAATGACTACTAAAGGTCATAGCACACTTACACGACTCCGCTCCCACCCGGCAAAAATAATATAATTCAAATATGGGCTTTAAATATTGATCTTTAGATATATTTTACATTGGCATCATAAATTAGCAGACAGCTCGCTTACAGCGAGCTTACCGCCGTCAGACTGCTCGGGAGTCGACGCCTCGCTGGCCGCACGTTGTAGCCGAGCGGTCTGCTAGCAGTAGCCGAGCGGTCTGCTAGCAGTAGCCGCGCGCGCCGTCGCGGAGTGTTGGCAACCGTACGATTTAAATCGTATTCGCGAAAAGCGAGAGCGGTAGGCGGGTGGACAGCTGGCCGTCTGCTAGCTGTCGCCGCGTGGACTGCTGGTTGCCTGCTAGCTGTCGCCGCGTAGACTGCGAGCAGTCGTCTTAGTTTTGGGCAGTGTTGGGTGGGAGCGGTGTTGGAGCAGAGTCGTTTAAGTGTGCTATGACCTTAATTCATCTCTCCTCAACTACACAAGCAAATATGTCATAATTAATCATAATAAATAAGTACGTACACAACCAAGGTTTATGTTAGAACAGGGAAACCAAATAAATCTGGTTAGCAGTCGCGGTGGCACTATTTGACAAAGGGTAAATTTATCGAGTGCCGAACGAAGGGCCTGGATGGCGAGTAAATTATTCTACATCAAAGAGTGTTAATACTTTCTTGAAGACCATATTCTTGAAGATTAGAGTGAATAAGAAACATTAAGAGAGACTTCTTAAATCTTGTGTTTAAAACTTAATTGTATAGTAACACTAGCTGCGCCCCGCGGTTTCACCCGCGTAAGTCCCGATCCCGCGGGAGTATCGGGATAAAAAGTAGTCTATGCGTTATTTTAGGTCTCCAGGTATGTAGATAACATACCGAGTTTCGTGGGAATCAGTTGAGCGGTTTTACGTGATTGAGTAACACACACATACATAATATACTCACAAACTCTCAGCTTCATAAAATATTAGTAGGATAACCCGAGCCGGTCAATAGTTGTAAAACTGTCTCGGTAGATGACGTTCAAATCTAGCCTTAATCGAAAAACAAACAAGGGAGATGCATGGTCGTTAATTTGATGCATTTTGTCTTGTAAAATGTTGCTAATAATCTCCTTATTATTTATTAACTCATTAAATCCTTATTATTATGTTTTCTCTAACCTACTACAATTTTAAATATCTTTGTCCTACCCCGACTTCTGACTTACAATGTTGTTGCTTATCCATTAATATTAAACACATTCCTCCAATTTGGCCTTTCGTCTCGAGATAAAAATTCATGGAACGAAAATAAGTGGGTGACATCTCATACCTCATATGCCGCGAATACATTATGAATTTTCACATGGTTGGCGGTTTTTAAAGCTTTGTTGTCAGGTTAGTAATTTAGTTCAGACAGAGTAGGTGTAGTCCAGGATCCCTCATCTGGGTTTTTTCTGATTACTCTCTCATCCGAGCGATGTTCCCGGTTGCATCCCTCTCGGGAGCCTGGGGTCCGCTAAACCACAAATATTATTTTTACGGCCGGCCGCCTGCCTGACACCAACCTTTCTAGGGACCAAGTATGTAGTTTAAGTAGGCAATTACTTAACCTTACCAGTTCATCTATCTATTATACTATTATAAAGCGGAAGAGTTTGTTTGTTTTTTTGTTTGTTTGTTTGTTTGTTTGAACGCGCCTATCTCAGGAACCACTGGTCCGATTTGATAAATTCTTTCGGTGTTGGATAGTCCATTTATTGAGGAAGGCTATAGGCTACTTTTGATCCCTATATTCCCACGGGATCGGGACTTATGCGGGTGAAACCGCGGGGAGCTGCTAGTACTACCTAAAGGCCTAACCTTATATGAATAATGTGTCAATAATGTGCAAGTTATTAGATCAGACATAGAGACATCAGTTGTTGGTTAATATACCAAAAACCCTAGGTGGTCGTTTACTAAAAATTTGCGCACAAAACCCTAATGTACTATTTATTTTTACACCACAAAACAACAGCTCTGTTTTTCTTGCTAACTCAATTAAGTTTTGAGTCATTCTAATAAAAATTTAGATCGTTTCTCATATATTTTTTACATACATTTGTCTGGCACAGAATAAAATGGAATAATTTTCAGTAAGTACTGTGTTCGTTTATTTTAAATTATGGATTACATTAGCTGAAGGCTTTATATCACAGAGTTTGTGTGGTATGTACACACAGAGGAATGAAATTAAATAGATATAAAAAAAATAACACATAAATTCTAGATTTTTCTTCTGCTCGATCCTCAATTTATATTTTTTTAATGATAGATGAGCTTGAGCGTGTACCACCAATTGACACAATTCGAAGCGATTCGAAGTGGGATAGTGGTAGCGTTGACCACTATCTCACCTGATGGTAAGTGATGATTTGGTCTAAAAAGTCTCAACATCTTAGACCAAATCATCTTCGTCTTCGCCGTCTTCGTTCTAATAGAACGAAGACGGCCGTGGAATAAGATCCGGCCCGACTTCCTGACTGACTTTTCTAATTAACGAAAGAATAATCGCGATTAGACCTCAGACGGCGGAGATGTATATTGCAGTATCATACACAAAAAAGACAAGATTAACAAGACAAGATAAGATATAAGACATGAACAATCTACTTTTTACCGACGCAGGTAGACTAATAATTGGTCAAGTCAGTGCTCCCGGATTGAGTAAAGAAGCGTTGTTGGTTCGAATCCCGCTCTCCGTCGATCATGCGTTGTGTTTTTGCAGAAGTATTGTTCCTGTAAAATATATCTACTTTTTATTTTTATTTTATATTATTTTTTCTTGTTATGTGGTTGTGTGCTTGTCTGAATAAATTTATTTTCTTTCCTTCTTTCTTTAAAAAAATATACATCCGAATAGAGAACCTCCTCCTTTTCGGAAGTCCAACTAAAAACGCCAACCAATCTGCATTTCAAAATGTAGATTTTTAAATTAAGGTCCACTTTTTAAAATAACTATAACTGGTTAGCTCTTGTTAATGAAAATATTTAACATTTCACCAACATAGGTGCTTACTCTTCACGACATGCCATTGTTTGTGTTATATCAACATAATTAAAATTAAACTCAGTAGTAATTTTATTTTAACAATCAGGGGTGTGACTAAACAAAGGATAATAAAACCATATCACGCAACAAGCTTTACTGCATTCACTTTTTTAAGGTTCAACAACAATCCTACCAATATTATAAAGCTGATAGTTTGTGAGAATGTATGTTCATATGTGTGTGTGTTTGTTACTCAATCACGTAGAAACTGCTGAACCGATTACCATGAAACTTGGTATATAGATAGCTGGAGACCTGAATTAACACATATAGTACTTTTTATCCCAATATTCCCGCGGGATTGGGACTTACGCAGGTTTTAGAAGAAACTGGGGGTAAATCCATTCAAAATGCAATGGCTTTTGGTGTCGGAGACCAAGACCCGAAATAGCTCTTGGCCCGAAATAGCTACCGAAAGTAATATAAGTACGAAAGTATACCTAGGTACTTACTTAGCAACAACTACTTTATTTTTAAGACCTATTATGCTAACACTTCATATTCATACATTTCCTCATATCGCACTAATGTTATAGTGAACTAGAATAGGGCTGTCATTGTCACTCGGTTGACGCGAATTCAATTTAATTATTCAAATAGGTCTCTGCGAGGCGTCTGGGCGTGTGTTCGTGAACATGTTATACAGAATATATGTTTTTACGTGTACAATTTGTCGAAACATGTTTCTGCTCTCGTAAATTTGAAATAATGATTTTGTACAGTTTTATTGTGTTATTTTATTAAAAAGCTTCGTAATGAGTTTTTTGTCTAACCCTATGAATAAGCTACGAGTACGTCGCTTTTGAAAGCGTTAATTTTTATTAAAATTAGGATAAGGTGTGTCGAAATTTAGATATTATTATGTTTATGAATACTGGATTAGGTAATGCCTGAAAAGTTTGAAGAACAATAGTTATTTGTTGTGCAAGGCTTCAAAGTTGGTTTTTGCAGCGAGTAGGTACTTGTATTGAAACCTGAGGTAGCTAAGCATTCTATTATTGATTCACCCGAATAAGTCCCGATCCTGTAGGAATATCGGGATCAAAAGAAGCCTATAGCCCTCCTCAATAAATGGACTATCCAACACCGAAAGAATTTTTCAAATCGGACCAGTGGTTTCTGAGATTAGCGCGTTCAAACAAACAAACAAACAAACTCTTCCGCTTTATAATAGTAATAGATATAGCAGATTTCAATCCTAGAAATCTGCGTGCAAAACAGAATATTTCCGAGGTTGTGAGGTGAAAAATAATCTCGTAAATTAAAATCCAAGGCCTTCAAAATGTCCCTGATTGTGATAGTTTATGAATAAACCGTCTGTATTGGTGGCATAATTCTTAATTGTGTCAGAGTGCAATTCGTTCGTGGAATCCTTATTAAAATTTATTTCTATTTGTATTTATCTAAATGTAGGATTGTTTAGCATAGCTTTAAATAGTTGGGTAATTAATTAATGTTATAGAATTAGTTAATGAATGTCATAGAAACATGGTTTAGAAAACAGTGTATAATTTCAATTTATAATTGGAGTAGATTTTCATTTTCCGGACATTCGGTTCGACATATCCGTAAATCATAAATTAAATGTTTAGTCTAATGTGGGAAATCAGTATATATAACATTCATTGTAAACTGTTGGGCAGTAAGTGATTATTTATAATTTGTTTTGTTTATATATTTCATCTACTTTAACAATTAGGGTTGAAACCGCGTCAGAAACTCCCGCATCAGGGGCAGCCTTCATGTCCGAGACATTGCAGACAAACTGCAAGAATGCCGCTTACGGTGGTACGGCCACGTTCTACGAAAACCGGCTAGTTACGTGGGAAACAAATGTCTTGCCATGGGGCGCCTCCGCCCGGCCGCGGCAGATTGGGGATTATACTATTGTCACGGAAGGCTTCAAAATCAAAGTACTTACTTTGAAGACTTAAGGTCGAGGTTAAACGAGTCGCTATAGGTCGTGGACTTAAATGGCAATAGTTTGGGAGCGTTTGGGGAATATTGATTTTTGGAGCCTATCGCTATACTATTGTCACGGAAGGCTTCAAAATCAAAGTACTTACTTTGAAGACTTAAGGTGCGGAAACGAGTCGCTATAGGTCGTAGACTTAAATGGCAATAGTTTGGGAGCGTTTGGGGAATATTGATTTTTGGAGCCTATCGCTATACCCAAGAACCCAAGAATCAAATAATTCTCGCTTGACCCAAGAAGTGCTGGCTTGACGTTGTAAGATCGGATATGCGTGCAAATGGCCTCACTACACGGGATGCCGAAGATTGTGCGAAGTGGAGACGTAAAATTAGGAAAGCGGACCCCGGGCTCTCTCGAGAGATGCAACCGGAAACCACGCTCGGATGATGATAAACAATTTGGGTAGAAATTAAGGTATGCTTTTTTTCGATTTCAACCGCGTTGCTTTTATTATTTCGAGCATTTTAATGCCCTACGTTTCCAGGTTTTTACGCGCCTCGTTTCGAAGTCTTTTCAGGGATACGGGTTATTTATAAATAGGTAAACCTACCCAACTAAATCATTGAAGAGTTATCTTTGGTTCATTGCTAACTAACCCGGCGAACTTTGTTCCGCCTTAGCGGCTCAAAAAAGTGTCCGTCTCCTTGTTCTAAGCTACCTTCTTACCAATTTTCGGCCAAATGGGTTTAGTCGTTCTTGAAATAGGTATAGGTAAATAGGTAGAAAAATAGTTAGTGTAACTAATTTGACTTTCTTTTATAAATATAGAAAATAGATATTGCAAATCAGTCATTAGCAACTCATTCAATTTCTTCGTACTCTCATTGTGCCGAGGCGTACCGAGACGGCCTCTATGGCGCGTCGGGGAAGGCCCGACTGCAATGCAGAAGGTTGCTGGTTTGATTCCCGCCGGGTGCAAATATTTATGCTTAAAAATAAATATTTGTATCTGGTCTGGGTATTTTCTATGTATCATATTATGTACCTATACATTTACAAAAAAAAAGAATAATAAGCAGTAGATCCGATGTCTAGTACCCATAGTACAACCCTAGGGCTTATTTTGGTGCTAGATTGCGCTGTGTGTAATGTCATCCAATATTGATTGATTTATTGTCAAATAAATTTGAGCTACGATATACCTACCTAGGTTCAAAAGTGAAAATATTGAAATTGAAATTATTCCTTTATTTAATTTTAATTATTTCTTTACCTAATGAAAATCTTAGGTCACAAACTGACACATTTATCGTTCCGTCTTCATTTTCCTTCATTCCTTTCCCGCAAACCATTAAAGTAGTGTTTAATCCCAAGAATTCAGTCGAAGAACGCGGGGGAATAAAAGAACAAGCACTGGGTATCGCCGGAATGGCATTGCGCCAGGAATGCCTTTATTGCTTCAAAGAATCTCGCAAGAGGAATTCAATAATACGATGAATCGAGTTATAATTTTATTTTATTTGATTAATCTTGTGGCAACCCTTATTGTTTTAAAAATATTTATTTTTAAAGTTCAAATACATGACGACCTCTGTGGCGCGTTCTGCGAATGCCCGACTGCAATGCAGAAGGTTGCGGGTTCGATTCCCGCCGGGTGCAAGTATTTATGCTTAAAAATAAATATTTGTGTCTGGTTTGGATGTCTCTATAGTATAATATGTATGTATTTACAAAAGAAAAATAAATATAAGTATTATATCCGTTGTTTAGTCACCGTAACACAAGCTCAGTCGCTTACCAGGGGGATAGATGGTGATGTGTGGTGTTCACATAATTTGTTTATTTATTAAATATATTGATTAAATAAAAAATAAATTCGATTGTAGGATACGGCCATAGAGCAGATAAATAAAGTTAGATAGATAGAAAGAGAGCGGTGTTGGTCTAGTGGTAAATACCGCGATTTTAATTCCGCAGGTCGTGGTTTCGAATCCTGGCCGACGGGGCACCAATGTCTTATCTTTAAGAAAAAAATATGTGCGCTAATAACATCGCTCTTACCGTGAAGGAAAACATCGTGATGAAACCTACAGCTTAAAGTCACGCAAAATGGCCCAGTGGCTCTATTTTTAAATGTGAATCGAACGACCGCAACGTGTGGTCTCAAAAACTCGGCGCAGGAGTCCGATATCGAACAAAAATCAGCAAAAATCGAGATATTTAAATCGTCTAAAGAGGTAAGAACGATTCAAAATTAGATCCCCAGTTAGGTACAGGGCTAGTTGCGGAAATACACAGTAAAAACTGAAAATTAGAGGTGTACAAAATTGCAAAAAATGATAATAATAATGATATTGATAAAGCAATATTGATTTGGTTTTTTAACGTTTAAGTTTACTGGTTCTTTAGTAACTAAGTATTACAGGAAAATAAATACCTAGACCTTTTTGCCCGACTACGGCGAAGTTCAGAAAAGGAGAGTTAGGTATGTGTGTGTTTAAGGGCCCTAAATAAAATAAATAAATATTGCACGACGTTAGGCTTGTACTATGGGTACTAGACAACGGATATACTACATATTATACTTTTTTTTTTGTAAATACATACATATGATACATAGAAAACACTGAATATCCCATGCCTTCGGACCGTGGTGAGTCCTAGGACATGTCGGTTTCCTCACGATGTTTTCCTTCACCGTAAGAGCGATGTTATTAGCGCACATAACTTTTTCTTAAAGAAAAAGACATTGGTGCGCGGTCGGCCTGGATTCGAACCCACGACTCTCGGAATGAAAGCCGGGGTATCTACCACTATACCAACACCGCTATAAATCCCTATTCTGAAAAACTGAAAATCCATGTCGGGCGCATCGAAAATTGTTGATTATTTCATGACGGAATGTCGTAGAACTTTTTTTTGTGTACAGATTGTAGGCGACATTGTTTCCGATATTTTAGTGCAGTTTCCATACAAATATGTCAAAACGTATTGAAGCCTATCGACATTTTAGCCAAATCACACATTTTTTGTCTAAAATTTGGATAGGCTTTGCACCAATAGGAGGTTCTTGTCTTAAAACTACACCAAAATGTAGGAAACAATGTCACCTACAATCTGTGCACAAAAAAAAGTTCTACGACATTCCGTCATGAAATAATCAACAATTTTCGATGAGCCCGACAAGGATTTTCAGTTTCAAGGTCGTTGGCGTTGATACTCCTCTTAATTTGTATGTGGCTATGTATCTACTTATTATGTATACCTGGTTGGTGAATACCTATTATTGGACAGATTTAGGCCGGTCTAGATATTAATAAGACATTACCATGGCAACTACGAGAATCTGGAACTTGATATTTCATTAATTCATGACAACCTGAAGAATTTGTAGATTTGGATGTCAATATACATACATATATTTCAGTAACTACAAAACAAACGATAAAGTTTGATAATTCATTTTTTTACATTATCCTTCTTTTTGTAGTTTTGTTTAGACAATTATAGGTTACTTTTAGAACAAAGAAGAATTAAAACATCTCGTAATCTGCACATCATATTGGTAATAACAGTTTTACCTAATTATCAATAACTATTTTGGTTCTACGACGCGACGTCGCAACTCAAGCTAGCTATAGCGGTTTTGAGTTTTTAGTTTATCAACCTACACAGCCGGGTGCATTTATTGATAGGTTAACGAGTCACCACATCACAATTACCAGGTAGTTAGGTTTAACAAAAGCATATACGTAGCCTCACATTTGAGACATTGTACCTGATTTTAATAAGTGGGCTTCCTCGCGATGTTTCCTTTCACGTATGCCATAGCATACGTACTGTGTTGTCGCGATAAAACTTCGTGTTCGATTCACGACAAAGTGCTTGGCGACATCGCGCTACGTCACGATAATCTTAAACATCGCGATAGGATGAATTGTTTGGTCAATTCATACGTGTCGCGACAACGCGAATCTTCTCGTTATCGCAATCATGGCGCGAAATCGAAAAAATCCGTGTGTCGATACAGGCGACGCCTTGCCACGCTATGATTGTTACGTATCAATAACGCTGTGTCATGCCTACAAATAGTGCTAGAAGTTGTAACGGTTCGCAAAAGCCACCTTTTACACAGGTGCTATTCATGAATTTTAAATATATGTAGACATATTAAATCCTTGCGATCGACAGAGATATCGATCTTGGTTAGTTAACTCCAAATTTGTACGTAGATGGCACTGTTAGGTAAACGCCCCACGCTAAAGCTGACCAATTATGAAGGACTAAGCGGAGGTTTGCGGGGGATGACGCCAAATTTGGGAGCGGGAAGCGTTCCTTCACAGCACTTATTTTTCGGAGGTCTTTAGAAGCAGTCACGTATAGGGCTTTTAGCGTGCCATAAATTTGAATTATATAATTTTACTAGATGTTATAGAGTCAGTGTTTGCAAGTAATAAGTTATTAGAGTCAGTTTTGATCCAGCCATGATGTCTATACTGTATCTAGTCCTGTAGAGCATATAAGGTACATTATTAATTATTTTCATTGTTTAAACTAGAGGAGGTTTGAATTGTAACGACTTTTCTCCAAGAGTAGACTTCGATAGTCTTAATTATAGGACATGTATAAATTGTACCTATTTTTGTGTATGTTGAATATGTTAATTACTCATATTTTATGATTTTATGCCATTTGTGTCAGGTTAGACTCCTGCACTAGGCTTATGTTTGTTAATTTGACGTAATAAGTTAATATGCAGCTCTTGTGAGTTCGATTCTCGCCCTGCATTTGTACTGAAATATACCTACGTACTATTGATTACAAAGTGCTTTATAGTTGTATGCAATAATTATTCTATCTAAAGCAAGGTTCAATCCCTGCGCTGATTGATTGTTCTTTTGATGCTAAAGTACTGGTGGGAAAGTACATTGTAATATCTTTTATTTTTACCTTTTGTTCTAAGACCAACATAGTCGAAGGAACGTCCATTTTGTTGTGTTTGTATTTTGTATGTGTTCGCTTACAGCTTTAATGTAAATTCATAATTGTTTAATCAGTCTATCTAAAGACAGTCTACAGGAAATTCTATAAAAGAATCCTGTTTATTATAAATTCACTTTTTCAAATTAAAGTTCATATTTGAGGACAAAATTATAGGAAACGCTCGAAAGGAGGTTTCCTTTTAATAAATTTAATTCTGAATTATATTTGGACAAGATCCATCAGTTAATTTTACTGTAGTAAAATGACCAAAACTAAGTCGAAAGCCTAAGTACGTTTGGTACATATATTTTGATATTTCCGAGTGGAATTTACATGAATAAAGATTAATTCAAATCATAATCTATACGTAAGCAATTTACCTTCTTTTTATATCTCTATTTGTGGGAAATATTGGTTTGATGATCGAATTTCGAGGTCTAGCAATTCTGCTTTCTTGCAAACCGAATCCGGAACGCAATCGACAAAGACTTGAGTACAGGTGTACTGAATGAAGTTTATCAAACTATCAAATTCTCATAAAGAGGATTATTTCACGCTAATAGATAAGGTATTTGCCTGAAGTCTATAAAATCTCATAATGAGATTTACTATAATAGTTTTTAGGATTGTGGAATTCCACTGTTGTCAGCAGTCCATTTATTTAATACATTTTGGTCAAGTTACTATAGAGATTGAAATTCATAATTCAATTAAATATTGTCCGTTATCATTAACATTTGATTAATTACACCGGTAGAGTTTTCTTTCGGGGATTCTTTCTCTATCAGGTAATCGAATCTCCGTATATAATAAAACAATATTTTGATATCTAATTTATTGTGTACCATCATTATTTATACCTAATTCCCTTAATTTTAAGTTAGCTTTCTTATAACATTCATTCTGTAGACTAGAGTTGAGGATCCGACATAGATAGTAGAGACATCTTTCAGTCAATTTATAGCGTAATCAATTAAATTCAAGTAGCAACAATTTTGATCACATAAAACAGTAAAAGATCATCTTAAATTTTCCTTTAACGTTTCAATTAAAGTCGGTTTAGGAGTACAGATAATACTTGGAATAATTTGGATAGGTGTAGGTTTTCTGTAATCTCGTCTACCTTTATGGAACCTTGAGTTAACTACAAAACACAACGTAGGTATCTGTAACTGCTAGACTTTCACACGAGCCAAAAACAAAGAAAGGTACATCACACAACAAATTAGGTAGTTTAGATAGGTAGGTCAGATTGATCGTAATTAATTAGGTATTATATCGTTTTAATTGAAGTAGTAGGTATTTTATAATTAGGTATTTCCGTTCACTTTAGTTATTTAATTAGGTATTTTAGCTTTAGCTTATAGTCATTAGATTCAATTGTTTAGAGGTCGGGCATCTTACAATTTGGTCCCGTGACCACGATTGGTACTTTAATTAAAGAGGTACATTCAGACCTTTAGGCCGGCTTTTTACATTTGTTGCCCGTGACGACAGGATTTGTTAGCATCTAGATTTTAGATAGCATTCGTGAAGTACCTTAAAGCGAAATTTCTTTGATTTCGCTTTTTGTTGTAGTAATAGCGATTAGTTGGACGAGATTGCTAGATCTTTTAGTATTACACTAGGTTTTAGAATTTATTAGCTGGGATCAATTCGCAAGTAGCATAAATTATCAAATACCTACTAGCTTGATGTAAAAAAAAAAAAGAAATGCCACGCATTGAAAAGTTACGCGTTTACGATTGCAGTGTACCGCGCAGATGTTCATTTCTAGGTAGATTTGCCAGTTAAAACGGGGCCTTTGTTTTGTCTGCTGAGTTAAAAGCTATTGTTAGTATTATTTTTGTTACCATCATAAAATTGAATGACTCGGGTCATAATATAAATTGCATCATAGTTTGAATATTTCTTAACATAAAGTTTTATAGGAAAAGTAATATATAATTGCATTGTAAGATAACCTTTGTCTTGTTATTTACGCGAGTGGAATCGCAAGGCGCAGCTAGTCTATTAGTTTATAAAAAAATTGGGTAAATTTCGTTAAAATCTATTGTTTTTGTCCGTTCACATGGTCTAGTCAATTAGTAACGTTAGGGTCTAATACACAAAAGGACGGTCTTGTCGCGCAGAGAAGTTTCTTCCAAACAGTCTTTTATTATAAGCATAAGTAAATTAGATTTTTGTTTAGTGACATATAGATGTGACTTGAGAGCGATTAACTAGTATAGGGTATCTTATCGTTGCGGGCGATTTCGTTCATGCAAACCAATAGGTATTACGGACATAATTTCATGTAAATAGATTCGCCAAATAGTTAGTAACTATAAATAGGTTATCTTTTGTTCGCGACATAATTAAAATAAATGTAGATAACACATATCAGTGAGGTCGATGTTTTGCTAATCAAAATTCAAAATACATGTGCATCTCCAAGTTTAGAAAGTCGCGCCGCAAGGTCCGGCTTAGGTAGAACTTTGGAACGGGAACCCAAACACGTGTTCTTTGTTTTTAGGACGGTCGTTTTATTTGCTGGAAATAGAGACGTTAGGATTGTTTTGTAGAAGCAAGTTTATGATAAGGTGTATAGAAATAGGGAATAGCTTTTGTACGTATTTGTTTCTCAAATAACTCATAAAAAGATTTCAATTTCAAAGCTTTATTGCGTCTATGCAATCCAACCGGTTTTATCTTACTTCAATAGAATTTTTCGTTAACCTCGTAAAATTACGTTTTATGGGTTGCACATTTTGCACATAGAAAAGGTTTTTTTTTATTCCTCTTAGAGTTCCCACGGAATTTTAAAATCAAAATAGTTTTTGTGCGTAGGGTCATAAAGTCAAATAAGTTATTCAAGTCTTCAAGTGCCTGTCACGGTTACTAGGTAAAATTGGGGGAAGTGTCACAAGTGGGTTCTGCTAAGTTGTTAGGTTAATATCGATAAAGGTTCTCACACGTTAGTTAATAGGTACCTACCAATTTCGTGAATCTGATAA
Organism: Idaea biselata; assembly: GCA_958496205.1. Taxonomy (NCBI): domain Eukaryota; kingdom Metazoa; phylum Arthropoda; class Insecta; order Lepidoptera; family Geometridae; genus Idaea; species Idaea biselata. The sequence continues at coordinate 18,252,814 of OY292400.1, read as the reverse complement.
GGACTGCTTTGTTTTTGTTCTTTGAGTTTCAAATTCAAGTTATGTTTATATAAACAAAACACGTAGGTAGATTGTGTTACATACACCTAGTTTCAATTTCAATATTTGATTATGAAAACGGTTCATACAAAGACATGCATAGATATTAGTTATGGTTTTAGGTAGTACATTAGATTGTTGTTTCCGTAAGCAAGATTTAGGTATGTATGTATTTAGGTATGTATTTAGAATAAAGCGACCGCGACGTCCCGGGTTGGTTGGTGATATTAATTAGAAAAAATAGGTAAATGCAATTGAGGTTTTATTAAGTGATAGGTTCTAGATATTGTTTAGGTAAGGTTAGTTGGGTTTTGACACGAGTTAATAATTTCGAATTCCAAATTACACAATTACGATTAGCTATCGATTTCAATTAATTAGCTAGGTTAAACAATTGTTTTATAAGCGAAGGGTTAGTAAATTATTTAATTTTAAAACATATGAGATGAAACCGATTTCAGTTTGAGATAAATTAGTTTCGTATAAGTTTGCTTTGATTAGTATGAAATAATACATAGTATCTCTAAAGTAGGAAAGCGGACTCCGGGCTCTCAGGAGGGATGCAACCAAGGTTATCGCTCATATGATGGTGATGAGAGTAAAACTCTAGGGAACATAGATGTCTTTAAGAAGTTTAGATAGGTAGATAGATTAACGTTTATTGTACATCAATACATATAACAGCAAATGCGAATACATCGCTCAGATGATGATGATGAGTATAAAAATCAAGGAAACATAGGGGTGTTTATGAATCTTAGATACCGTACCGTGAAAGGATAGATTAACGATTGACGTACCGTAACGCAAAATAACAGTCTATAGTAAACAGGAAAAGGCAGCCTTATCGCCTATGGTTGATCTCTTCCAGGCAACCACTATGCTCTTATTCACACAGAGTAGTCAATTATAATAAATATAATCAAGTAAATCGAAAACTAGAAAGTTCTTTCATACTTTTCATTTCCAAATAGGAAAAGGCAGCCTTATCGCTTATGGTTGATCTCTCCAAGTCGACCACCACGCTCTATTCGCATAGGTTACCAATTTTAAAATATATAATAAAGTTGATTGATTACTAAAAGGTTATTTCATAATTTTACATTTTCAAATAGTATGAAGGCAGCCTTATCGCCTATGGTTGATCTCTTCCAGGCAACCGCTATGCTCTTACTCACACAAGGTAGTCAATTGCAATAAAAATAATGAAGTTGATTGATAACTAAAAGGTTCTTTCATAATTTTACATTTTCAAATAGGCGGTCTTGTCGCTTATGGTTGATGTCTTCCAGGTAACCAATACACGGTTATTCACATAGGATAGTCAATTACAATAAATATAATTAAGTTAATTGTTAATTAAAAAGGGTATTTTATAACTTTGCATTTGATTAGTAGATTTTATTCTGGATTCAAATCAAAATAAAATTTTACCACATTAGTTTTATTTGTACATACCTATTCAGGTTTGTTAGCCATTGATATTAAAAATTCACTTAGGTCTGTAGGTAACAACGATTTCCAAACCAAATTTCAGTTGATAAGGTAGGTTTAGTTAGTAAGGTCATAGATCACGTAATGCTAAGGTATATAGGATGTCTGTAATGCAATTTGTAGTAAATATGATAATAGGTAATCGATCTCCTATAGGTTCAATCAAATACTTGGGTCGATCAATAATAATTATGCAACAAATTTCGCGTAAACATATTCAGATTTGACGGTCTCACGTGGCATGTTGGGCGAAACCCCGACTGCAACGCGGAGGGTCGTGGGTTCAATTCCCACCGGAAACATGTGTTGTTTACTTAACGTTTGCTCTTGTCTGTTATAATGGAAGGGTTTTTTTTTGTTCATGGAATTTGTTTAAGAGGCTACAGGATCACTTACGATGGGGAACTACTAAAGGTATAGGTTCACACACACATTAGTCATAATGGGGTCCTTGATAAGAAGGTGATTGGTAGATTTGTTATGTTTTCGTAAGCAAAGGTACATTAAATTTTAAACAAACGTAATTACTTCGCTTTGATCTTAGGTATATGAAACAAAGGTTCATATTTATATTTTGTTAGGTAATCAATATGATTTAGGCATATCTAACTTAGCCGTGTAGCCTCGGATTCAAATAGGGCTACCCCGTCTCTTCCCGTGGGTGTCGTAAAAGGCGACTAAGGGATATATAAACAAAGTCGAACTCAGTTGTACATTAGTTAATTAAACCTAATTGAACCTTAATTATTATAATGCCTAGGTATATTATACTTTCATAATTCAATTTTAATATACTTGGACTAAGTACGAAGATTTAATTATTAGAATGGATACGCCATCCTTGTTCTTATAAAGGGCATTTCGGGAAATGAAGTTGTTCGCTGAAATTAGTTTTTTGAAAATGTTAGACTGAAAGTAAATGTAAATTTTTAACGTAAAGTAATATAAAGATCAATCCATCGATTACCCTAATTCAGTCTGTTTTGAATTGTAATTTCTAAAGTATGACGTATAACTTGATCTATCGAATTTGGAATTAATATAGAAGTTAATTACAAATTATTATCCTTTCCGATATTATAGGAAAGGGCATTCTTTTATATTTACCTTTATAAGTAAAAATATTAAGGATTGGGGAAATGTTATGGTAGAGACAGGGTTGACAATGTCGGGGTATGAGTAGTTAGTTTGATTGGTCTGGTATTCAATCATGTAGTTGATTCAAAGTATAAAGGTTAACTTAATATAATAAATTAAAGGTTTGCTAAAAAAACTTGCTGGCCTTCTGGCTTGTCGGGCATTTAGATTTTACACACTAGTTTATTAGATAGTCTAACTATGTGAGTAGGTAGGATAGTAATAAATAAGTATTCTTTTTAAATGGAAAGAAAGTGATAGTATACACAATAGAGTTTTAATATTTTATTATTCGCTTTAAACAAATAAAAGTAATTTTAACGGTTAGCTTGAAAGGATGTATGGCAATAAATAAAACAAAAGAAACTCCGTTTTTAGAATAATGCTTTGATATTCGAAGTCCCGCGCTATTGTTGAGTTCTTCATTGTAGGTACTTTTGTATATTTATTGTTTTTGGAATCTCTCTCAGGTTTAAATAAAAGGTTTACGACACGTCGAAATAAACAATTGAAGTGATACTGTGATTAAAAATAGTAATTTATTCCGTAGGATTCTAATAATATAGGTTGATTATGAATAAAATTAGGTTTCTGAATAGGACGGATAGCTGATACGAACGGTTGGCTAGTTAGGTCATGCACTTAATTAGAACTTATAAAACTTAGAATGATTTATAGAGTGATAGCAGTTTACTTTAATATATAACTAATAAGGTTACTCTTTAGTTTTGTTGTAAATTTAATACCAGAGCTTTATTTTAGTCTGATTAATTATCTTATAGACTTGTGATTAATATATATACGTACCTGTAGAACTCTTTACGTTAGATAATTGTAATTCTAAATTTAATATTATGCCTTTCTCAATTTCAGATTATCCAGGATCCAGATTTAATATATTCTTTTTTTAGGATACCAATGGAGATCAGATCAGGCCAGATCCTTATTTCAGGACATTTATAGACTACACTTTTATTTTAGGTTATTTAATGGCCAGGACACTTCAGGTTCAGGGTATTATAAAAATAGACTTAAGTTATATGGCGTAGTGACTATCGTGTTGGGACGGAATGCTAGTAGTAGCGGGTTCAATTCCCGTCCGTTCAATAAAGTTGTTGGAAGCATTTTTCGTAAAAGCATTATTACCTCCTAGCGTGGTAAATGTACTTTATACTTATCATTGAGTTCTAGTTTCTGGTTTTCCAGCGAAACAGATAAAACCTAACTAAGTGAAACTAATCGCAAAAACTAACTGAACTCTGTTTAAAAAGGTATCTTCTAGGACCCTGATATCACTTAACGTTTGTAACTAAATGACACTAATCGCAAAAACTATCTGAATTCTGTTTAAAAAGGTATCTTCTAGGTTATCATCACTTAACGTATGGTGTCATATAGTTTCTGTTTTCCAGTGAAACAGATACTATCTAATTTGAATTGATTTCAGCAAGTCATTGCAAGCACACATTAGATTCCACTACAATAACATAAAACAAAATGTTTTATACCAAATCAACAATTATACCAATTATCATTATGATAATTATTTGCAAAAACTACGTACTGTGGTACTCAGGTACACCATCACTTAACAACATCTGGTGACATAGTGGTCAAGTCCAACACTAGTCTGTCGCTTTGAACAATTATACTAATATGTTTTCGTTTTCAGATACCATGGATAATTATAAGATTAGGATAGTTAAATTTAGGAAGCATATTGTAACTGATCTTTATTAATTAAATTAAATTTAAAAATTATTGATACATGAAATAGATGAGTCAATGGTTGTCCTCTTATGACCATGGGAAATAATTTTGTCTAGGGACCTTTGCATAATTTTTAACAAGTTAGAATATTTATAGATAACATATCATTGATTGATTATTGATTACTATCAATTGATTTCTTACTTATTTTTGAGTACTAGTTTTGTGAAGCATTGCTGTTCTGGAAAAGGAGGATTGATCCAAGATTTTGGTGGGAAAGAGAGACGTAAATCTTTTTTCTACTCTTCACGTCAATCTTTACTTCCACAATCCGATAGCTTTGAACAAATCCGTAGCGGAGCGTAGATAATATTTGAGTAGTAAAGCAAGGCGTAGTTAGTATATAAGAACAAGTAGTATGCAAGGCGTAGTTAGTATATAAGAATAAGTAGTATGCAAGGCGCAGTTAGTATATAAGAACAAGTAGTATGCAATGCGTAGTTAGTATATAAGTAAATTGTAGTGATGCAAAAGGCGTAAATTAGGGCCTTAACGGTTTAGCAATTTCAAATCAAATTTGTTGAAATTTGAGTTCAAGTAACATTTACACTTTTCAAAGGGATTTATATGAAGGAGTACTTGGTGTTAGGCTAAGACAGCGGTCAGTCATCAGTATTTTCATTAGTACTGATTTCATATGAATTTCGTACTCACACGCAGCGACGATATACGATTCCCCACACCTACATACTCTGAGAGGTAAATGGCTTTAGGTATATTGAGAAGTTCAGGTGGTAGTCTGTACTTTATATAAGCTCGAAGACAGGCTGTCGAGGGGATTCCAGGTCAACGTAGAGTAGTGCAAGGAGTGCCCCAGTAAAGTACACACGTGTGGAAATGCAGGCGCAACGATTATACTAGATCGTTAGGATCGACGAGGCCTCACAAACCACGTTCTCTTTAATGACCTGGGTACTTAAGGTTGTTGGATCTCTAGCGATTAGAAATGACATTATTATGAGCCAAAATTTTTCAATGTATTTATACTTTACCAATTAGTTTAAAGCCACTATACATAATAGGTACACACCCCATAGACATACAAACATTTATTCTATATATGTATTTGAACTCAAACGATACAGGTCAAAACATTTTGGTACGAGACTTAACACAAAATTTTTCTTCTTGGGGGAAGGCTAATTGTTGACACATGTATTTCATAGGAATATTAATTCACCTTATAGTTATAAGATATGTAATTGATAAGTAAGTTAAGAAAGTTGTAAATTTAATATTCATGAATAGTTTCATTTTAGTTTTAATGAAAAATTACTCTGGTTAATAAGTTATTAATCGACGCAATTTTTGAGGGTCGGATGTAACGGTTCGCAAAAGCCACCTTTTACACAGGTGCTATTCATGAATTTTAAATATATGTAGACATATTAAATCCTTGCGATCGACAGAGATATCGATCTTGGTTAGTTAACTCCAAATTTGTACGTAGATGGCACTGTTAGGTAAACGCCCCACGCTAAAGCTGACCAATTATGAAGGACTAAGCGGAGGTTTGCGGGGGATGACGCCAAATTTGGGAGCGGGAAGCGTTCCTTCACAGCACTTATTTTTCGGAGGTCTTTAGAAGCAGTCACGTATAGGGCTTTTAGCGTGCCATAAATTTGAATTATATAATTTTACTAGATGTTATAGAGTCAGTGTTTGCAAGTAATAAGTTATTAGAGTCAGTTTTGATCCAGCCATGATGTCTATACTGTATCTAGTCCTGTAGAGCATATAAGGTACATTATTAATTATTTTCATTGTTTAAACTAGAGGAGGTTTGAATTGTAACGACTTTTCTCCAAGAGTAGACTTCGATAGTCTTAATTATAGGACATGTATAAATTGTACCTATTTTTGTGTATGTTGAATATGTTAATTACTCATATTTTATGATTTTATGCCATTTGTGTCAGGTTAGACTCCTGCACTAGGCTTATGTTTGTTAATTTGACGTAATAAGTTAATATGCAGCTCTTGTGAGTTCGATTCTCGCCCTGCATTTGTACTGAAATATACCTACGTACTATTGATTACAAAGTGCTTTATAGTTGTATGCAATAATTATTCTATCTAAAGCAAGGTTCAATCCCTGCGCTGATTGATTGTTCTTTTGATGCTAAAGTACTGGTGGGAAAGTACATTGTAATATCTTTTATTTTTACCTTTTGTTCTAAGACCAACATAGTCGAAGGAACGTCCATTTTGTTGTGTTTGTATTTTGTATGTGTTCGCTTACAGCTTTAATGTAAATTCATAATTGTTTAATCAGTCTATCTAAAGACAGTCTACAGGAAATTCTATAAAAGAATCCTGTTTATTATAAATTCACTTTTTCAAATTAAAGTTCATATTTGAGGACAAAATTATAGGAAACGCTCGAAAGGAGGTTTCCTTTTAATAAATTTAATTCTGAATTATATTTGGACAAGATCCATCAGTTAATTTTACTGTAGTAAAATGACCAAAACTAAGTCGAAAGCCTAAGTACGTTTGGTACATATATTTTGATATTTCCGAGTGGAATTTACATGAATAAAGATTAATTCAAATCATAATCTATACGTAAGCAATTTACCTTCTTTTTATATCTCTATTTGTGGGAAATATTGGTTTGATGATCGAATTTCGAGGTCTAGCAATTCTGCTTTCTTGCAAACCGAATCCGGAACGCAATCGACAAAGACTTGAGTACAGGTGTACTGAATGAAGTTTATCAAACTATCAAATTCTCATAAAGAGGATTATTTCACGCTAATAGATAAGGTATTTGCCTGAAGTCTATAAAATCTCATAATGAGATTTACTATAATAGTTTTTAGGATTGTGGAATTCCACTGTTGTCAGCAGTCCATTTATTTAATACATTTTGGTCAAGTTACTATAGAGATTGAAATTCATAATTCAATTAAATATTGTCCGTTATCATTAACATTTGATTAATTACACCGGTAGAGTTTTCTTTCGGGGATTCTTTCTCTATCAGGTAATCGAATCTCCGTATATAATAAAACAATATTTTGATATCTAATTTATTGTGTACCATCATTATTTATACCTAATTCCCTTAATTTTAAGTTAGCTTTCTTATAACATTCATTCTGTAGACTAGAGTTGAGGATCCGACATAGATAGTAGAGACATCTTTCAGTCAATTTATAGCGTAATCAATTAAATTCAAGTAGCAACAATTTTGATCACATAAAACAGTAAAAGATCATCTTAAATTTTCCTTTAACGTTTCAATTAAAGTCGGTTTAGGAGTACAGATAATACTTGGAATAATTTGGATAGGTGTAGGTTTTCTGTAATCTCGTCTACCTTTATGGAACCTTGAGTTAACTACAAAACACAACGTAGGTATCTGTAACTGCTAGACTTTCACACGAGCCAAAAACAAAGAAAGGTACATCACACAACAAATTAGGTAGTTTAGATAGGTAGGTCAGATTGATCGTAATTAATTAGGTATTATATCGTTTTAATTGAAGTAGTAGGTATTTTATAATTAGGTATTTCCGTTCACTTTAGTTATTTAATTAGGTATTTTAGCTTTAGCTTATAGTCATTAGATTCAATTGTTTAGAGGTCGGGCATCTTACAATTTGGTCCCGTGACCACGATTGGTACTTTAATTAAAGAGGTACATTCAGACCTTTAGGCCGGCTTTTTACATTTGTTGCCCGTGACGACAGGATTTGTTAGCATCTAGATTTTAGATAGCATTCGTGAAGTACCTTAAAGCGAAATTTCTTTGATTTCGCTTTTTGTTGTAGTAATAGCGATTAGTTGGACGAGATTGCTAGATCTTTTAGTATTACACTAGGTTTTAGAATTTATTAGCTGGGATCAATTCGCAAGTAGCATAAATTATCAAATACCTACTAGCTTGATGTAAAAAAAAAAAAGAAATGCCACGCATTGAAAAGTTACGCGTTTACGATTGCAGTGTACCGCGCAGATGTTCATTTCTAGGTAGATTTGCCAGTTAAAACGGGGCCTTTGTTTTGTCTGCTGAGTTAAAAGCTATTGTTAGTATTATTTTTGTTACCATCATAAAATTGAATGACTCGGGTCATAATATAAATTGCATCATAGTTTGAATATTTCTTAACATAAAGTTTTATAGGAAAAGTAATATATAATTGCATTGTAAGATAACCTTTGTCTTGTTATTTACGCGAGTGGAATCGCAAGGCGCAGCTAGTCTATTAGTTTATAAAAAAATTGGGTAAATTTCGTTAAAATCTATTGTTTTTGTCCGTTCACATGGTCTAGTCAATTAGTAACGTTAGGGTCTAATACACAAAAGGACGGTCTTGTCGCGCAGAGAAGTTTCTTCCAAACAGTCTTTTATTATAAGCATAAGTAAATTAGATTTTTGTTTAGTGACATATAGATGTGACTTGAGAGCGATTAACTAGTATAGGGTATCTTATCGTTGCGGGCGATTTCGTTCATGCAAACCAATAGGTATTACGGACATAATTTCATGTAAATAGATTCGCCAAATAGTTAGTAACTATAAATAGGTTATCTTTTGTTCGCGACATAATTAAAATAAATGTAGATAACACATATCAGTGAGGTCGATGTTTTGCTAATCAAAATTCAAAATACATGTGCATCTCCAAGTTTAGAAAGTCGCGCCGCAAGGTCCGGCTTAGGTAGAACTTTGGAACGGGAACCCAAACACGTGTTCTTTGTTTTTAGGACGGTCGTTTTATTTGCTGGAAATAGAGACGTTAGGATTGTTTTGTAGAAGCAAGTTTATGATAAGGTGTATAGAAATAGGGAATAGCTTTTGTACGTATTTGTTTCTCAAATAACTCATAAAAAGATTTCAATTTCAAAGCTTTATTGCGTCTATGCAATCCAACCGGTTTTATCTTACTTCAATAGAATTTTTCGTTAACCTCGTAAAATTACGTTTTATGGGTTGCACATTTTGCACATAGAAAAGGTTTTTTTTTATTCCTCTTAGAGTTCCCACGGAATTTTAAAATCAAAATAGTTTTTGTGCGTAGGGTCATAAAGTCAAATAAGTTATTCAAGTCTTCAAGTGCCTGTCACGGTTACTAGGTAAAATTGGGGGAAGTGTCACAAGTGGGTTCTGCTAAGTTGTTAGGTTAATATCGATAAAGGTTCTCACACGTTAGTTAATAGGTACCTACCAATTTCGTGAATCTGATAAGGACTGCTTTGTTTTTGTTCTTTGAGTTTCAAATTCAAGTTATGTTTATATAAACAAAACACGTAGGTAGATTGTGTTACATACACCTAGTTTCAATTTCAATATTTGATTATGAAAACGGTTCATACAAAGACATGCATAGATATTAGTTATGGTTTTAGGTAGTACATTAGATTGTTGTTTCCGTAAGCAAGATTTAGGTATGTATGTATTTAGGTATGTATTTAGAATAAAGCGACCGCGACGTCCCGGGTTGGTTGGTGATATTAATTAGAAAAAATAGGTAAATGCAATTGAGGTTTTATTAAGTGATAGGTTCTAGATATTGTTTAGGTAAGGTTAGTTGGGTTTTGACACGAGTTAATAATTTCGAATTCCAAATTACACAATTACGATTAGCTATCGATTTCAATTAATTAGCTAGGTTAAACAATTGTTTTATAAGCGAAGGGTTAGTAAATTATTTAATTTTAAAACATATGAGATGAAACCGATTTCAGTTTGAGATAAATTAGTTTCGTATAAGTTTGCTTTGATTAGTATGAAATAATACATAGTATCTCTAAAGTAGGAAAGCGGACTCCGGGCTCTCAGGAGGGATGCAACCAAGGTTATCGCTCATATGATGGTGATGAGAGTAAAACTCTAGGGAACATAGATGTCTTTAAGAAGTTTAGATAGGTAGATAGATTAACGTTTATTGTACATCAATACATATAACAGCAAATGCGAATACATCGCTCAGATGATGATGATGAGTATAAAAATCAAGGAAACATAGGGGTGTTTATGAATCTTAGATACCGTACCGTGAAAGGATAGATTAACGATTGACGTACCGTAACGCAAAATAACAGTCTATAGTAAACAGGAAAAGGCAGCCTTATCGCCTATGGTTGATCTCTTCCAGGCAACCACTATGCTCTTATTCACACAGAGTAGTCAATTATAATAAATATAATCAAGTAAATCGAAAACTAGAAAGTTCTTTCATACTTTTCATTTCCAAATAGGAAAAGGCAGCCTTATCGCTTATGGTTGATCTCTCCAAGTCGACCACCACGCTCTATTCGCATAGGTTACCAATTTTAAAATATATAATAAAGTTGATTGATTACTAAAAGGTTATTTCATAATTTTACATTTTCAAATAGTATGAAGGCAGCCTTATCGCCTATGGTTGATCTCTTCCAGGCAACCGCTATGCTCTTACTCACACAAGGTAGTCAATTGCAATAAAAATAATGAAGTTGATTGATAACTAAAAGGTTCTTTCATAATTTTACATTTTCAAATAGGCGGTCTTGTCGCTTATGGTTGATGTCTTCCAGGTAACCAATACACGGTTATTCACATAGGATAGTCAATTACAATAAATATAATTAAGTTAATTGTTAATTAAAAAGGGTATTTTATAACTTTGCATTTGATTAGTAGATTTTATTCTGGATTCAAATCAAAATAAAATTTTACCACATTAGTTTTATTTGTACATACCTATTCAGGTTTGTTAGCCATTGATATTAAAAATTCACTTAGGTCTGTAGGTAACAACGATTTCCAAACCAAATTTCAGTTGATAAGGTAGGTTTAGTTAGTAAGGTCATAGATCACGTAATGCTAAGGTATATAGGATGTCTGTAATGCAATTTGTAGTAAATATGATAATAGGTAATCGATCTCCTATAGGTTCAATCAAATACTTGGGTCGATCAATAATAATTATGCAACAAATTTCGCGTAAACATATTCAGATTTGACGGTCTCACGTGGCATGTTGGGCGAAACCCCGACTGCAACGCGGAGGGTCGTGGGTTCAATTCCCACCGGAAACATGTGTTGTTTACTTAACGTTTGCTCTTGTCTGTTATAATGGAAGGGTTTTTTTTTGTTCATGGAATTTGTTTAAGAGGCTACAGGATCACTTACGATGGGGAACTACTAAAGGTATAGGTTCACACACACATTAGTCATAATGGGGTCCTTGATAAGAAGGTGATTGGTAGATTTGTTATGTTTTCGTAAGCAAAGGTACATTAAATTTTAAACAAACGTAATTACTTCGCTTTGATCTTAGGTATATGAAACAAAGGTTCATATTTATATTTTGTTAGGTAATCAATATGATTTAGGCATATCTAACTTAGCCGTGTAGCCTCGGATTCAAATAGGGCTACCCCGTCTCTTCCCGTGGGTGTCGTAAAAGGCGACTAAGGGATATATAAACAAAGTCGAACTCAGTTGTACATTAGTTAATTAAACCTAATTGAACCTTAATTATTATAATGCCTAGGTATATTATACTTTCATAATTCAATTTTAATATACTTGGACTAAGTACGAAGATTTAATTATTAGAATGGATACGCCATCCTTGTTCTTATAAAGGGCATTTCGGGAAATGAAGTTGTTCGCTGAAATTAGTTTTTTGAAAATGTTAGACTGAAAGTAAATGTAAATTTTTAACGTAAAGTAATATAAAGATCAATCCATCGATTACCCTAATTCAGTCTGTTTTGAATTGTAATTTCTAAAGTATGACGTATAACTTGATCTATCGAATTTGGAATTAATATAGAAGTTAATTACAAATTATTATCCTTTCCGATATTATAGGAAAGGGCATTCTTTTATATTTACCTTTATAAGTAAAAATATTAAGGATTGGGGAAATGTTATGGTAGAGACAGGGTTGACAATGTCGGGGTATGAGTAGTTAGTTTGATTGGTCTGGTATTCAATCATGTAGTTGATTCAAAGTATAAAGGTTAACTTAATATAATAAATTAAAGGTTTGCTAAAAAAACTTGCTGGCCTTCTGGCTTGTCGGGCATTTAGATTTTACACACTAGTTTATTAGATAGTCTAACTATGTGAGTAGGTAGGATAGTAATAAATAAGTATTCTTTTTAAATGGAAAGAAAGTGATAGTATACACAATAGAGTTTTAATATTTTATTATTCGCTTTAAACAAATAAAAGTAATTTTAACGGTTAGCTTGAAAGGATGTATGGCAATAAATAAAACAAAAGAAACTCCGTTTTTAGAATAATGCTTTGATATTCGAAGTCCCGCGCTATTGTTGAGTTCTTCATTGTAGGTACTTTTGTATATTTATTGTTTTTGGAATCTCTCTCAGGTTTAAATAAAAGGTTTACGACACGTCGAAATAAACAATTGAAGTGATACTGTGATTAAAAATAGTAATTTATTCCGTAGGATTCTAATAATATAGGTTGATTATGAATAAAATTAGGTTTCTGAATAGGACGGATAGCTGATACGAACGGTTGGCTAGTTAGGTCATGCACTTAATTAGAACTTATAAAACTTAGAATGATTTATAGAGTGATAGCAGTTTACTTTAATATATAACTAATAAGGTTACTCTTTAGTTTTGTTGTAAATTTAATACCAGAGCTTTATTTTAGTCTGATTAATTATCTTATAGACTTGTGATTAATATATATACGTACCTGTAGAACTCTTTACGTTAGATAATTGTAATTCTAAATTTAATATTATGCCTTTCTCAATTTCAGATTATCCAGGATCCAGATTTAATATATTCTTTTTTTAGGATACCAATGGAGATCAGATCAGGCCAGATCCTTATTTCAGGACATTTATAGACTACACTTTTATTTTAGGTTATTTAATGGCCAGGACACTTCAGGTTCAGGGTATTATAAAAATAGACTTAAGTTATATGGCGTAGTGACTATCGTGTTGGGACGGAATGCTAGTAGTAGCGGGTTCAATTCCCGTCCGTTCAATAAAGTTGTTGGAAGCATTTTTCGTAAAAGCATTATTACCTCCTAGCGTGGTAAATGTACTTTATACTTATCATTGAGTTCTAGTTTCTGGTTTTCCAGCGAAACAGATAAAACCTAACTAAGTGAAACTAATCGCAAAAACTAACTGAACTCTGTTTAAAAAGGTATCTTCTAGGACCCTGATATCACTTAACGTTTGTAACTAAATGACACTAATCGCAAGAACTATCTGAATTCTGTTTAAAAAGGTATCTTCTAGGTTATCATCACTTAACGTATGGTGTCATATAGTTTCTGTTTTCCAGTGAAACAGATACTATCTAATTTGAATTGATTTCAGCAAGTCATTGCAAGCACACATTAGATTCCACTACAATAACATAAAACAAAATGTTTTATACCAAATCAACAATTATACCAATTATCATTATGATAATTATTTGCAAAAACTACGTACTGTGGTACTCAGGTACACCATCACTTAACAACATCTGGTGACATAGTGGTCAAGTCCAACACTAGTCTGTCGCTTTGAACAATTATACTAATATGTTTTCGTTTTCAGATACCATGGATAATTATAAGATTAGGATAGTTAAATTTAGGAAGCATATTGTAACTGATCTTTATTAATTAAATTAAATTTAAAAATTATTGATACATGAAATAGATGAGTCAATGGTTGTCCTCTTATGACCATGGGAAATAATTTTGTCTAGGGACCTTTGCATAATTTTTAACAAGTTAGAATATTTATAGATAACATATCATTGATTGATTATTGATTACTATCAATTGATTTCTTACTTATTTTTGAGTACTAGTTTTGTGAAGCATTGCTGTTCTGGAAAAGGAGGATTGATCCAAGATTTTGGTGGGAAAGAGAGACGTAAATCTTTTTTCTACTCTTCACGTCAATCTTTACTTCCACAATCCGATAGCTTTGAACAAATCCGTAGCGGAGCGTAGATAATATTTGAGTAGTAAAGCAAGGCGTAGTTAGTATATAAGAACAAGTAGTATGCAAGGCGTAGTTAGTATATAAGAATAAGTAGTATGCAAGGCGCAGTTAGTATATAAGAACAAGTAGTATGCAATGCGTAGTTAGTATATAAGTAAATTGTAGTGATGCAAAAGGCGTAAATTAGGGCCTTAACGGTTTAGCAATTTCAAATCAAATTTGTTGAAATTTGAGTTCAAGTAACATTTACACTTTTCAAAGGGATTTATATGAAGGAGTACTTGGTGTTAGGCTAAGACAGCGGTCAGTCATCAGTATTTTCATTAGTACTGATTTCATATGAATTTCGTACTCACACGCAGCGACGATATACGATTCCCCACACCTACATACTCTGAGAGGTAAATGGCTTTAGGTATATTGAGAAGTTCAGGTGGTAGTCTGTACTTTATATAAGCTCGAAGACAGGCTGTCGAGGGGATTCCAGGTCAACGTAGAGTAGTGCAAGGAGTGCCCCAGTAAAGTACACACGTGTGGAAATGCAGGCGCAACGATTATACTAGATCGTTAGGATCGACGAGGCCTCACAAACCACGTTCTCTTTAATGACCTGGGTACTTAAGGTTGTTGGATCTCTAGCGATTAGAAATGACATTATTATGAGCCAAAATTTTTCAATGTATTTATACTTTACCAATTAGTTTAAAGCCACTATACATAATAGGTACACACCCCATAGACATACAAACATTTATTCTATATATGTATTTGAACTCAAACGATACAGGTCAAAACATTTTGGTACGAGACTTAACACAAAATTTTTCTTCTTGGGGGAAGGCTAATTGTTGACACATGTATTTCATAGGAATATTAATTCACCTTATAGTTATAAGATATGTAATTGATAAGTAAGTTAAGAAAGTTGTAAATTTAATATTCATGAATAGTTTCATTTTAGTTTTAATGAAAAATTACTCTGGTTAATAAGTTATTAATCGACGCAATTTTTGAGGGTCGGATGTAACGGTTCGCAAAAGCCACCTTTTACACAGGTGCTATTCATGAATTTTAAATATATGTAGACATATTAAATCCTTGCGATCGACAGAGATATCGATCTTGGTTAGTTAACTCCAAATTTGTACGTAGATGGCACTGTTAGGTAAACGCCCCACGCTAAAGCTGACCAATTATGAAGGACTAAGCGGAGGTTTGCGGGGGATGACGCCAAATTTGGGAGCGGGAAGCGTTCCTTCACAGCACTTATTTTTCGGAGGTCTTTAGAAGCAGTCACGTATAGGGCTTTTAGCGTGCCATAAATTTGAATTATATAATTTTACTAGATGTTATAGAGTCAGTGTTTGCAAGTAATAAGTTATTAGAGTCAGTTTTGATCCAGCCATGATGTCTATACTGTATCTAGTCCTGTAGAGCATATAAGGTACATTATTAATTATTTTCATTGTTTAAACTAGAGGAGGTTTGAATTGTAACGACTTTTCTCCAAGAGTAGACTTCGATAGTCTTAATTATAGGACATGTATAAATTGTACCTATTTTTGTGTATGTTGAATATGTTAATTACTCATATTTTATGATTTTATGCCATTTGTGTCAGGTTAGACTCCTGCACTAGGCTTATGTTTGTTAATTTGACGTAATAAGTTAATATGCAGCTCTTGTGAGTTCGATTCTCGCCCTGCATTTGTACTGAAATATACCTACGTACTATTGATTACAAAGTGCTTTATAGTTGTATGCAATAATTATTCTATCTAAAGCAAGGTTCAATCCCTGCGCTGATTGATTGTTCTTTTGATGCTAAAGTACTGGTGGGAAAGTACATTGTAATATCTTTTATTTTTACCTTTTGTTCTAAGACCAACATAGTCGAAGGAACGTCCATTTTGTTGTGTTTGTATTTTGTATGTGTTCGCTTACAGCTTTAATGTAAATTCATAATTGTTTAATCAGTCTATCTAAAGACAGTCTACAGGAAATTCTATAAAAGAATCCTGTTTATTATAAATTCACTTTTTCAAATTAAAGTTCATATTTGAGGACAAAATTATAGGAAACGCTCGAAAGGAGGTTTCCTTTTAATAAATTTAATTCTGAATTATATTTGGACAAGATCCATCAGTTAATTTTACTGTAGTAAAATGACCAAAACTAAGTCGAAAGCCTAAGTACGTTTGGTACATATATTTTGATATTTCCGAGTGGAATTTACATGAATAAAGATTAATTCAAATCATAATCTATACGTAAGCAATTTACCTTCTTTTTATATCTCTATTTGTGGGAAATATTGGTTTGATGATCGAATTTCGAGGTCTAGCAATTCTGCTTTCTTGCAAACCGAATCCGGAACGCAATCGACAAAGACTTGAGTACAGGTGTACTGAATGAAGTTTATCAAACTATCAAATTCTCATAAAGAGGATTATTTCACGCTAATAGATAAGGTATTTGCCTGAAGTCTATAAAATCTCATAATGAGATTTACTATAATAGTTTTTAGGATTGTGGAATTCCACTGTTGTCAGCAGTCCATTTATTTAATACATTTTGGTCAAGTTACTATAGAGATTGAAATTCATAATTCAATTAAATATTGTCCGTTATCATTAACATTTGATTAATTACACCGGTAGAGTTTTCTTTCGGGGATTCTTTCTCTATCAGGTAATCGAATCTCCGTATATAATAAAACAATATTTTGATATCTAATTTATTGTGTACCATCATTATTTATACCTAATTCCCTTAATTTTAAGTTAGCTTTCTTATAACATTCATTCTGTAGACTAGAGTTGAGGATCCGACATAGATAGTAGAGACATCTTTCAGTCAATTTATAGCGTAATCAATTAAATTCAAGTAGCAACAATTTTGATCACATAAAACAGTAAAAGATCATCTTAAATTTTCCTTTAACGTTTCAATTAAAGTCGGTTTAGGAGTACAGATAATACTTGGAATAATTTGGATAGGTGTAGGTTTTCTGTAATCTCGTCTACCTTTATGGAACCTTGAGTTAACTACAAAACACAACGTAGGTATCTGTAACTGCTAGACTTTCACACGAGCCAAAAACAAAGAAAGGTACATCACACAACAAATTAGGTAGTTTAGATAGGTAGGTCAGATTGATCGTAATTAATTAGGTATTATATCGTTTTAATTGAAGTAGTAGGTATTTTATAATTAGGTATTTCCGTTCACTTTAGTTATTTAATTAGGTATTTTAGCTTTAGCTTATAGTCATTAGATTCAATTGTTTAGAGGTCGGGCATCTTACAATTTGGTCCCGTGACCACGATTGGTACTTTAATTAAAGAGGTACATTCAGACCTTTAGGCCGGCTTTTTACAAAGTGTTAGTTAATTTAGAGTCACTTTCTAAAGACTCGTTAGCCTGTACCGTAGGGACTCTGACTTCTGTTCTGAAAAGGACGGCGTTCGAATTTCGGGATGAAGAAATCTTTTTGTTGGCTTAAAGATTTTGTGAAAGACATTGACAAGTTCTGTTTTGATGTTTCACATCTGCCAGGCGTCCCGTGACTGCTCACATTTGTTTTCTAAAAGGAAGACATTGGTGCATTAAACGGGAACCACACCTTCGAAATAAAGGTTTCTAACTATCATCATCTATCCCTAGACCAACACTAATCTTACTAGGTTCACTTTGCGATCAGCGCTTGTCGTGTGCGCTCGCATCTTAGATCCGGCCACATTTGTGTAGGATCTAGTGATGTGACCGAGTCGATAGTCTAATAGCTATCGATATCGATAAAACACGCAACCAAGATGGATCGCTATCTACAGAGAACTTGAGACAACAGCCGCAACGCAAAAAGACCAGCAGATGAAGAACCCACCGATGAATGGAGGATCCCTAAACGTTACGCCACAAAACAAGATGCGGCTCTTCTACAACCTGTAGAGCTCAAAAATCAGTTCAACAAACTACCGGTTGACTCAGGATCCCAAGTTGGAAGGCAGAATTCTACACCTACCGTGAAAAACTCACATATACCACCCATAATCCTCGATGTCAAAAAGGACTGGACACACCAGAATATTAAAGACGTCGTGAGCAAGCATGCAAATCGATACAATATGCAATATAGAAATGGTAGCAAAGTCGCCATGATCTGTCACACTTCAGAGGATCATCAAGCTTTAAAAGAAGGTTTGCGCAAAGAAGAATTGCCCTTCATGACATACACACGCAAGGACGAAAAGACATCTAAGGTCGTCATCAAGGGTCTACCAGGGACCGTCGAAGGCGAACTATCAGCAAAGTTAAGCGAAATCGGCTTCAATACGACATCAATAACCAAACTTAAATCCAAGAATGGCACCAATCTACCCTGTCCACCGTTTCTTATACAATTAGCAGCAGGAGTTGATATATATAAATTTCGTCAGATTAAACATCTATTCAACTGCATTGTAACAATTGAAAAGTTCAAACCGAATCGATTACAAGGCACGCAATGCTTTCGTTGTCAAAGGTTCGGTCACTCGTCACAAAACTGCAATCTATCTGCGCGCTGTGTGAAGTGCACTAGCTCTCACCCAAC
Source organism: Idaea biselata (assembly GCA_958496205.1). Taxonomy (NCBI): domain Eukaryota; kingdom Metazoa; phylum Arthropoda; class Insecta; order Lepidoptera; family Geometridae; genus Idaea; species Idaea biselata. The sequence goes on along the minus strand of OY292400.1, from coordinate 18,233,845 downwards.
TTCAGAATGTCCCAAAAAAGACAGATCTACACCCGCACGTTGCTGCAACTGTGAAGGTGAACACCCAGCCAACTATAAGAACTGCAGTACCAGAATGGCTTACCTAGAACGCCTACATAAGAAGAAGGAAACACAGCGACATCCTCTCCTAACTCTACCCACAGGGTTCCAACAAGGAGCGAAGGTAAGTGCAACCAGAACTTGGGCAGCCGTCGCTAACTCTAAACCCTTAATTCTTCCCGAAACCACCATAAGTCCAACTGATAATAGCAATGTGATATCTCCGTCTCCATCTTTGACTGATCAGGACGCCGTAACAAAGGAAATGCTTGGCATACTACTGGCAATAAAGAAACTAAAATCCCAGTTCATGACATGTCGTACCCAGTTAGAGAAAGTAACACTTATTTTAACGCATCTTGGTTCTTATGTTTAATACTAAAACAATGCGTGTACTCTCATGGAACGCCGATGGCGTGCGTGCCAAGATTCATGAACTCTTGTATTTTGCCACAAAATCTGTTTCTGTCGACATCATGGCGATTTGCGAAACAAAGCTTACGCAAAATGTTTCTCTCTCGACTCCTGGGTATGACTGTCATCGTAATGACAAGCATCCCAGCGGTAGGGGCCAAGGTGTGGCTATATTAGTCAAACAATGCATTGATCACTCTATCATCCATATACCTACGACCAAGAATATTGAAGCTGTAGGTATTTCGGTTAAATTACCCAATGTTGAACATATAATAATTAGTGTCTATCAATCGCCAAACTTGCCGATTTTTCAAAGCGATCTTGACATATTACTCGGTCTTTCGAAACATGTTATTATTTTAGGTGATTTCAATGCAAACCATAGTCACTGGTGCAGCAGCTATACGAACACCCGTGGCAGAGTTATGTTCGGGCACATGCTGCAAAATGACTACTTTATATTCTCTGCGGACTCACCTACACAAATCAACTACTCTGCCGACAAAAATTCTACCACCCCTGACCTGATTCTCTGTCGCAATATAAACACAATCAGCCACGTTGACGCAGTAGTGGCCCTCTCGTCTAACCACTACCCCCTTTTCTTCACCGTCGGCGGCAGTCTTCAATGTAAGAAAAAACTACACGTATTTTCTCTCGACAAAGCTGACTGGTAGCTTTACCGGTCTGTCCTTGATGACAACATTCACTTGACATCGGGTACCTTGCAGTCGGTTGAGGATGTGGATTGTGCCGTCATCCACTTACAATCTACTATAATCAAAGCTAGAAATATAGCAATTCCCTCTCGCCTAATAGGCCGTGATGGTAAGACTTTCTTACCATTTCATATAAGACGATTGATTGCACATAAAAACTATTTACGCAGAGTAGACCGTAAATTGCCGAAAGGCGACTTCAAAAGAAGCATTTGTCAATCAATAAACAGAATTTGTGGCATCATATCGGATCAAATTAGGGCACATCTGGACAAGGAGTGAAACATTAGACTCTCGAAAATTGACAACCCCGGCAATGACATTTGGCACCTAGCTCAAAAGTTAAAACCCAGATCGCAGAGTATTCCTCCTCTTCAGAGCAGCAATGGCACCTTAGTCACCTCTGAATCTGAAAAGTGTGAGGTCCTCGCATCTGCTTTCTCAAGCAACATGAAACTCACTCTAATGTCCACTGTTCCTAGTTTGGACACTGAAATTAAATTGTCCCTACAAAAGATAAATGAACATTGCATTACTGGCTTTCCCAACCCAGTCAGACCTTCTGAAATCTGCAAAACCCTAAAAACCCTTAAATTACGCAAGTCACCTGGCGAGGATGAAGTAACGAATTACCTACTTAAAAACTTTTCTCGGAAGGCAGTAGTCTACCTTACTCTTATCTTCAATAGTTGCTTGTGCCTAGGATATTTTCCCAATAACTGGAAGAATGCAAAAGTGATTGCGATCAAGAAACCTGGCAGAAACAACTCGATTCCCACTAATTATCGACCAATTAGTTTGTTACCCTCTATAGGTAAGCTGTTTGAAAAAATAATTTATTCAAGGCTCCTTACAGCAACTAATAACCTTATTCTTGATGAACAATTTGGGTTTAGGTCCAATCATTGTTGTCCACAGCAATTATCGCGGCACATCTCACATAATCTAAACCTTAGAAGATCGACTGGTATGTTCCTGTTGGACATAGAAAAAGCCTTTGATACCGTTTGGCACGAAGGCCTTCTACACAAGTTGCTTGACCTAGGCATACCACTAGATCTAGTCAAGCTTATCAAATCGTACCTATCTAACCGCAGTTTTTCGGTATTCCTGGCCAACAGTAAATCCTCACGCCATTTTGTGCCAGCCGGTGTTCCTCAAGGATCTATTTTAGGCCCTTACTTGTTTATTTTATACCTTGCTGACATGCCCAAACAACTACGTACAAATCTCGCCTGCTTCGCTGACGATACTGCGTCATATACGACCTCAGACGATTTAGATATTATTATTGGTCGCTTACAATTTTCAATTGACTTACTTTATGAATATTTTACGAAATGGAAACTCAAATTAAACGAATCCAAAACGGAGGCCATCTTATTTACACATCACCGTCAACTACCTAAACGGACATTAAAAATAGGGGGACATGCTATCCCATGGAGCCGCTCTGTACGTTACCTAGGTGTTACTATGGACAATAAGTTGAACTGGACCAAGCATGTACAGAACTTGCGGGTTAAGGGCGCTCAAGCAATGGGCGCACTAAGCCCAATCTTCGCAAAAACCGTCTAAGCCCCCACATGAAACTCAAAATCTATAGTACCCTCGTTAGACCATGTATAACATATGCTTGTCCAGTTTGGAGCAGCACATGTTGGACAAATTACCAATTCCTACAGGTTCTTCAAAATAAAGCATTAAAAATTGCGTATAATACTCCTTTCAAAACAAATCTATTCAAGTTACACCTCAAAATAAAATTTCCACCATTGGCACAATTTATCTTAAAACTAACAAAACATTTCTATGATAAAAATATACATAATAAAAATCCACTTATTGCCAATATATGCAAAACAACAAAATCTGACTTGACCTATATCGATAGATACAATACATATCGCTTGCCCCATCACTATCTCCTATTCCCACCCGTCGACGTCACTCAGACGTCACAAAACCAGGCGCGTAGCTATCGTAGGGCTAGGCGGTGCAGTGCACCAGGGCACCGGACCTCGGGGGGCCCTTTGCCCTTTAACCTAAGCTTTGAAAAGAGCGGGTCAGCCAACTCGCCAGTTCCTGAAGCTAGGAAACCTCGACCCTCACAAGCTCACAAGTTTTTTTTTTTAATTTAATGATTTTAGGTGAACATAACATCAACAATAAGAGAACTCCCGATTTAAGACTTTCGACACATTCGCCGAACTTCCTCGATAAGCATGTGCTGTTGCTGTTTAATATTGTTACGAGGCATGCCTTTTAAGTTCTGTCGTTTGAAGAAAAAAAAACTATATAACCTTATAGTACCTTTTATTGTTTTTCAAAGTATTCACCACGAAGTTTAATACACTTTTCCATTCGCTCGAACCAGTTATTATAACATTTATTCCACTCCAAAGTGGGGGTGTTCAAAATGGCTGACTTGAAAGCGTCGACCGCTTCTTCACTGCACTGGAACCTTTGACCACGAAGAGTTTTCTTAATTTTAGGAAATGTAAAGATGTAAATCGTTAGGGCTTAGGTCAGGACTGTATGGAGGATGGTCAAGAATTTCTACGTTTTCCTGCTTCAAATACTCAATCGTTTGACGAGCGGTGTGTGAGCTTGCGTTGTCATGGTGCAGGATGATGCGTCGCTATGGGCTAGATTTCCGAAGTTCGGCGATGACTTGTGGTAAACAAACTGTGGTATACCACTCCGCATTATGACCGGTTTTCGCCACGAACGTAGCCACCATCTTCTTTGAAGTGCTTCGAGAGCGAACAACTTTAGTCGGCTTTGGCTCGTTTTGGAAAACCCAGACTGTAGATTGTTGTTTGGAATCAGGATCGTAGGCATAGATCCAAGATTCGTCACCACTGATGATGTCGTAGACGTGATTTGACTCTCCTCGGTTGAACCTCTGAAGAGTTTTCTTACACCATCTGACGCGGGCCACCTTATGATCGTCGGAAAGCAAATGCGGGATCCAACGGCAAACTAGTTTTCTCACACCAAGCGCCTCATGCAATATCTTTTGAATGGTTGTCCCTGAGATGCCTAATACCGCCTCTATCTCTCGATATGTCACATGACGATCTTCGACGATTAGTTGTCTCACAGCAACGATGTTATCTTCAGTGAAGGCGGATTTTGGACGTCCTTCACGAGATTTGTCACTAAGTGTGGTATGTCCACGCTCAAATTCCAAATACCAGCGTTCGATGGTCCGCAGACATGGGACTTCATCATTGAATACAGACGTTAACTCTTCGAAACACTGAAGTCGCGTGAGGCCTCTTCGAAAGTTATAGAAAATTATTGCACGAACATTTTCCTTAGTAAGATTCATTTTCGTACGTGACCTGACAGATTCAAACCAACGCTGTGACTAAACAATTGCATTAATCCCAATGCTTTCAATTGTTTTGATATTGGAAATTCTAACAAATTTGAATTTTGTTCAGTTCTAATTTTAAAATTGGCGGCAAATTTACAAACGACAGAACTTAAAAGGCATGCCATGTATTTAGTAATTTAGAATCAGAATCAGAATCAGATCATTTATTGAGAATATAGGTATTACAATGGTGTTATAAATAAAATATAGTTAAGTACAGCTATATTCGGCCTTTTCGGCATTCAATATTATTTGGTATTATTATTGGTATTATGTCAATATTATTAGAAGGTGCAAACATTTTTGAATACATAGATATTAATAAGATAAAAACAGTCAAACATCAATCATATTAAATTAAGTTCCATCATTCATGAGCAGATATATCCATTATGAATTTGTCTTATCATTTTAGAATTAACATATTACATACATGCATAACACAAACATTAATCAAAATAAATAAATTATAATAGTAAAATAAATAGTCACAATCACAATAAAATTAGCCTTGTCAATAGAATTATATTTAATTAATTATGATCAGTATTACAATTATATTTTTTTTAACGCTTTGTCGTCTAGGTATTCTTTAACACTATAATATGCTTTATCAATCAGCATAGCTTTCAGTTTTTGTTTAAAAATGTTAATGTTAGGAGCGTCTATTATACATTTTGGCAAATTATTATAAATGAAGCTGCTCATACCGAAGACACTGTTCTGAAATAGAGCAGTTCTGTGTTGGGGTATACATAATTTGTGCCTAAGTCTCACACTCTTAAAATTCATCATTAGATGAGTGTTTGATCGGACAAACACCGCTATTTCATATACATAAAGGCTCGGTAACGTCAGTATATGCAGTTCTTTAAAGTGAGGTTTACACCCATCAGTTTTTTGTAACCTACAAATGACCCTGACGCATTTCTTTTGCCCACGAAATACTCTATCTTTTCCAACTGAATTCCCCCAGAATATGATGCCATATCGTAGGACAGATTCAATATTGCCAAAGTATGAAGTAAGGACAGTTGAACGATTTGCAACCTTGGCCAGCATGTATAAGGCGTAGGATGACTGATTGAGTCTGGAGCACAGGTCATCGATGTGAGACCTCCAGTCAAGTTTTGAGTCCACACGTAATCCTAAAAACTTTGTATTCTCTATGTTAGCAATTTCGTGGTTTTTATGTATAGCATGTACTGTTTCAGCAAGAGCACACCTATTTGCAAATGCCATCAAATAAGTCTTACCCAAGTTAACGACAAGGTCATGGGCCTCCAACCAGCAAATAATGTCGGGTAGTACCTTAGAAATTATTTGCTCTAATGTTAAGGTGTTTTTTTCGGAAAAAATAATTGTGCTATCATCTGCAAATAAAACAATTTGCTGATTAATAGCTTTTGGCAAGTCATTTATATAGATGGTAAAAAGAAGTGGACCCAGCACACTTCCCTGCGGAACGCCGCACAAAACTGTGCGATAATCTGAGCAATAAGACACCTCTTTTTTTAGAGTTGGACAGATTCTTTTAATCATAGTGGCTTGCTTTCTATCAGTTAGGTAAGATTTTATTAATTTAAGCGTGTGGCCTCTAACTCCAAGGTTATCTAGTTTATTTAATAATTTGTCGTGGTTTACAAAATCAAAGGCTTTCGTTAAGTCCATAAATAATGCACAAACTTTATCTTTCGTATCTAGTTTAGCCATGACTGTTTTAAGAAACGTAAAAATTGCAAGATTAATTGATTTATGCTTCCTGAATCCAAATTGTTCATCACACAATAATCCCTTTGTTTCCAAATAGTTATTTAATTTTTCGTATATACATTTTTCAAATATTTTTGAGAAGATTGGTATGAGAGCTATGGGTCTATAACAACTAACGTCTTCTGGGTTATCTTTTTTAAATAGTGGTTGAACAATAGTAACTTTCAATCTGTCAGGAAATACACCATTCATTAAACATAGATTTATAATGTGGCTCAAAACTGGCGAAATTATGTCAGAGACTCGTTTCAGTACCCTTGTACAAATTCCATCATAACCGGTACTATTAGTGTTTTTTAATGTCATAATTATTCTGTGAATGTCAATTGGAGTACTAGCTGTCATAAACATAGAATTTAAAGGAATTTAACAGAGTTTAAGAGGATTGTCTCCATTCTCTTTCTCCATACAAACGTAGTTTACGTTTTCCTCCCTGGATAAAGACATTAGAGCAAATATGTTTATGCCATACAACCTATATCTGTCATGTCTTGTCAATGGCTAAACCTTTTTTTTCTAATTAAAATAATAATAAAAAATAAAATAAATAAAAAATGAAAAAAAAAAATCGGAAGATGAATAGTCATGCCAGATATAAGTTTTATGGCATAAACATATTTGCTCTAATGTCTTTATCCAGGGAGGAAAACGTAAACTACGTTTGTATGGAGAAAGAGAATGGAATAAACGCCCTTAACTGAGTAGTGAGTACGCAACTACGCACATATTGCATCAGCGATAAGCTCACGTGCTTGACGGTCGGGAGATCAATTCGACAATTTCGCCCGTAAACTATTTATTGAAATTTTCATTCGCTCTACTTAATATCTGCTGTCATTTATATTATTCATTGAGATGTTTTCCACTTTTTGGGATGCATTACAATAGTTGACGCTACGCTAGGTGTGTCTCTGTCTGTTGTAATTCTCAATTCTCTATTACCAGCCTTATTTAATCGAGTATTACCATCATTCCTAGTATTTCTATTCCGTACAATCATACATCTAGCATTCTGGCACCATAATAATATGTTGCTAAAACTCATTTTCGCTAAAAAAAATTCCGATGATGAAACATGTGTACATTATGATACAGGCATTTGATGAGCAATAAAAGTTCGAGCTACGTGAAAAAGAGGATGAGGGCCCGATTCTTTCTCCATGCACCGGGGCCCTTGCCCACTTAGCTACGCCACTGCACAAAACCGGTGTGCAAGCGCACGGCCAACGCCGCCGCACATACCTAACCGCTCGCACCTTCCCCTCTAGTGCCCAGTGAGCGTACGGGCGCGGGGGACGGGGCGGCTCTCTAGTTCTGGTTGCACTCCAAGCTACTCGTCGAGTACTTTGACTCGGTGCAATACATTTTAACTACCCCCTATCGCCATAAGCGTATATTATACTAAAATCTCGCAAATAACTTTATTAACTATTTTAATGTAATTTCATGTTATAATGAGCTAGAGTATTTTATTATGTACTTATATTCAAATCAAATCAAATCAAATCATTTGATCAAATTAATTTAATTTAAATTGACTTCAAGATGGCATATGTGGCTGATTGAATATCTCTGATTTGAATTGTAACTTAGAATATACTACTTATATAAATTGACATCATCATCATCATCCGAGCGTTGTTCCCGGTTGCATCTCTCTCGAGAGCCCGGGGTCCGTTTTCCTACTTTTACGTCTCCACTTCGCACGATCTTCGGCATCCCGTGTAGTGAGGCCATTTGCACGCATATCCGATCTTACAACGTCAAGCCAGCACTTCTTGGGTCTTCCCAATCTGCCGCGGCCGGGCGGAGGCGCCATAGCAAGACATTTGTTTCCCACGTAACTAGCCGGTTTCCGTAGAACGTGGCCGTACCACCGTAAGCGGCATTCTTGCAGTTTGTCTGCAATGTCTCGGACATGAAGGCTGCCCCTGATGCGGGAGTTTCTGACGCGGTCTTTTCGCGTCACTCCACACATCCAGCGCAGCATCTTCATCTCCGTGACACGCAGCTCCTGCTTATGTCGCTCAAGCAATGGCCACGCCTCACTACCATACAAAAGGACAGGTCTAATGATCGTTTTATAGACCTGCCCCTTCAGTTTAACCGGCATTTTCGGGTCACAGATGACACCAGTTACCTCTCGCCTCTTGGCCCAAGCTGCCGAGATGCGGGACTTGACGTCGCAATCGATGTCGCCGGACTCGTGAAGCATAGATCCCAAGTACTTAAACTGGTCTGTCCGCTCGACCATGTGACCGTCTACGCAGACAGGTGTGGGATCTGTGGTATTGCTAGCCAAGTATTCGGTCTTCGCTACGTTGAGTTGCAAACCGCCGTTCTCAAGTGACTCTTTCCACGCATTTACACGCCTTCCAAGCCGTCCCTTATCCGAGTCCGCTAGCGATGTCCCTGATGGTTCCAATATAAGTTTCGGGTACCCCTTTGGACCGCAGCGCCCACCAGATCATCCCGCGAGGAACACAGTCGAAGGCCTTCTGCAAGTCCAGGAACAGAAAATGCAGAGGCGTATTCTTCGTTCTGTATTTCTCCATAACGATCCTTAGGGCGAAAACAGGGTCCATGGTACCATGACCGGGGCGGAAACCATACTGGCTTTCTGGTTTCCGAGACAGTGCACTCCTGCCGGATCCGAGAGTCAACTATACGCTCGTAGAGCTTCATGGTGTGGGACATGACCTTTATACCACGATAACTTCCACACTCCTGCACAGATCCCTTGCCCTTGAACACTGGAGTGATAACACTCAGTCTCCATTGGGCGGGGATTCTGCCGGTCTCGAGTATGCGGTTAAAAAGGTTGGTTAAGATGCCCACACCACGAGAACCCATAGCCTTCCATACTTCGATGGGGACTCCATCGGAGCCGACAGCTTTCCGATTCTTCATGCAGCGAAGAGCCTTGCGCACCTCCTCAGGCATTATCAGTGGCACTAGTCCTAGATTAGGAGGGAGTTCCGGTGGCTGCACCTCTTTATACTGCTTATTGAGCAGTTCGTGGAAATAAGAGCGCCACCTCTCCTTCACCGCGAGGTCCTCGCATAGCAGGTTACCATTATGATCTTTTACACAGCGGCACTTGGATATATCCTGTGCCGCTTTGATCCTAGAACGTGCCAACTTATAAATAAGCTTCTGCTCCTCAGACGTTTCCAACTTATCGTACAATGGCTGTAAGTGGTCCCGTCTGGCTCTGGCTACTGCTCTCGTTGTGGCACGTTTGGCAGACCTGTACGCGTCGCGATCTTCAGGAGAGTTGGACGCTTGCCACTTTTTAAAGAGGGCTTTCTTCACCTAGTATCCCTCTGGACTGTGTCGTTCCACCACCAAGTTTCCTTGTCACACTTGCGTTCACCCTTAGACATACCGAGGACCGACCGCGCCGAATCAGCGATAGACACCTCAAAACTCAAAACTCAAAATTATTTATTCATTTAGAACGTATATTAAACACACATACGTACGTTTTGAAACGTCGAGATTTTATTTTACCGAGGTTTCAGAACGGGCCCTCCGATGAGAAGAAACCACAAGAAACTCATGGGGTTTTTTTTTCAATTATTTTTTTTTATCATGTTTTATATTACAATCGTCATAAAACAGATATTTGTAATTTGAACAGGAGCAGTTAACAATCATGTCCATGGATTCTTTTCATCAAAATATTTAGACGTGCTATAGTACGCCTTATTACACAATTTAAGCTTAATATATTTTTTGAATCTTGTAATGGACATGTCACATACGTCTTCTGGTAGTTTATTATAATAAAGTACACTAGTACTACAGAACGACTTACTTATTTTCTGGAGCCTACTATAGGGCACAGTCAGATCATCCTTATGTCTCAAATTAACCTGACGGACATCACTGTATTTGTGAAATTTACTTGATTTATTCTTATGTACGTATAGCAGATTTTCATATAATATGTATTGAGAGTACACAGTTAAAATGTTTATCTCTTTAAACTTTTCTTCAAGCGATTCCCTGAGGCCCATTTTGTAGATAGCTCGCACCGCTCTCTTTTGCAAAACAAAAATGGTTTCTATGTCAGCAGCACACCCCCACAGCAGGATACCATATGACATGATGCTGTGAAAGTAACTGAAGTAGACTAGGCGGGCCGTCTCAACATCTGTGTATTCCCGGATTTTCTTAACTGCATAAGCTGCGGAACTAAGCCTTTTGGACAGAGCTTCCACGTGTGGGCCCCATTGAAGCTTAGCGTCTAAAGTTATACCCAGAAAGACAGCTTTATCGACTATTTCGATCTCCTCATTATCAATTTTAACAGTGGTTTTAACTTGTTTTACATTTGGTAGTGTGAATCGAATACATTTAGTTTTAGATCCATTTAGTAGCATATTATTAACATTAAACCAATATACTAATCTAGAGAGAGCATTGTTCACGTCGTCAATATTAGATTGTCGTCTTTTTACTTTAAATACCAATGAGGTATCATCTGCAAACAATACTATCCCATGATTTTCCTTTACGAGGAAAGGTAAGTCGTTAATATATACCAGAAATAAAAAAGGTCCCAATATGGATCCTTGAGGAACTCCTAAAGTTACAGGTGATCCAGGGGAACGTTTACCGTTAATGTCGACACACTGAATCCTACCACTCAGGTAAGAAAAAAGAAGATCCAATGCGCTGTCCCCGATACCGTAGTGTCGTAGCTTCATGATCAAAGTATCATGTTGAACACAATCGAACGCTTTGGAGAGGTCACAGAATACGCCATATGCATCATGCGACTCCTCCCAAGCATCAAATATGTTTTCAATTAATGCAATGCCCGCATCAGTAGTCGAGCGACCCTTACTAAAACCGAACTGTTTATTGTGTAAAATATTGTTGTCATCAAAATGCTTTAGTAGCTGGTTCAATATAATTTTTTCAAAAATTTTGCTTAATGTAGGTAGTACTGATATGGGTCTAAAATTAGAGGGGTCCGATGTACTACCGGATTTAAATAATGGAATAACTTTACTAAATTTCATTTGATCAGGAAACACGCCACAATCTATGCACCTATTGAATATAATAACAAGCTCAGGTACAATAACTTCTATCAAGGATTTAACAATAGGAACAGAAATCCCCCATAAGTCTTTAGTTTTCTTTACATTGATTTGTTTAAGAATTACTAAAATATCATGTTTTTTAACATATTTGAATTGAAAGCTTTACTACATTCAGGTACATTTGCTTCTAAAAGAGATTTAGCAATGGGGGTAGATGAGTTTAGGGCTTTTGTCAGAGTAGTAGGCACATTAGTGAAAAAATTCTCAAACTCATTCGCAACATCTTGGTCAGTGTTTGTCATCCTTCCGCCAATGTCCAACTTAAAATCAATATTTTTGTTTAAGACTTTACCAGTTTCAGCATTTATTATTTTCCAAGTGGCTTTAATTTTATCATTACTATTCTTTATTGTAGATTTAATGTGTAAGGACTTCGCTAGTATACAAACTCTTTTAAATATCTTTGAGTAATTTTTAACGTATCAGAAGAGTTTAGACTCTTCTGATGTATGAAACTGTCTCTCTGCATACAACTGGTAAAGTTTTCGTCTGCTTCTATGAATGCCGACCGTGGCCCAGTCACTGAACTCACGCTTGCCTGATACCACCATTGATCTGGACGTGAAAATAGATTGAAATTGTTCGTTAAGAACCGAAAAAAAGTTGTTGTATAATATGTTTGCATCCATATCACATGGTAGAAATGGTATGATGTTAGCCAAATTCAATTTAAGTTTTTCTAGTCGAACGGCAGTTACTGGCACATATGTTATTTTTCTTTTGGGTATTGGTTTTTTTACTATTACAAAATTGACCAACTGGCCACTATGATCTGATTGTAATTTGTTTATAACAGATTTGCTAGTAGCAGTAACATCTTCGGATATGAAGACGTTATCTATGCAGGTTGCAGTGGTTTCAGTGGTTCTGGTAGGCTCCAGAAACAAATTAGTTAGTTTGTGTGATTGAGACAAATTTAAAAGTATGGTGGAGGAAGAAGATACTTTAAGTAAATCAACATTAAAATCCCCACATACAATCAATTGCTTTTTTGATTTTGTTAGTTTTGCTAACATTGCATCTAATATGTCAATAAATTTATTAAAATTGTATGGCTTTGGTCGTCTGTACACACATGCTATTATTAACTGCTCCAGTTCTACACAAGCTATTTCATTTACACATTCTACAGACATAGATACGATATCTTTTCTTTCTTTATATTTTAGCTGTTTATTCAATAAAATAAGAGAACCTCCTTGCTTCGTATTTACCCTGCAGAATGAGCTGAATCCTGTCCCAGTGTTCCTGTACCGAATCGCCTTCAGCATTAGCACATTTGTCGCCGATTGCTGAGGCGAGCATCTGGGACTTGACTTCATCAAGCATCCACCATCTGATTCGGCGCTGACATGGTTCAGGTCGTTTGTCTTTGGTCTTTACACAGAGATCCATGACAAGGATACGTAGTGGAGTAGTGTTGGGCAGTGAGACTCTCACCGGGTATGACTTTGCAGTTGGCCACGTTGCCGATATGGTGTCTCCTAGTGATTAGAAAATCGATTTGGGTAGCGCGCCCCCCGCTCCTGTAGGTGATCAAGTGGTCGGGCTTCTTTTTGAAATAAGTGTTCACGAGTGCCAGGTCGGCAGTGGCACACGTACGCAGAATTTCTTCCCCTTCCGCATTCCGACTGCCATACCCGAAGCCTCCATGAACACGTTCAAATTCCACCCCCATCTCACCCACATGACCGTTTAGGTCACCACCCAAAACGATTCCCTGTGACAACGGGATTGCCCCAAGGACCTCGCCGAGTTTATCCCAAAACGACCTCTTATCAGCGTCGCTACAACCGACCTGTGGCGCGTAAGCACTTACTAAGTGAGTAGGAACCCCCCCAATAAGCACCTTCACGCACATAAGTCGGTCGCTAAAGCGATTCACCTCCAAGATATCGTCATGCAACCCCTCAGCGAGCACCACAGCCACCCCGTTCTCTCCACCAGGTGCACCCGTGTAGATCAGCTTGTAGCCATTCCCAATGAGCCGGGATCTGCTGCCTTTCCATCGAGTCTCCTGCAGGAACGCCACGGCCACCTTCCGTCTGGAAAGTACGTCGGCTAGCTCCCTCGCGCGTCCGGTTAGCGTGCCAATGTTCCAAGTTGCGAAGCGGAGTTTCAACTTGTGTTTTGGGGCTAACGTCTTTGGCCGTGCCCGCCCGTGGCACGGTAGCCCTCGTCCACTTACCACAAGAGTCGGGCGAAACTCCTGCGCGCCGTTATGCGGCGGCGATATGGCGCGACTTATATAAATTGACAAATTGTAACTAAATCTAAAATTCCAACACCACTCTAGGTACAATATAGTTGGACTTATTTATAATCTACCTACTGTAACACCTTTGTAAAACCTATATTGAGGAATAAATGAATTGAATTGAATTGAATTATTAAACTTTTATAGGCGACTTTAGCCTGACAAAGTAGATTTAAAATTATGTTATTTCAGTATTTAAATAATGTACTGTTTTGTTAAAAATTTAAGACAATAAAGAAGTTTGAAAATTGAAATTGAATTGACTAGGTGGCTAGTACCCCGTAAATTCTAAAAAATTGCCTGCAGAGACGGAATATTCCTACGGGAACTGAACAGAAGGGCGCCAAGTGTGACAATATTCAAAAGGAAAGTTCAGATCAAACACACAAATTGCAAAATTAATATACGATATTACCTACTTTCTTCTACAAATGGGGGTCGCTAGCCAAGCAGAAACCTAATTTTGAAGTTTGCACGAAAATTTAATGTAACGCCGAGTTTTATACGCAAGACAAAGTTTGACTTATTAATAACTTGCGTGGAGTTGTACGTTTGTTTGAGGAGTTTCAGGAGAAATTGACGCTGAGAACGTATTATGAAATGCGCTTAGATAGGTAAGATTTCAGTGATGTAGAATATCTACCTACAGGGTGCTTAGAATGAGTGATGCTAATGAGAAATGTGGTTTTGTCAGTTTTGTGCGTCAGTCTGCTCTTTGCATTAGAATATAAACGTGTATCTCTCGAGCCGAGCGATGTTCCCGGATGCATCCCGGGGTCCGCTAAACCTCAAATATTTGGGGTGGACGCAGTAGGTAAGTCATTATTGACCATAACTTCTAAAAGATTTGGCAATATTTTTACGGTCTTCCGCCTGCCTGACACCAACACTTCTAAGGACTAAATAGTTTGACCGCCACGGCACGGGGATAACTTAAGTTTTGCTAGTCCCCCCTAAATCCCATAGTCGCCTTTAACGACACCCACTGGAAGAGATAGGGTAACCATATTCCATGCCAAGGATACTCGGCGCAGAATCTAAATATAAATATAGTAATAAGGTAAACGTATATACTTACCTTAGCGTGTTCTAACTTCGTATTTACGTCTAGTGAGACAGTGGACAATGAATGAATGAATATATTATTTATTGTGCACACTATATTTAAAATACAAAGAAAAGAAAAGCCCAACTGTCATATTTTTACTATAGTACCTAAAAAAAAAGAAACAGAACAGGCACCTGTAGAGCAACTATCTAGCGCAGTACACGGAATGTAAAGGTTATAGGTTCAAGTCCTGTCGAGTGCAAATAGAAAAGCTATTATTGAAATTAAAGACATTTTTGTGATTCACACACATCTCATCAATCACATCTCAGTCAAACTTGAAGAAGGAACCTGTAAAGGTCTTGAAGCGTTGAGCGTTGAAGCAATGCTAAAAGTAATAAACACCACGGGATTAAAACCGAAAATTATGTTAAATTTTAAAATACAACATCGCAAAAACAGAAGAAAAATCTAAAGCTATTATTACTACTTTTAATTACTAATTTTAGTTCAAAACATCCTTGTCAACAACAAAACAAAACAGTTCCATCAGGCACACCCAACTGAGACAAAACCCAAGACCATACTTCAACGAAACTTTGAGCCCGCTTCACACTAGTGTACCAAGTACTAATAAAACAATACATCTATATCAAAGTAGCAAGATAATGGTTTACAAGTTCCTACGTCTTGTAATGTGTAGTAAGCCTAATAGGAAAAGTTGGCAATTGCTAAAGTTTAATAGGATCTTTAGGTATTGTGACAGTTTACAAGCTTCGAACTTATTTAAGTGCTTCCCTTAGCGCTTCGCGTCACTTAAGTGTTGAGAAAAATAATTTCATAAGGTTGTGTTCGTTTTCTCATGAGCTTAGGTCTTGAGCAAATCATTTGAAATACCTACCTTTTACTCTATTTCAGAATCTTAGATCAAAAATGTAAACAAAAAACATATTTTATTTAAAAGTGACAGCTATTTATTTACTTTTACCACGAAGAACACACTGTCCAAATTTCATGTCCCTAGGACCAGAGCGGCCGTCAGTAGGTACCTTAAATTTTATATGTAGAAGATGGATACATGGATGGATGGATGTATGGTAAATATAAATAATAAAGAAAGTGTTAAAATTACACTGATCTCAACCTAAAGAAACATGATAATAAACTAACCGAATAAGTCACATTTGTTTACGTAAAAAATTCAATAACACCCAGTAAGAGAGAAAGTAAAAGAAATACTATAGATCTGCACTGCTTCCACGTTTTACGACCCGTAGTATGCAAAATCTGTACTAAAACGTACCTATTAATTGAATTTTCTTTACCCAATAATATTGAGTAGGTGGTTTTATAAATTAATATAGTCTAGTGTTCAAATTTCTAGACATTTAACTTCACAAGACCTTTTAGTATGCTATCGCCTCTTCAACGTTATTTCAAAGTAAAATGTCTATTTAATTCATGGTAATTAAAGATTTGTATTCAGGACTTTTGTAAAGCACTGCTTTGTTCAAAAGAAAATGACAATTTATGATCCCTTTTCTTGAACAAGAAATTTATTTTTGAACAGCTGTTGTTTTGGCAGTTTCTAATTAAATAACTAGACAATAAAAACAAATTTACACTAAGAAAGACTTTGAATTTATTTCTTCTTTTGTGTTTTTAGGGTTCCGTACCTAAAGGTAAAAACGGGACCCTATTACTGAGACTTCGCTGTCTGTCTGTCTGTCTGTCTGTCTGTCCGTCCGTCCGTCCGTCCGTCCGTCCGTCCGTCCGTCCGTCCGTCCGTCCGTCCGTCCGTCCGTCCGTCCGTCCGTCCGTCTGTCCGTCTGTCACCAGGCTGTATCTCATGAACCGTAATAGCTAGAAGGTTGAAATTTTCACAGAAGATGTATTTCGGTTGCCGCTACAACAACAAATACTAAAAACGAAATAAAACAATTATTTAAAAGGGGCTCCCATACAACAAACGTGTTTCAAAAATAACAAGGAGTCGAGTCAGGACAGGAAGAAGGTCAGGAGGACAAATCGAGTCCTTTGCACGACTAATTTCCAAAAATAAAAACGTCCCAAAAGACGAATGTCCAAAGGCATGTCCAAGTGATAAAATTACCCAACCATAAAAAGGTCCAATGATAAAATTGCCCATATATAAAAATTACCATAATTTAATATAGCCCAATTTAAAAAATGACCTATAGTAAAAATGACAAAACTTAAAAATTTGTGATAGTGGTACGGAACCCTTTATGCGCGAGTGTCGCACTTGTTTCTAGATTTGAAGGATATTTTGTGTTTACTATACTAAACAAAATATATAAATTATTAGAAAAAGTCTGCCGTTCTCATAGTCATCTGAGCGATGCATACCTCTCGGAACCCCAGGGTCCGCTGATACCCCCAAATTATTTGAGGTAAGTCATCATTGACCATATACCTACTTCAAATTAATTGGGTAATATTTTTACGAATAGGACCGCCTGCCTACAGCTGCAACCAATCCTCCTTAGGACCAAGCAGTGTTCCATGGCCGGGGTTACACGGTTACACAACCCAACATTATTATGGGACTTTTGACCCTCTCGTCATGCATAATGTCATGCGGGTGCCTGAATCAGCATATTTTTTTCCGTTCTCGTTTTTCCAGTTTTCTTAGAAATATCACTTTCTGTTTATGTAGCTTAGTTTGCCCATGCTGTTTAATATGTTAAATCAATACCTACTTAATTTATGTTACTGTTTTGTTAAATTTTATGTTAATAAAGAAGTTTGAAAATTGAATTTTGACCCCCTCGTTTTATGACGAGGCAAAACTTAACAGACAAATCTGCTCTATCCAACTCGTCAGGCAGTGATAGTATAGTTCATACATAGTAAGATTGAGATTACCTAATTACATTGTTTTTCTGATTCTCGACACGTAAAGACAAATCGTCCATAAAACCTATTCAGTGGTAAAACTTACCTGTACCAATTAAGTGAGTCAATAAAAAACAAGTCCCGAATTTGTCTTTAATTCCTTCTAAATACTTTCGCTGAGTTCCACAAGTTCCCACGACAGAGATGAATGGGGGACGAGGGTGCTGCATCAAGATAGTGTCCAACTCACCTACTTGAGGAGTTCTTCAGGTGAATTCTTTGGAATTTCGTAAGAAGTTTTTTGTTGCTACAGCACGTTTAATTGTGTGGTTTTTTTTTTGAGGAAGGCTGTGATCTGTGATAGTGTGGGTAGTAAGTTTATCGTAAAAACTGGTAAAGCGCGAGCCGGACTCGTGCAAGGTTCTGTAATGTTATAACAAAAAATCACGTTTGTAGGATGGGAGCTCTAGTTAAATATTTAATTTATTCTAGTTTTAGTTTTTTGTTATAGCGACAAAAAAAATACACATCATTTGTAACAATTTCAACTATAATACTTTCGAGGCATAGTAAAAGTATCCCGTTTTTACTCTTTGACTAGGGAACCCTAAAACAGAATAGTAAGAATTGGAAATTGGCGGCTGTTGAAAGGCATTAAAATCAAGAATTAGACGATTGATGAGGTGCGTGATGTGAAAATCTTTGTCTTGTCTGATTAGTGAAGACAAACGATTTTATAAGTTACCTACCTATACGTATTTTTTTAGGTTATGTATGGTGTTGTGTGGTTTGATAATCATCAGACTTAAATTCTGGAGGGTTACTGCGGTTCTTTCGACACGACAACGATACGAAAATTCTAGCCCGTATTTTAACAAGCCAGATCGCGCCAGACCAGACGGATAGACCGTGGGACCCGTAGCGTCTGATGACGCCTGTCATTGCGCGATACGAAAATCAGTCGCACAGGCCTCGACAGTCGTGGCGCGGCCTGGCCTGGCCTGTGATATAACGGGCCGTGGTGCATAGAAACAAGTAACAAAAACTAAATTACTCTTCCATTATCAATGTAGTTATATTTAAAAGGGTCAAAAGAATGCTTTATCATTTGTGGTGGAACCACTGCTATAGTTAAATAAACACAAGGAAAAACAATGTTTTTCATAATGCTACCCCCCTACTACGTTGAAAATCAACGATACGGTAGGACTTTCCGATTTTATAGTGCCGTATTAGACTGTATTACCATTTGTTTCTAACTTTACTGCCGTTGCTCTAACATTCACCGTGAAAATAGATCCAAGTTAGAAAGGGTTTGTTAGTATAACCGCAAGTTTAAACCTTGGGGGTTAACTAAAAAACTTATAAGAAAACTTTAGGTTTTTCTTCAGTTTTCGCGATGTTGATTTGAAGTTGAACTTATTTTTTTAGTTTAATTTCGAGTAAAGTTTGGTTATTTTTGTTTCGTTTATATTTTACTTTATGTACCTATAGGGGAGACCGAAGCAAGATGGGATACTTAAGAGCAAAAAACCGTCATAATATGAAAATCAACAAAGGCAACACTTTTACAGTCTTTATCAACTTAATAATTATCATTTATGGTGCTAAATCACATACTTTTTAAGTAATAAAATGGCACAACTCACATATCGGGGGAAAATGGGAAACCCTATGGGGCATCATGAGTTCACATTTCAAATCTATGAATTTATTACGTCATCTAATCACCTTATGGCTTTTCTTTGGGTGACTAAATCCTACTAATTTTATAAATAACTAGCTGACCCGGCAAACGTTGTTTTGCCTTATAAATTATCGATAGTAGCCGATTCTCAGACCTACTGAATACGTATGTGAAGTTAGGTGAAGATTGGTGAAGCCGTTTCGGAGGAGTACGGTAACTAACACTGTGACATGGAAATTTTATATATAAGATAATATGATAGTTTGTCTTTCAGTCACGTGAAAACGGCCGAATTTTTTGGCCCATAGGTAGTTATAACCCTCCTGCTTTAACGAGTGAACCGGTATATTCTGAAGAGTACGCATATTACAAGCCTAGTAAACACCAAAATCACACTAGTTAATATCATTCTACATAAACCTCATTTCGCTGGTAAAACCCAAACTGGCCATTCGAACTGATTTCAAATATTAACATAAGCTGGTACTTTGTCGGTATTATTCATTCGGAATTGCAGTCGCATAAACATCTGCTAGAATCCGGATTCAACGATTTGGATATCGGATGTTTAAACTTACCTATACTGTCGTGTATGTGAACATAATTACTACATATCGACGGGTAAAAGGCGACTTGACTCAACCGCCACTTTGTGCGATTTTGAGTTATTTATATATTTGAAATCAGCATCTTTTTCTGCGTCTTTTGAGCCCAGTTTGGTGCAAATCGGAGCACTTTTTTGGCGCTTCATTCCATGACCAATTTGGGGGTCATTTTTATCAACAAAGTATGATTTGATTTGAAAGACATGATTTTATCCTTTTTTTTTAAACCATGCTTATGAGTCAATTTAAATGAGGCATTAATACAGATATCTGTCATTTGAATCCATTTACTTTTTTCACTTATTAATTAAATTGTCTTTTCATTCATTTTTACCAAATCTAAAATGAATTGACATTGTATTATGAAGCATTTTACTTTGATCAATATTTATTCAAGTATTGTTTTGAATCATTTTACTTTGAATTATTAATCTTATCTATGTCGATTCATTCTTTTTACCCTGAACTATATTGGTAAAATATGGCGCTTGAGCGTTTTATCAGATGACCAGTAATGTTGTTAATGTCGCTTGAATCGATCATCTTCATAATTAAAAAAACATTTCAAGCATTTATACCATTTATACAAATTCTATTACTTGCAACTCTTACGCTTAAGCACAACATTCAAAATGATAATGGTTTGTAGGCGTTTTTAATTTTATACCGACTAATGAAAGTAAGCTCTTTGAAGCACCGACAGTTTCAACTGTCATGTTTTCGTATGTCTTTTAAATCTAAACAAAACAAATGCTCAGTACTTTGAGCCACGTGCCTACTACAGGACAGTAATTTCGAGTGGCAATTCAGTCACAACACAACTGTCAGTCATCGGCGAGCAGCGAAAAGTGACGGACGGATACGGTGATTTTTTAAAAAAACGCACGCATACTGTCGAGGAAGGTTTCGTAACGGTTCGTATTTTGTATGCTTACTTGTAGTTTACCTATTTACAATTTAATAATTGTTTTAAAGGCTGTCATTATTGTGGTTTTAGATAAAATTACTGTGTATGTAACAAGTTCCTACGTAAAATGGATAATGAAAGGCGAAAGTACTTTAAGGACATGATCAATAAATGTACATCCGAAGTAAAATGGAAGAAAAAAGAAGCACTTCAGAAAACTAAAACTATTAGTCTTGACAAGGAGAATTCAAAACTGTTTTCGACTAAAGTAAGTACCTACATTTCCATAATAATACCTATCTTACTTATACTACTTAAAATGCGAAAGTTTAGATGTATGGATGTTTGTTACTCAATCACGCAAAAAGTACTGAACCGATTGCGATGAAACTTGATACGTAGATAGCTGAAGTCCTAGAATAACACATAAGTTACTTTTTATCCCGATATTCCCACATGATCTGGACTTACGCGGGTGAAACTGTGGGGCACAGCTAGTAAGTAATTTAACACTAATAAATAACCCAACAGATTACTGTAATTTGTGCTTAGATAACTTTATCTTTTATTCATTTTCTATTTACTACGTCTTTCATAACATTTGTCTTTAAGGTCTAAAAATATTTTACTGATTTTTTTAGATCGAGGACCAACATACTGTTTGCAAGTCGAATCAAGAGGTAACTGTAGCGGATGTTCATCCAGAACCAAGCCTCAATATTAAAAAACCTGTAAGTAATTGATTACAATAAGATTCAATTTAAAGTAACTACTTACACGGTGCTATAATTCTTACGCCTTGACCTAGATTATTTAAAAGTACCTACCTACTTCTTATTAATTTTACCTAAGTACTTTAAACTTTTACGTACCTACCCTACTTATTGTTTTGTTGATTTACAGAATGATCAAATTGATACAGAAAGTTCATTAAAAACACAAAATTGTGAAATCACTATTGAGCTGGAAGAAATAGAGGTAAGATTTATTGCGAAGAACATAGAATCAAAACAAAAAAAAAGACAGATAAGATGTAAGTGTACCTATTACTTGATTCTATTTATCCAAATTAATGTTACCTTTTTCTTCATTTTAGGCTGATAACAATGAAATTAATTTATACAAAGAACAGGATAGTGACGACATAATACCACACGCAAAATCGGAATTTGCTGAAACAATTCAAATAACAGAAAGTGAATACTTTTCTCAAAGTAAATACAATAAAGTCATGACTCGAAGATACAACAAGCAAAAGGTATAATAAATAAAATGTATTATTATGGTTTGCTTAACTTATTTTATAGATAAACAGAAATAAATATTTTAATCGATTTTTAATACATACCTACTGTGTTTTTATTTTGAGTTTTGATTTTAGGGAGACGAAGCAGAAGACTCGTTATTGTTACAAGAATGCCACGAACCCAATACCGATGCTTGTTGCACTGTACAAGAATTTGATACGGAAAATAATGATTTACAAAACTTCAAACAACAAGAAAATGAGGGAGGAGTATTTACTCGAACACAAAGTGATGAATTGCAAGCAACTATCACAGATATTATTCCAGATGAACAGATGGAAATAATCCGAAAATCTTTAGAAGAAGAAAACAATGAAATATCATTACCAGATGCTGACAAGAAAAATGATACAGATGCAAAGAAAAAGAAGAGACAAAAACGACTTACGAATCTGAAAAAGAATTACGCTGATTTTCTTTCAGAAGAGGAAGATTTTGTCTGGGACTCAACATCATGGAAAGATACCGATGAGGAATCTACATCCAGTGGAGAAATTTTGAAAAAAAAGCGTAAAAAGTCAAAAAATGATAAGGGGTCAGCCGATGGTAAAGTCGGAGATAAAGGCTTGAAGAAAAGAAAGGAAAATAAAAGACGGAAAGAAAAAGAAGCTCGACAGAGAGGCAAAAGTTTCGTTAAAAAAGATGGGACTATAGTACCAGAAAAAAAAATGCAAGCAAACCCATGTGCCGGAACGAAATGCGGCAATAATTGTAGAGAGGTCAGTGAAGAAAAAAGATCAAGTTTATTTAACTTCTTTTGGAATTTATCTTCTTCCAAACGGAAAGATTGGCTAGTCTCAATGAGCAATAAACTAGAAAGAAAGAGGAAACGTGTTAAAGATTCTGGATATCGGGCTAATACTTATGAATACTTCATCAACGATGGAGAAGGCCGTCGTCAAGTGTGCCTTAAATTTATTTTAAAGACACTTAACATCAGCCAGAAGTATGTGTACTATACACTCTCCAATGCGACGTATGGGTTGTCAAAGGAAGATGGTAGAGGGAAGACAATCCCAGCAAACAAGACAAGTGCTGCCACTCGAGAGTCTGTAATAAAATACATAAAGAATCTTCCGGCTTTACCATCTCACTACTGCAGGAAAGAGACCACGAGGCTATACCTACCAGTTGAATACAAGAACTTAAAGAACGTTTACAGAATTTACAAAGAAGACAGAACAAGTCAGTGTTTGGATGTCGTCAGCGAAAATATATTTAGGGATATATTCAATAAAGAATTTAATATTGGCTTCCATGTACCTAAAAAGGACAAATGCGTGAAATGTTTGCGTTTCGAAACAAACCCAAATGATTTCGTAGAAGAAAAACAAGAACACCTGGACGAAAAACTTGCTTCGAAAACTAGACTGAATTTCCACAGAGATTTGGGAAAGGATAACCAAACAATACTATGCACTTCATTCGATCTGCAAAAAGTTTTAAATACGCCTCATGGAAATAGCATTCTACTCTTCTACACAAGAAAATATGCAGTGTATAATCTCTGTTTTTATGAAAACGTCACAAGAGAGGGCTACTGTTACCTTTGGGGAGAATCTGATGCTAAAAGAGGAGGCAATGAAGTGTCCACTATTTTGGAAAAATACATTTCTACTGTGGATATGCGAGGTACTGTCAAACATTTGATCCTCTACTCAGACTCATGTCCCGGACAAAACAAAAACAGGATTGTCATGGCCGCTGTGCATAATGCACTGTCAAAATCAAAAAACCTTGAGTCGATTCAATTAAACTATTTGCTACCAGGTCATACTGAGATGAGTGTCGATAGCATGCACTCTGTTATCGAACACTCTGTTAGAAACACTACAGTATGGGCTCCTTCTCAATGGCTAACAGTTTGCCAGGTTGCTAGAAAAGAAGTTTCTCCTTACCATGTCCAATGGTTAGATTACACTGATTTCAAAAATTACGAAGAATTTTCTGAAAAATATTATAAGGGAAACCTTACTGGCAAAATAAGTAAGATTCGAATTGCCACATTCAAAAAATCTGCTTTGCAGAACATAAAAATCAAATTCTCCATGAAGGATGGATCGCCAGAAGAGGTTATCCCAGTTATTTCGAAGCAGAGAGCAATTGTTGCTAAACCTTTATACAAGTCTATATTGCCAGTAACAAAAAGTAAGTACAATGATTTGAAAAAATTGTGCGAGACTGGTGTCATCCCGAAAATATTGCACCGAGAATATCTGAGCTTACCATGCGGAAACGGTAGGGATGTTTTGATTGATACTGACATAGAGGATTCGGAATATGAGGAAAACGAATGAAACGAACTAAAACTACCTATTTGACACAACTACTACTACTATTTGATTAGAAGAATGACACAATTTTTAGTGAAGTGAATTAAGAAACTAAAGAGTAATTAAGAGGCTAATAAATAACAGTTAATTTAAGTATTTCAATAATCAAACAAAAGCATTTATTTTATCTATTATTTATCCTACTAATATTATAAACGCGAAAGTTTGTAAGGATGTATGTGTGGATGTATGGATGTATGGATGTTTGTTACTCTTTCACGCTAAAACCACTGAACCGATTGCGATGAAACTTGGTAGGTAAGTAGTTGGTGACCAGGTATAACATATAGGCTACTTTTTATCCCGAAACTTTCACGGGATCGGGAATTACGCGGGTGAAACCGCCGGGCGCAGCTAGTTAAATCATAAAAATAGATCAAAATTGAATTAAAGATCTCTACTTTTTAGCGATTACTTTTGCATTGTTATTTTTCAAGCGTATAGCTCAAAGATCAACATTATCAAAAATAATCAAATTGAAGGATATGAATCCCTTTTTTTTAGTTAATAAGTCTTATCAGATTTTTTTCCTTTGATAAACACATTTTTCCTTTGCATTTAAATCACTCTACCCATATCTATGGAAAATAAATTTTATACTTAGATCTTTCATATTGTATGTATGATTGCAACCCTTTGTGACATAAGTCATTTCGCCTTCAGTCAATTATAATAATTACAGCATTACAATCATTTTACCGTGATCCAGTAATGTAGTTTCTAGTATTTAAATCAATTCGCCTTGATCAGAAAATAATGCATTATGTCTTAAGTAACATTTTACTCAATAAATAAAACTACTATGATAATAGCCTATGCACAATATCGTTGCAGCTTTCATTTAGTTTTAATATTCAGCAGCTTGGATGTGAAATGTCAAGTAGTTTTGATGCAGTATCTGTTTTTCGGATTTTTAAATTTTTAAATCGCTCTCCTGTAAAGTTTTCAAAATGGCGCTTGAATCAAGTCGCCTTTTAACCGTCGATATTATTATGAGTTAGTTGGTAAGACTATCTCTAAAGCTGGGTACTTACGGCGCGAAATATCTCAAGTCGCGCCGCGCAATATTTTAAGTCGTGCCGCGCTAGTTCGTACCTACGCGCCGTGTGAAAGTATTGGCTCGAGGCGACGCTGGCTAGCGGGTGCAAGCTCGTCCGATCCGTTCGAATATAAGCGCGGCGAGAGCGGACTCGCGGCGACTCAGTCGCGCCGCATACATTCTATGCCACACATTCCTAGAACCTAGAAGCTGCTAGTTCAATTATAATTTAAACTTACATTGCGAAAGCTCTCCTTATATTATTAACCACCAATAATAAACTAAACTGAATGAAAAACCAACCGACACAATAAAATGGAGCGTGAATTATTAAATTCATGTGTTCAAACCTAGTGTTATTTCTATACAAATTTATTATTAAAATCGTAAAATAGATTTCGTAAACGAGAGAGCTTTTCATAAACCTAGATAAAGTAGATTAAGGTCAGTGTTGCCAATAGTATGTTATTAAAAAATCCGCCAGATGTGCAGTAAAAAGCGCCAGAAATCCGCCGACATTGAATTTTATTATAAAACAGAAATTCAATAATAAATAAATAGTAACGGTGTAACTTGGTTTTAACCAAATTATCCGCTAACCACTACAACACTCTTTTGGCCGTTTACAACTTACTCCAATTTGCTAGATCTGGCGGCTAATCCTTTAGGTTAGCAACACTGAATGAGACAATGTAAGTAGGTACCTATACTAGACCAGATTTTAATTAAGATTTAGTTTTAAACCAAATTTTCGTCTGTGGTCGTTAATTTTAAATGTTTTACTACTATGTTACTAGTTATAATGTGTTACGTTGTGCAATATTTAAATTTTAGTATTTCAACTAAGTAATTATGTTTTCTGTGATAATATTTTTAAGATGTTTGTATATCTATACTTCTATACTAATATTATAAAGAGGAAAGATTTGTATTTTTGTGTGTGTATGTGTGGGTGTGTGTGTGAGTGCGTCTATATGTTTGTTATGAATAAACTCAAAAACTACTAGACTGATTTTAAAAATTCTTTCACCATTAAAAAGTTACATTCACCGTGAGTAACATACTTATTGATCCCGATATTCCCACGGGATCCGGACTTACGTGGGTTAAACCGAGAAACGCAGTTAGTCAAATAAAAAGATAAAAAGCTACAGTTAAATCATTATCCAGGTATTAGATTAAAGAACAGACAAAGCAGAAGGTAAAATCCAGATTGTATAGAAAATCTTATCTGGTGAGAGTACAAAGCTTGGCAGCACTGTATTGTTACAACACAAACCAGAACACAATCCTTAATCACTGGCTCGCGAGTCTTAGTAATGGGGGTTATTGCCTGTGCTCATGGCTATCGATTGCTATCATCTCAGATTATAAAATAACAGTTCAGTTCATTTTCTTAAATATTGGCTTGTCTACCAACAAGGGCAATTTTAAGCCACCAACATTTATAAATAACATTTGATTTGAATACCAATTTGATTACTTACCAGTGACTTACTTTACAATTATAAGAGAAAAACAAAAATGTAAGTGTCTCTTAAACTACTTTTTTTTTAAATAACAATCATTCTAGGAACTTCAAAAATATGAAAGGTAAGGGACATTTTTTGTAAGATATGAAAATTCTAAAAATGCCATTCGATGGAGCGGGAAATTCTGAATTCAATTGTATGTATAACTCATTTTGGCCAAAATGTCCCTTAAATCAACACATATTTCCAGTATCGATGTGTTAAAATAATGTTAACATAACATTTAGAAGTTTAACAGAGCCGTTGGTTACAATAAAAATGGCGACAGATTTTATTGCAACCACGGTCGGTCGAATTAAGCAGATGAGCTCTACTCAGTTCATTGATGTTGCGGACTTAAAAGCTGAGTTGTTGATTAGTATAACTAGGAGTTCTGCGAACATTAATCCTTCTCGAGCACTATATGTAGATAGGGTTTTCAATATAAATACATATTATGTATTGAAAGGCCCTACATGGGCGGGCATGTAACCCTTGGATCGGTCTGTCTCCTTGTAAAAGGTTTTAAAATAGTTTTCTGGTGGACATATATAAAAATGGAGCATCAGAATTTACGTGAAGTCGAGTAATTATTTTGGGAGCTTTAAAGCGACTGGAAAGCAATACGGCCGACAGAAAGTGTAAAATCAGCTTGGAGAATTAACGTGAGGTAAGTTTTTTTAAATGTATATTGATGACCTTATATCTCAGAATTGGCCGTCGCAGCAGGCTAGCAAGTAGATATGCGTTCCTAGTACATACTAAAACTACTCAATCGACCACATTTCGTTCGTCGAAAATACGTGATATCTGCCAGTTCTGGGATCTTGGACTATATATGTAGTATGTAGTAGTAGTATAGTAGAGTAGTACTAGTCAGTGTATCAGTTTTGTTAGCTACACTGACATTACACCTGAGGTAAATATGTTTACTACCTTTAGCAATGTATATCATTTACGTAATAGAGGACAATCACAGCACCCCAAAATCCACTGGCTGTGTGATAGAGACAGTAAATTACTCGCTAACTGTGCACCACTAATTGGTGCCCACTAATACGTCGACGCTGAAAATATTGTACACATTAATCCGTATATTTATTGTAAGAATGTATAGTTATTGCAGCACTGAGCCAAAGTAATTGGAAAAGCTTAGGTGAGTGGACATAGACGTAAGACATATCTGTTGGCCTTAGCTCAGCAACTGATCTATACTAATATTATAAAGCTGAAGAGGTTGTTTGTTTGTTTGAACGCGCTGATCTCAGGAACCGCTTCTGGTCCGATTTGAAAAATTATTTCAGTGTCGGATGGGCCATTTATTTAGAAAGGCTTATAGGCTTTATTATATTTAAAAAAAAATAGGCTGACGAAGTCGCGGACACTGCTAATAATTCGATAAGACTAGCTGTGTCCCGCTCCTTCACTCGCGTAAGTCCTGATCCCGTAGGAGTTTTGAAACCCTTGAAGCCTATATCAAATATAGGCAACGCATTATCAGCTCTCTACTATTATTACGTAATCAGCTAGCAGCGGCTTTATTCTGTAAGAAAACCTATGTAGAACCGATGTAGACTCCAGTCAACTTTTCTAAAACTACGTTGAAACCTGTGAAGTTAACTCGGTATTCTAGAAGCCAAAGACGTCACACAAAACAAAAAGCCTGCGGGTTGCTACACTGCACGTCACGTGACTTCTAAGCGTGTTTAGAATACAAAATACCTCGCTAACCGTGTATACGCTAGCCGGTGCGGGTGTCTACATGGTTAATTTTTTGCAGAATAAGGCCGCAGATCGACAAACATAAATGTCGCTAGTCTGTTTTCGTTTCTCTAATTGAAATACCTTCCCTCGCAATCGCGAAAGCGTGGAATGTTGGGATTTTCTCAAAATACGGTTTGAATTTTTAGGAAGGTATTCCTATTTTATAAATTAATTGCATGTTACTGGTACGTGTCACCGAATACGGGCTAGGTATTGGAATTCAATTTTATAAACATTTCTAGTTAGACGCTATCTGAATGGTGCACTCCGTAATTAAAGAATTTTATTTTCATTGGTAGTGCAGAATGGAAACGAAGTTACGTCGCGTTTTTTTTAACCATTTATTTTAACAACCAGTTGTTATCTCTGATGGCAGTCGTTAGGTCAAGTTAGAGGCCTTAATGCGATCTAAAAAGTCTAACACTAGGTGAGCCACACCACCAAACGAAAAGAGGAAGACCATTTTATTTAGTTTTTGTTTTAAACAAAAATTAAAAAACCCGCCTGCTTAAAAAAACATTTTATAAAAACTTATAAGATAATAAAAACTGAAAAGAAAATAAAACAAGTCCAGTCACGGAACACTTTTTGGGGTTCCGTACCAAAAGGGTAAAAACGGGACCCTATTACTGAGACTTCGCTGTCCGTCCGTCCGTCCGTCCGTCCGTCTGTCCGGCTGTCCGTCTGTTCGTCTGTCCGTCTGTCCGTCTGTCCGTCTGTCCGTCTGTCCGTCTGTCCGTCTGTCCGTCTGTCCGTCTGTCCGTCTGTCCGTCTGTCCGTCTGTCCGTCTGTCCGTCTGTCCGTCTGTCCGTCTGTCCGTCTGTCCGTCTGTCCGTCTGTCCGTCTGTCCGTCTGTCCGTCTGTCCGTCTGTCCGTCTGTCCGTCTGTCCGTCTGTCCGTCTGTCCGTCTGTCCGTCTGTCCGTCTGTCCGTCTGTCCGTCTGTCCGTCTGTCCGTCTGTCCGTCTGTCCGTCTGTCCGTCTGTCCGTCTGTCCGTCTGTCCGTCTGTCCGTCTGTCCGTCTGTCCGTCTGTCCGTCTGTCCGTCTGTCCGTCTGTCCGTCTGTCCGTCTGTCCGTCTGTCCGTCTGTCCGTCTGTCCGTCTGTCCGTCTGTCCGTCTGTCCGTCTGTCCGTCTGTCCGTCTGTCCGTCTGTCCGTCTGTCCGTCTGTCCGTCTGTCCGTCTGTCCGTCTGTCCGTCTGTCCGTCTGTCCGTCTGTCCGTCTGTCCGTCTGTCCGTCTGTCACAGAAGATGTATTTCGGTTGCCGCTACAACAACAAATACTAAAAACAAATTAAAACAAATATTTAAGGGGGGCTTCCATACAACAAACGTGTTTCAAAAACATCGAATCGAGTAGGTCATGAAATTCAAAATGGCTGCCCTATCTGTCAAATATACCAGTCTGCCTTCACTTACCAAAGAGTTTCTTAATTATAAGTTTCAGATTGTCTTTGTGCCAAAGTTTTTTTTTTCATTTTTTTTTCGTGGTGTGGTCGTATGATGGAAGTGAGAATCGAAGCTAAATATGTCACATTTACCTATCAAATTTTAAAAATTGGTAAACGATTTTAGGGTTCGGTACCCAATTGTGATAGTGGTACGGAACCCTTCGTGCGCGAGTTTCGCACTTGCCGGGTTTTTTTCTTTTTGACAATATGGCGTCTGCTGGTGGCCACCATCTTGAATCTTGAGCGCTATATAGGAACAAACATACAAACAAACTAACAAATATACATACATAGACAGATAAACCACATAACCCTTCTTTGCGTCGCGCAGTCTTGTAACAATAAAGACGCGCATTCAAAATTAGAAATATTAGAAACTAGAAGTACAACAAAAGTGATTAAGTGATTTATTTTTACTACGGGCGCCATCTAGTGACATATTGGAGTCAGTGGTAAAATAAATAAATTACCTAGTTAAATATTCTCAACTTTTATAAGCTTTGTTTTCAAAACTGTTTCATATAAATGTTATAGTTAACCGTTCGAGAAAAATCAGTCCTGGCCTACTACAGAGGCCAGAACTGATATAGACTACAATGGTTTGAAAAGTCACGCTCCAGTACTCCGGGGTCTTAACTTCAGCCAGCAGTAATGACACAAAGCAAATTCCTACTAGCAAAATTGTAAAAGTACCTACTAGCAAACTACCTACAACCACTACTACACAATGTGAACTGAAAGTTTGGGAAACAACTTTTTGGTTGGACACTGAAATGCAAATAGTTGTTTGACTGCAAGCTTAGGAAAATATCCTAACATTCAGTTGAAATGAATAATTAAAATTTAAAAAGTGTTGTCTTGATTAGGTTAGATTTTTCTTTTGTTTTATAATAATTTAACAGTCATATTGTCCTACAAATTGCGTGGTACGTTATCCCGGTCCTACGCTTAAAAGTAGTAGTACAGATCCTACCTCTGTTATCTACCACAATCGAGAGTTTTGTGTAGGAAATTGTTGGGCGTCTCAACAAAATGAAGCTACTTACGGAAAACTAGCTTGATAGTGATTACTATCAAGATTACTACCAAATTTGCAAAAATGGGGATTACTAGGGATCCTGAAGAAGGAACCTGTAAAGGTCTCGAAGCGTTGAGCGTTGAAACAATGCTAAAAATAATAAACACCACGCGATTAAAACCGAAAAATGTCTCTAATTTTTGATTAGGTTTTTTTCAATTTTCACTTGGCAAAAAATGTTTGAATTCGACCGATTCAAACCGGTCCATGCGGGTTGTCGGCGGTGCAGGCCGGTTCCGATAAGCGATTGTAGATCGGCACTGGAAACTAGCGTTCTTTCTGTAAACGCACCAAGTCTCCACTACCTCTGCCCGTAACGTCGGGATAAAAAATGACCTATGTGTTAACTAAGTCTCCAGTTTTCTCTATATTGAGGTCCATCAGTTCAGCGGTTTTTAAATGAAGGACACCCATAAGTGTATCACTAAGTTAGTTTTAGTTTTTACTGTGCGTTTCCGCAACCAGCCTTATAATTGGGCCTTTTTACGTGACTTTAACCCGTGGGTTTCCTCACGATGTTTCCTTCACCGCAAGAGCGATGTGAATATCGCACATAACATTTTCTTAAAGAAAAAGACATCGATCGGTGCGCGGTCGGTCAGGATTCGAAACCACGACCTTCGAAATGAAAGTCGCAGTATCTACCACTAGACCAACACCGCTCTAAATACACTTTATAACATTAGAGGGATAGCATTTCGAAAGTTTAATTCGAGCAAAAATCTGCCCTCTCTGCTAAGTATATGGATTTCCCAGATAGTCGGAGTGAGACGGAAGATGAATATAATCCATTTGATCGGACGGTGCTGTGCCGTGTAAACACTCATTATGTCCGTTGAAACGAGGCTTCACTGTCAGCGATTACCATAAAATTATTACGGTTTCATTAAGAGGAGTATATACGCCAACGACCTTGAAACTG
Source organism: Idaea biselata (assembly GCA_958496205.1). NCBI lineage: Eukaryota > Metazoa > Arthropoda > Insecta > Lepidoptera > Geometridae > Idaea > Idaea biselata. The sequence continues at coordinate 18,201,609 of OY292400.1, read as the reverse complement.
AAAATCCCTGTCGGGCTCATCGAAAATTGTTGATTATTTCATGACGGAATGTCGTAGAACTTTTTTTTGTGCACAGATTGTAGGTGACATTGTTTCCTACATTTTGGTGTAGTTTTAAGACAAGAACCTCCTATTGGTGCAAAGCCTATCCAAATTTTAGACAAAAAATGTCTGATTTGGCTAAAATGTCGATAGGCTTCAATACGTTTAGACATATTTGTATGGAAACTGCACTAAAACATCGGAAACAATGTCGCCTACAGTCTGTACACAAAAAAAAGTTCTACGACATTCCGTCATGAAATAATCAACAACTTTCGATGCGCCCGACATGGATTTTCAGTTTTTCAGAATAGGGCCCTTAATTGGGATTGGGTATAATGAAGTTGTATTTGCACTGAAGTATTTTATTTTTAAATTAGCAACGCCGCGGTTTCACCCGCGTAAATCCCGCAGAAATAAGTGGCCAATGAGTTATTTCCACTGACCTCCATAGTACAAGTACGCTGGACAGGAGATCGCGCACTAAATTTTGTGCTTATTTGATCTGTGCCATGTTGCGCTGTTGCGCTAAAAATTTATTTTCAATAGAAAACAGCGCAACATGGCTCAGATCAAATAGGCACGAAGATCTAATGTCATTTTGTATGGTATAGCATTCCAGCGTTTATTTATAGAGTTCAGTGGGTATTTCAGATCTCTAACTATCTGCTTAGATTAAACCAAAAAACTAAAGATACGGTACCTAGTCTCGGAAAATGAGACGATAAAACTGCGTCTAGCTGACGCACTTGCCTCAGTCGTATGTCGAACCGTTGCCGCGTGAGGACGTGCTGTCACACTGCGATTATCATTTTGACATCCATAAGAATGCCTTTTTGTTTATTTGCCAAGCTTGAATCATTCTTAATGACAAATGTTTTTAAATACATTTTTTTATGAAAATGCATGTAGCTCATTTTTCGAATACGCAATGTTAGAATATACCATATCTACCTATTTTTGTTTTCATCTAAGACTATCTGCGAGTTTCATCGTTATTCGTTCAGTGCTTATTGCGTGAAGGAGCAACAACAGTGCCACGCCGAAGCACGGAGGAGGTCAAAAAAATGTTTTTTACCACACTACCCATATCGGGCACCCATCTAAATAATGACCGCGTCAAGCGTTGCTTTTTTTTAATACAGTGATAAATGCAATACATAACCTTGCCTTAACACGCTCCAGAGATCATATTGATCGGCTAACACATAAAAAGTCCAATAATAAGTGCTTAACTAACTCCAAAGCTGTTAATGAGGCCAAAGTTAAGAAGAAAGTCATACCAAAAGTTAACGGAAGCAGAAAGCAAACTTCAAACTTTTGTATCGGCCGATCCATCGTTATCATGAGGAGCAGTTGGTCCCGGTTGTTATCTCTGATAACAGTCGTTAGGTCAAGTAAAAGGCCTTCAGGCGACCTGAAAACTCTAACATTTAATGAGCCACATCCAAGCCACATCACTATATAAAAAGAAGAATATTTAGTTACACATCTTCAAGTTAAATTAAATTTAAAAAAAAAATCTGTATTTTTTGCCATACTTACCTAGCTTTGACAACATTTACACAATTGCGGAAAGAAGTACAACCATAGAAAATACACAACTCTTCCGGCTGGCCCCCACATGGCCTTAGCCCTTACTGGAGGCCAGCGAACCAAATTTTAAAAATCCGTGCTACTGGCCGCCAGTGCAGTAGGGGCCATCGACTTACACGACCGAAAGAACGAAGAAACATTTTGCAACGTTTTTTTACACCGTTCAAGATTGACACCGAAAGTAGGTACTTACAGATTTTTTAGTTGAACTTATTTTAAGAGGATAGTCTCCATTCTCTTTCTCCCATATAAACGTAGTTTAAATTTTCCTCCCTAGATAAAGACATTAGAGCAAATATGTTTATGCCTTAAAACTTATATCTGTCGTGACTGTCATGACTTATATCTGTCATGTCATGACTCTTAACCTTTTCATGTAATATATTGGTGTTCTATCGACCGACAAAAAGTCTGTAGCCCTCCACCAAACTACTATAACAAACTCGCTAAAACTGAAACTGTACCCCACAAGGCATGTCCGAGACAAATTCTCCCATCGTATCTAATTGTGCTAACATTTACTTCCTTAATCACGTACAATGAACGAACGGCCATAAATAAGTGCGGATCAGGATACTCGACTGCTATCGGTACATTCTATGGTTCTGTTTCTATTATTATATTGGTGATTCGAGTAGGTATGTTATGTCTGTTATGGAACTTTGCTTTTTGCTTTCTTTTTTCGGCCTACATTTTTAAAATGATATGCAAGATTAGGTATACTGATCATTAATGATTTAATGATGCAATTAATGTAAAAAACCGCCCAAGTCGGACTCACGCGGACAAGTATGGGAGCGCGGACAAGACGTATTCCCATAATTGTCCGCGTGAGTACGACTTGGGCCCACTCAAATATTGATTCTGTTTTTAGTATTTGTTGTTATAGCGGGAACAGAAATAAATTATCCGTATAATTTTCAACTGCTAACACGGATACTTAAACGGGTGTATCATGCATGCATGAGATACAGTCTAGTGATAGACAGACTGAGAAATGGTTTCATTTTTCCCCTTTGAGTACCTACAGGACCTTAAAAAGCCAGAGGGGCTACTTCATTTTTACGAAAGAACGAATGAAAGAAAGAAAATCTGTCATCCGTCCTTCAAAACCGTCAGAAAAAAAAATCGGACGGATGGATGACAGATTTTCTTTTGGAATTTTCGTTTCGTTTATCGTTCGTAGAATTAAAGTAGAGGCCCGCAGTAACATTGGATGTAGCAATCTGCAGTCGTCAGACTTGCCATGCTTGAAACTTAATACCAATGACCTGACTTCTTTTGAATTTCAGATTTTTAACCAGTGTCTAATCCATATTTTCATATCTATTAAATTCTTTGTCATAACTGACTGACGGATTAATCAAAGCACATCCAAAACTGCTAGAAGTAGAGCGCTGAAATTTGTAGAGTGCGTTCTCATCCGATAAGAAACGGGTTTTCGAAATTCCCATGGGATCGAGACTTCCGCGGGTGAAACCGAGGAACCCAGTTAGTCTATAACAAGACCGAATTAGTCACCTTAATTTATACGTCGATTAGAACAATTTGTTACATTTACCTACTTTTTGTAAAGAGAAGGAAAAACATCAATTGCCAAACATAACAGCCATTTCCTCTGGCCCATTAGCGAACAAACCCGTATAGAGGATCGTAGTATACCAATATGGCCTTAATAAATTACAGAGGCTGATTATTTTTATCGTTAGTGGTCTGAAAAGAAAGAATAGGGCAACGAAATTACCTAAGTAAATATTGTAGGAGCCGACGAATAGAGTGAAAACGAACAAAAGAAATTGTTATTATTGTAGTAATTTCGTATCGATATGGTTGTATTTTTTGAGAGTATTAGCCTAATAGATAAATAAGATTTTTTTTCTATTAGAAATGTATTGTTTTATGTATTGGTTTGAATTGATTGTGATGTAGGATGATGTAATACCATTGATGTTATTTAGGTGAATAGGTACTTTGTGTTTTTAGTATTTTCATGACGTAATATTTTAACTGAATATTAAAAGTATGGTAACATCATTATAATTTAGATTTTAAAGTTATCTCTCTTGTAATCTCTGCAAAATAGCAATCGTTAGATCAAAGAGAATATCTTATCACTTGCATTTATTTTAGAATATATAGTGGGTACAAAATATCTATTAGCATTCGCAATTCGCACCCAAAATCCATATAACAATCCCTAAAACAAGCGATTCAGAGCAACGCCAAACACACTGAGAACACACAATTCCAACCAAAACAAAGGTGATATTCAAATAATATTACAATACTAGAAAACAAGCAATTTTCCGGCTTTATTTAAACAAAGAAACAGATTCGGTAAACCCAATAATATGGAGATCAGAGCGAATTTAAATAGGGAAGTATGGTCTATTCCTATTTCGGAGTAGGTAAACAAATTCAATATGCATTTATTCGAAACTGTCGCACAGTCGTTCATTTAAATAACTTTACGAGGATTTTCGTCCCGCCACTACTTTTATATCGTGTGATCTCCGAAACTCCTTTAGTTAATATGGCTCACCTAGTGTAAAGGTGTATCCAAATATAGCGCGGCTAGCCGCGTAGTGATTGGACGACTACCGCGTAAACATTCGTTGTTTCAGTTAGTTCTAATTAAATTGTGTCCTGAAATTTAACGCCGCCTTCGTCTTCTTCTTCTCGTGTAGTGGTGTAGCTCACCTAGTGTTAGAGTTTTCAGGTTCCCGTAAGGCCTCTAACTTGACCTTACGACTGCTATCTGAAGATAACAGCCGCCTGTTGCTGCCGCTCAATTATTTGGACACACCTTCAGAGTTCTCAGGTCAACCTAAGGCCTCTAACTTGACCTAACGACTGCTATCAAAGATACAACTGGGACTAGATGAAACTAATTATAGGTATTGGCCTCAAAAATGCCACACAGAACCGTTTCCAAATAAACACAGCACAGGCAGCGTGACATTTTATTTATTTTACAGTGAAAGCAGATGATGTAGAGTTTAAGTAGGTTTCCCACAGGGTAAAGTGCTTGCTATGTAATCCCTGAGCAGTCGAGCTTATGTTTCATAATTTTTACCTTGAAAAGGTACGTTTTTAGAGTGATATTTCTTTACATTTTACAAAATGCTCAGTTTTTGCTCCTTTTATTTCTAAGGTTAAATGTAGGTAATAGAAGTTGATAAGACTTTTTCCGTGTAAATAAACGTGGAGTAAGGTATGTAGTGGGAACATGATTTGTCTTTGTCCGTGATACAAACTTTCAAAGTAGACAGACAGAAATAAAAAGTGGTAAAATTACTCCAATCTCTTTGATTAAATGGGCTATTTGTGTCTCTAAATCTAAATCTAAATCAAGAGAAAAGTAGTTATCGAATTAGTATTTTATATTGGTGTGAGAGAGCAGTAATTATAAATATTTGTAATTTGTTTGCTGGGCTTAGTTTGGTAGCCTATTTTCTGAGTTAGCGAGTCTCTGTCTGCCATTTTACGTATTTGATAGACAATTGGCACAGCAGGCGCCAAAGTCCACATAGTCTCCCCTACCAGTACCACAGTATACAAATGTCTACTACCATAAAATTAAAGTTTTGTTAAAGCATCTTAAAATCTTGGCGTTTTATGGTCCTGTGTGTTTGCGCACGCTAACTATTATATTCATACATGTTTTTATTATCATGCAGGCCACACGTACGCTGGACCTTATCCGTCCATGGATGGACGTAGCCCCTCCCCCCAATACGACGCCATAAACAGCAATCGCATGTATAAAAGTCACCCTCCTCCCAGTGGTTTCATTGATCCAGCGGAAAGACTACCTTCAGGCTACCAACTCCCCCGGGCGACATGGAAAACTCTAAACCGGCTCTGAACTCAGGTCGGCCGCTTTAAGAATAACCTAAGCCGTTGAGGTTATACCGACTCGTCAAATAAATACGACCATTGTTACCCTGGGCAAGTAGAGCAAATTATACCCCATCTACTGGCATGCTCTTCATGCTACCATCCTCCTGCACAATGCAAAATCTTTGTGACGCAACAGACAACGCTGTAGAGGTCGCCTCATACTGGGCGAGATACAATATTTTAGGTCCCTGGGACGCGGAATTGACTCGAAAAGAAGAAGTAGATGCATAAAAGTACCAATTAATAATTATTTGTGCAATTACAAGCAAGTAAGTACTGTTATCGACAGAAGCTTTAACCAAATTGTTCTCAATTAGCAATGTAATGGATACGAAAGTAATTTTACATTGACACTCTTAATTATATTACTCGGAAACGTTTAACGCTATTACAGATAAAAGCCGCCTCGCTGATACAACGAGAAGGAATCAATTTAAGTCGTACCTATGTAGATTATGGAAAAATAAATGATGAAAAAGGTAAAAAAGATTTTAGAACAAGAATTTATACATATGCACCTACACCATAATTATACACATCCCCTTCCTTAATATCATATCCATTCGTTGGTTGTCTGGAAGAGATCGCTCATAGGCAATAGACCCGCCCGTTGTGCCATACTTTATTTTATTTATGTTCCTGTATACTATAAAGTACCGTCAAATGTGGCAACTCGACCTTTACCGGTCAACTTGACCTTACCGTTGGATTTTCAATAAGTGTTATTAAGTTAATAGTTATTTCAAATATTTCATCAAAATGTGGTCAAGTTGTCACATTTGACGGTATTTATCTTTATAAATACTCAAAATGTAAAAAAAACCACTAAAAGATCATCCGCTTGTTCGTCTGTCTGTCTGCCTGTCTGTGTGTAATTGTGTTTCTGGCGCCCATACAACTCAGAGAACAAATAGCTTATTAACGTACCTACTATAAACACACAGACACAGACCAATACCAAGACTAATAATTAGTAGCTCTTTTTATTGACTCTTTAGTAGGTTGGTTTCGCAATCAGTTCAAACATACTAGCTTAGAAATTAAACTCAGTTTTCGGTTTTAATCGCGTGGTATTTATTACTTTTAGCTTTTAGTATTGTTTCAACGCTCAACGTTTCGAGACCTTTACAGGTCTCTTCTTTAGGATTGACTGATACTCGTTCACTTACTAACACACAAACCGTCTCACCTTTATAAATATTAATAGGATTTATAAGGCATTAGATTCGTAGCTGACTCTAATTTATTTTCCATCAAATATAAGTAAAACGTAAGTATCTACCAAAGCCTTTTCTCAAGAATTCAGAGATCATAAGTCACTTCGCGGCGGGACAATGCATAGAAAGTAGGCTCGACCCCGACCTATATGAAATAAATTGTACCATTTAAATCTACTAATAATAAAGATGAGAAAGTTTTTCTGTTAGTAAAATGAATGAATAGAGTACTTATGTACACACTTTATCTACACCCTTATATTATAAAGAGGAAAGATTTGTATTTTTGTGTGTTGTGTGTGTGTGTTTGTCTGTAGATTTGTTATGAATAAACTCAAAAACTACTGGAACGATTTCAAAAATTCACTTTTAGAAAGCCACATTCACCCCATACTTTTGATCCCGATATTTCCACGGGATCGGGACTTACGCGGGTGAAACCGCGGGACGCAGGTAGTGTTGTATAAACGTGCTTTACCGTGATTCATTCTTCATTTTAACTATTGTGTTCAAATACCGAATACTGAAATGCTACTCAAAATTTGAATTATATAATTAAGCAGTTAAGCGGCTTTTTTAAACTTAAAAAAAAAGAAATGTAAAAAAAATATATAAGTAAATAGAACATTCGGAATAAATAAAATATAAATAAAATATTGTTTATTGCCATGCTTCATACATATAGTTTTATATAAAAACAGAAAAAAAAATAGGACAGAAAATATAAATAAATGTGGCAATAGGAACATGCTCAGCATAAAAGCTGTGTTGGCGCGCACGCAGTACCTACGCACCAACACAGCGCTGATTTTCAGCATGTCCCTTTCTCACGTCACAAAAATTATGCATAAAATTAGGTTTGAGGTAATGCTCATTTACAGTTTTTAAGGTAACAACAAACTCAACAAATAAAATTAAAAAGAAAAAAAATACAGTATTTTCAAGTTAGTTCCACAGTAAATAAAGAGAAGTAGTATTTACTTAAGTAGGTACATACAAAAAAATTCTTTATTACAATCTACATATTTTGCTGGGTATATAAAAGAATATATATAAATTATTATTAAAAATTTACTAAAAGTCTACGCCTGCTGCTGCTTTAAATAAGCAGCTCGAACATGCTTTTTGAAAGTCCATAAAGACAGATCACATTTTCGCAGCGGTGGAGGGAGATCGTTCCAGATTTTAGCAGCACTATATTTAAAACAACCCCTGTATCCCTCGAGATTATGGCTAGGCACTTTTAACCTACTCGCATGCTGCGTGCGGTGATTCAAAGTTTTGGATTTCACATTCCATTGCAGAAGAGAAAACAAATATGTAGGCCTTTTATTATGTAAAATTCTTTTCACCATATTAGATAGGTGTGCTTGCCTTCGAGTATTCATCATAAGGATGCCCTTGCTATTAAGATACGGTGTAACGTGCTCGCGCTTTGGAATCTGAAAACAAAACCTGGCACAGGCGTTTTGAACGCGCTGAATGGCATTAGCGGTTTTCACGAACAATCTTGGCCCATACACAGTATCACAATAATTAAAGTAACTGAGTACCAATGAATCCACTAACCTGATCCTAATAGCCTCAGTGAGATAATTTCTTATTCCGTACAAAGTTTTAAGCCTAAAGAACGCTTTCCTGACATTCATATTAACGTGGTCGATAAACCTCAACTCTCTGTCCATCAATAGCCCTAAATTTTTAGCTATCTCCACCTCTTAGCCTTCAATTTCCTTTGAAGTCACGCGTTCAATAAGCGTTCTTCGGTCGCGTTCAGCGTTCACGTTTTGCGTTCACAGTCTGCGTTCAAGCGTGCAATTGCTCACGAACCCCGCAGTCTATATAACTTAATATAACATAAAGTACGGAAAAACTGACCGCTTGACCTGTCTCTGTCTGATAGATCCTTTAGTATTCGGCTGTTATTCGCTCTAAAAAATATATATTATCCATATTTCGTAGATAAAACCATGCGCCAAAGCGAGTGCGATATAAATTCTACCATTTGACACTTGCTAAAATGGTGCTCATAGTTTTTCTTTTTATTACACTGGCAAGAAAAGGTAACGTAAATACATAAATACTAGGTTTTATTAAAGGTCTGTAGGTATTCTATGTAACAGCTGTATTTCTTTTGTAAATGTCAAGTTTTTTTAGTACTTTAGGCTTATGAAAAAAGTCTGTAGTGGGGGTGTTTTACTGTGTTTTATGGTGCAATAAAGCGATATTGTATTACAATGGTATGATGTTTTTCGACGACGCATGTGGCGCGTTGGGCGACTACCCGACTGCAAATCGGAAGGTTGCGGGTTCGATTGCTACAAGCAATTATTTAAAAATCAATATTTGTTTCTGATCTTAGTGTCTCTCTATATTTATGTAGTATTTACAAAAGAAAAATAAATATGAGTATTAGATATATGTATCCGGTGTCTATTAATAGATAATAAAATCACGACGTTAAAAATAGCAATCTAGCCTCAAACTAAACACTAGACTTGTATTGCAGGCAGGTACCTACTTGAAAACAGATACACTACATATCATTTTTTTTTTTGTAAATACATACATATACATATAATATGGTATATAGAAAACACTCCGATCATCAGAAACAAATAATTATTTTGAAACATAAATACTTGCACCCGGCGTCTCGCAACTTTGCACTGCAGTCGGGCCTTCGCCCGTTACCCCATAGAGCCCGTCGTTAGCTTATTTTTATTTGTTATAAAAAAACTGTATCTATCTATAATATTATAAGGAAAGTGGGTAGTTTACCCATTGATTGATTAGCTTACAAGAAATCAATTAGGTTAGCCGTAGAAATTAGGCGATCCATCTTGGAAGGAATCGTGATACAGTTTGATCGATGTTAGGATTTATTGATTCTAGGTTTACTTTGTAGGTTTCCTTAGGTTCTATTTGTCTTTTATTTTTGTCAAAAACATACATAGGTATATGTATAGACTGCTAAAATCATTACCCTTCCTTCGCCGTAGTCGGTTAAAAAAGTAATGGTTCTTCTTGGCAAAATAAGGTTGAGAATCTATGCGTTAGATAAATGGGAGGTAGACAGATATTTTCTGAATCGCGCTATCATTGTTTTTCTACATTTTGGTTTTGTATCGAATCCAATTAAAAGCCTTTCAATGGTGGGGTACATACCTCGGACCTACGTAATAATTCTCGAAATTCCCCTTGAAAGCCTTCGTTACCATTTCGTAGACCTCTACGAAGATTTCGTAGGTCTCTACGAAGATTCGTAGGCCCGCACAATTTAGTCGTGCTATTTTATTGTAAGCCACAACCCCCATTTGACTTGGTTAAGGCCGCGGGTTCACGGTGGATGCAGGCCGCTAATGACCGAAGCATCTGGAGATCTATGAGGGAGGCTTATGTCCAGCAGTAGACTTCTTACAGCTGAAATGATGATGATGATATTATTTATGTAAAGATTTTGGTGCATTGACACAAATTCCCATTTTTTTAATATTAAAATTATGCGGTTATTTTTTTTTTAATTTAAAACTAAATCAAACTGCCATTATTAAAAAATAACGAATTGCACACCTGAACATAATAAAAATCATAAAAAAATAATATTAAATCTAAACAACAAACTAAAATTACTAACTACCTAATTATGACGGGATACAAAATACCGCCAGGTCAGCCAAATAATTTCTTACCGCAACGACTACATTTTTTTTTTTCGGTTTTACCTACTATACACACAGACAGATATAATAATATGTTGGTTCCAGTAACATTATCTGTTTTCAAACATTTATCTCAAATTACCGGTCTGAAGATAAGCCGGTACCTTGGATAATTGTTTAGTGAATATTTAAAATTCAGTTCAGACCTGTTTGTAACCAGCGACATAAGGGGGTTGTGGAATTTTTGACTTGGAATAAATTTAAGTTAGAAATATATTCTCATCGGAGCGATGTTCCCAGTTGCATCCCTCTCGGGAGCCCGGGGTCCGCTAAACCCCAAATATTTAGGGTTGGTTCAGTAGATAAGTCATCATTGACCATAGCTTCTGCTAATAGATTTGGTATTATTTTTACGGCCGGCCGCCTGCCTGACACCAAACCTTCTAGGGACCAAGCAGTATATACGCCACCGCGCGGGGAGAACTTAAGTTTTGCTAGTCCCCCCTAAATCCCTTAGTCGCCTTTTACGACACCCACGGGAAGAGATGGGGTAATCCTATTCTATGCCGGGGATACATAGCTTATACATGGATACAAGTTAGAAATATATTACAAGAAAAAATGTTTATGTATGTCTCCTTGTAGTGGAAACCAGTCAGCAATTCAATTTTGGAAATTACTTATATTGCTTGCCAGTGGACAATTGACTCATAAAAAATATTATTTTCATAAAAGCTTAAGAGGACAGTCTACCTACTCTTTCTCCATAAACGTAGTCGACTGTTTCCTCCCTGAAAAAGGACATTAGAGCAAATATGTTCATGCAATAAAACCTATATCTGCCATGACTATGCCTCTACGATTTTTTTTCATTATCTAATTAAAATAGAAATAAAATTCAGAAAAATTAATAAATGACAAAAATCAAAACATAGGGGCATGGTCATAGCTCATATCGGACTTATGGCATAAACATATTTTTTCTAATATCTTTATCTAGGGAGGTAACAGTCGACTTCGTTTGTAAAGTTTGTATGGAGAAAAGAGTAGGTAGACTGCCCCTTAAATAAGATTTTCAGTGGTCGTTTAACATTAAAATTAAACCGACCAATGACAACTCGAGTTGCTTATCAAAATATTTTACTGCCGGACATGTATAAGTAAAATAAAATAAAAGATAGCCTTTACCGAAAGTATAACTTTATAGTTTCTTGTTAGACTATAAAATATCTTTAGAGCCGTTGGAAAAGTGTGCACATTCTGTGAAATATTTCATTATCTGAGACTTCTATATAGGGTTCCGTACCTTTAAATATTTTCATTTTAATACGAGTCTAGATCGCGTTATAGATAATAGTATAGATAGATGGACGGAAATCGTGTAAGTTTAAAAAGTGGGTCTTTTCATTTTCGGTTTCGATCCTGAAACCGGTATTTTTAAACCGGTTTTTCGGGGAACCTTTTACAAGAGTTCTTGTTATATTATTTGGTTGGTAATAAAAACCGGTTTATTCCGTCCGAAAAATAAACAAAGGATCTTTTAAGTATTTTATAGTAGGCGGCAGACATTATTTTTTTTTAATTAACCGGTTTATTTAACCTCTATTTCTGAACCGGTTCCGAGCCTTGACTACAGGTTTGTCTAATTAATATCTACCAATAAGTCCGCGAGGCAACATATCCAAAAGTAGTTCAACTCAATAACTACAACCCAAAAGTTTAAAATGAACTGGAAATCACTAAAACACGAAGTTTAAAGGACATTACGCCATTTAAAAGTTTGAAACCGTTTATAAACTAGCTAAATGTATGGACATCCGAAGAAATTATCTAATCTTTGTCCTTCAAAATGTCACTCAGCATTGTCACCGTGTCTAACAGTTTGGTCCAATCAGAGACTTAAGATAGATTGCCCATGAGTTTGTTCGTCACTTGGACAGTTCCAGTTGGTTCCTGGTTTTGTGGTCGTATTAAATAAATAATAAATGTTTTGTATTCCTTTACGTAAAATAACCGACCCTTGGATTGTTATCTGCTTGGTAAGGTGTCCTGGAATACCATACATACATAGAAGAGGCACGGTGGCGGCTTCGGGCCAGGTCCACCTTGTAAGTCGAGGGTACCGCGTTAGAATCCCGGATCGCGTGTTTACATATTATGCAAGCTGACATACAGCCGCAAGGTGACGTACTGCCGTAGCTTCCGGCTTTGCCCTGGCACAGCGGCGCGAAGGACACCGTGGATTTTTAGTGGGTATACTCTGGCCACCTACCTTCTTCGGTCAGGGGGCCGCTCTCCTATAGACGCAAGTTCAAAGCTCGTCGCGAGCGATTTTTTTTTTCTAAAACACTAAATCTTAAACCTGTCTTTGTTCCAAAGAATTAACACCAAAGTCCTCAGTAGAACTATCCAAAGAGTCCTCGGATCTGGTGTCGATCAATCACACGACACCAGATGAAGACAGAGCGCCTTATTACGGTATAATGACGGTACTGGCCCCCTTGAATACACTCCGGTAAATAGTTTTTGTCGCTTAGGTCCGGGATTGATTCGGCTGTGGTTTTTGCAATGTCCTGGTGGAGTAAATTGACCTGTTTTTGAGTTTGGGGGTTTGGGATTTTGTGTGTGAAGAGGGAATTAAGCTTTGCATGTTACATTGTTGTTGTAACTTCATATCTATATTCTATGGAATGCTTTGTCTTGACTGGCTGACTGATCATCGCACAGCCTAAACCGCCGATAGCAAAGGGCTAAAAATTGAAGAGTGTGTGTTTTTTATACAAAGTAGCCGTCCGATAAAAAAGGATATTTGAAAATTCTCACGGGATCCCGGCCCTAGGACCTAGGACGTAAATTCAGAGTAGCTAGATTCCCGTGGCGTCTTACTGCCTAACGTCTCTACCTCTTTATGGGGAGGCTCTTGCCGCGGGCTAACGAAAACAAATTTATAAAAAATATTTAAGTTATTAAATGTAATCTTGTAATTGGACCCTTAAACATTCCTGATGCAATAATGAAGGCTACTGTCCACCAGCTTAAATTAATATACATATTTACAAAATAAGGGAATAACATTTTCTCTGACCTAAAGAGCCTTAATAATGCAGTGGTATAGCAAAAACATCGAATACAGAATGTGTTTTTTTAACACCCGACAGGAAAAGAGGAATATTATAAATTTGAGGTGTCCATGCATGTGTCAGTTACATAGTAGCACTCAATCGATTAAAATTATTTTGATATAGATTTTTGAATAAAGGGTCGAGTGGTCGAGGGTGAACTTGACGTGTTGCTACAGGAGTAAAAGAGACGAGATCATTTTAATTGCATACTATCCTACTTGCTATTTATATTATAAAGTATTTATAGTTAGGTACTGAAAGTTTGTGAGTATGTAGGTATGTGTGTTTGTTACTCAATCACGTAAAAACCGCTGAACCGATTACCATGAAACTCGGCATGTAGATAGCTGGAGACCTGGAATAACACATTGTTTTTTACTGTTTCACCCGCGTAAGTCCCAATTTCGAAACATTTTACGGGTAATCATCGCTTTTGTCATACAATTCTATCCCGCTCATTACTATCCAACCGGAGAAGGACAGATAATTACCATCTATCACCGTCTTAATTAAACCTCTTTGTACAGACCGCGTGGACTCATAATTTAATTTGATCCCCTTATTATCGGATTACAGAGGTCTGCCGGAGACACATATTGGACAAAGGATGGTAAGCTACTGTATGGCTACTGCCCTTTAATTGGGAGTAAGATAACTTAGCTGCTGAAGGAAGATAAAGGCTGTATCTATTTAGGAAGTTAAATAGGGGCAGGTTAGGAACATTTTTTTTTGGAAAATGTCTTTCTTTTTTTGCTGTGTAACCCCGTCATAGTATTTCTTGTCGGGGCTACATGGCAAGATAAGAATCCACGTAGGTATAAAAGACGTCCACCACCATAAACAACTTGGTCACTGGGAGGGTTGGTGTCAGGCAGACCGGCCGTAAAAATATTGCGAAATCTATTTGCTGAAGGTATGTTTAGCGGTTTAGCATAAGGTTGCGGGTGCAAGTATTTATGCTAAAAAATAAATATTTTTGTTTTTGGTCTGAATGTTTTCTATGTATCATAATATGTATGTATTTACAAAAAAAAATATAATTTGTAATATATATCCGTTGTTTAGTATCCATAGTACAAGCAAAGTACTTAGTTTTTGGCAAGATTACGCTTTGTGTAACGTCCTGCAATATCTATTTTATTTATGTAGTTTTAACAGCAAATGACAGAGATTAGCTAGTATTTATAGCTTCGCGGGCCTATATTGTCGCGTTGATCTGTCTGTCAATCAATAGTATGGTTGCATTATGTCACGTCGTGTCACTTACCTAGGACAACGGGTTAGCTTATCGATTGGGATAAATCACTGAAGTCTATAATACAAGTACGATAGAATTATTGCTATACCATACAAAATTACATTAGATCTCTGTGCCTATTTGATCAGATCAAATCAAATAGACACAAAATTCAGTGCGCGATCTCCTGTCCAGCGTTTATTATGGATGTCAGTGGGATAAATACAACACAACATACCTACCCAATACGATCTACAAAAACAAACAAAAAAGACAAGGAAAACAACCATTACCTAACCACCTATCAATAACTTACACCAGTTCAAAAAACATCCCAAAGAAAACCCTATCGACCGAAAACACCTTTACACCGACACGTTCTCAAAAAACAAACATTACCTTTACCCTGATCATCACAGGGGGTAATTAACAAATTTATACAGTTCCAACCCTAAGGCTGTTTGGCATTTTACACCCCTATCAAACAGAACCTCCAGTCTTACTCTAGCCGCCGAAGGGAGAGCACGTCTCTCGCTCCTCTGAAATAACTGTTCTATACAAACTTAAACTTGTTATGAAGACAGTGTTGTGAAAGTGTGTGGGTTAAACTATTTTCTACATTAAAAGTGAGTAGATAATTGTATGTAAGAGCATTTTTCATGTAAATTCTAAGCATTTTAAGTCAAATTTGTGTTTGAAATTATATTATTCTCGCATCTTTTATACCTATTAAATTTAATGAATATAGGTAGTCCAAAAAGTAATGCCCCCAGGGTTTTGGGTTCATACCTAGGGACTCAAATTTGGATTTCTAATTTTTAAATTTAATAAATTATAGTTAATATTATTTAGAATGTTGAAGAATATAAAATTATTCAATTAACGAAACAATGTTTTTTTTTAAAATAAGTCAAAATGAAAAAATATGAGTCTTAAGAAAAATGTACGCAGTACATTTTACGGTGAAAAAAGCATCGTGTGGAAACCGATATGTCCTAGGACTCACCACGGTCCAAAAGCGTAGGACATTCGCCAATCCCCTGGCGTCTTACTTCCTAAAGAGAAGAGGAGCTCGTGCCCTACAGTGGGACAAATTAACGAGCAAACAAAAAAATAGTCGCATAGCTATGAAAGGGGAAAATCTGTTTTAATTTTTCAGATTCAGATTAAGAAAGAAAGAAGGAAAATAAATTTATTCAGATAAACATACAACTACACAACAAGAGAGAAAATAACATAAAATAAAAAGTATATAGTTCACATGAAACAAAACAGAAGAACAGATTCATTTATTGCTTTCATGAGTAGGTATTACAAATATTATTTAAAAAAAAATGGTTTAAAGTCGTCATTGAAATTCCTAAATAGAAGAACGGCTAGGTTTTAGCCCTAATTAGGTTTCAGCTTGACTCCAATTAGTCCCAGTTTGTAGATATGATAAGCTTATGAAGTTTCAGTGCGGACTTTTCAGACCTTCTACCTTTTTATTACAGGGTTTAGGAAAACTTTCGAATGAGATTAATATTACTTCATTTTATTTTAGACGATTTTATGACGATTGTAATATAAAACACGATAAAAAAAATAATTGAAAAAAAAAACCCCATGAATTTCTTATGGTTTCTTCTCATCTGAGGGCGTGTTCCGAAACCTCGGTAAAATAAAATCTCGACGTTTCAAAACGTACGTATGTGTGTATAATATACGTTCTAAATGAATAAGTAATTTTGAGTTTTGAGTTTTAACTTTTTTTTTTCATTTAAGAGGAAATTATACCTATTTGTTCTCCACACAAACGTAGTCGAATATCGGGTTAAAAAGTAGCCTATCTGTTAATCCAGAACTCCAGTTTATCAAGTTTTATCGCAATCGGTTTAGTTATAGTTTTTGCATGAAGGAGTAAGAAACTGATTTACTTACATACACAATAGTTTGACCGTAATATAGAATTTTAAAGTATATAGGAGTGGTGTTGGTCTAGTGGTAGATACCGCGATTTTCATTCCGAAGGTCGTGGTTTCGAATCCTGACCGGCCGACCTAAAGAAAAAGACGATTGTATTGCCAATCTTCTACTTACATTTTATTCGCAGCAAAAAATACCAAAAAGCAAATTCTGTGACTTCAGTGAAAAGTAATACATCTTCAAAAACACTACTTTTCAGGAGAGCCAATTAAAGATTTGAATGCTCATATTTTTTTTACTATAAAGATTTCCACGTAACTGTTGATGTCAAAAAGTTTCTTACCATATAATGTATAATTTGTCACAGGTGCATCTTATTTCATTAGCAAATAAAGGAAATATTTAGAAAAAACTGTCAGGTACATCTATTTGCAACAACAAGGTGACAGTGTATTTTAATATTACTTAACAAATATCAATTTACACAGCACATGGTACTCTCGTGATAATTGATATTGTTGCACCGTCTTTACAGTATATTGTCTAACTACGGCATGCTACAAAAAAGTGTACAAACAAATTTATGATATTTTTTTGTGAAAAATAACATTTTGAGATAAATATACTTGTATTTTTTTTTAGACATATTATTTTACCGGGACCTGCATTGTTAATTGCCTTGTGTAAAATGATACAAGAAGACATTATTTAGGGTTTATTTTTTCATTTTGATATGTCTAAGTCCTCGGGTATGTCTAAGGGAGGACGCAAGTGTGACAAGGAAACTTGGTGGTGGACACAGTCCAGAGGGAGACTAGGGTGAAGAAAGCCCTCTTTAAAAAGTGGCAAGCGTCCAACTCTCCTGAAGATCGAGACGCGTACGTACAGGTCTGCTTTGGCAGAAAAAGAACAGTAGCCAGAGCCAGTCAGGACCACTTACAGCCATTGTACGATAAGTTGGAAACGTCTGAGGGGCAGAAGCTTATTTATAAGTTGGTACGTACTAGGATCAAAGTGGCTCAGAATATGTCAAAGTGCCGCTGTGTAAAAGAGCCTAATGGTAACCTGCTATGCGAGGATCTCGCGGTAAAGGAAAGATGGCGCTCTTATTTCTACAAGCTGATCAATAAGCAGTATAAAGAGGTGCAGCCACCGGAAATCCATCCGAATCTAGGACTTGTGCCACTGATAACGCCTGAGGAGGTGCGCAAGGCTCTTCGCTGCATGAAGAATCGGAAAGCTGTCGGCGCCGACGGAGTTCCCATCGAAGTATGGAAGGCTATGGGTTCTGGTGGTATGGGCATCTTAACTAACCTTTTTGACCGCATACTCGAGACCGGCAGAATCCCCGCCCAGTGGAGACTGAATGTTATCACTCCAGTGTTCAAGGGCAAGGGATCTGTGCAGGAGTGTGGAAGTAATCGTGGTATAAAGGTCATGTCCCACACCATGAAGCTCTACGGGCGTATAATTGACTCTCGGATCCGGCAGGAATGCACTATCTCGGATGGCCAGTATGGTTTCCGCCCTGGTCATGGTACCATGGACCCTGTTTTTGCCCTAAGGGTCGTTATGGAGAAATACAGAACGAAGAATACGGCCTTCGACTGTGTTCCTCGCGTGATGATCTGGTGGGCGCTGCGGTCCAAAGGGGTGCCAGAAACTTATAAGAACGGCGGTTTGCAACTAAACGTAGTGAAGACCGAATATTTGGCTAGCAATACCACAGATCCCACACCTGTCTGCGTGGACGGTCACATGGTCGAGCGGACAGACCAATTTTAGTACTTGAGATCTGTGCTTCACGAGTCCGGCGACATCTATTGCGACGTCAAGTCCCGCATTTCGGCAGCTTGGGCTAAGTGGCGAGAGGTGACTGGTGTCATCTGTGACCCCAAAATGCCGGTCAAACTGAAGGGACAGGTCTATAAAACGATCATTAGACCTCTCCTTTTGTATGGTAGTGAGGCGTGGCCAGTGCTTGAGCGACATAAGCAGGGGCTGCATGTCACGGAAATGAAGATGCTGCACTGGATGTGTGGAGTGACGCGAAAAGACCGCGTCAGAAACTCCCACATCAGGGGCAGCCTTCATGTTGCAGATTTTGAGACATTGCAGATAAATTGCAAGAATGCCCTTACAACAAACACAAACAAAAAAATAAAATTCAATAGGAACCCAAAAACTACAACTATAATCAAACACAAACAATTAGTCAAAAGGGCGCTGCGTATGGCAGCGGCGGCTGCCTCAGCAGCTGCCGCTGCCACACACGCGGCCAGGCGGCTTCAAGACACAAGGGATATACGCCGAAACAAGAACCCTCCGAATTACGTAATTAAGTACGTGTTGACGAGGAAATATCCCAGGACATTGACAACAAGTTAAAGCATGGTGGCCACTAGCCTCCGCCTCCAGAAACACAAACGCATAAACGAGGCTCACATACGTCTGATCCCAGGCGAAGATCCACAGCCACACGCATTGAACTGTAATTAAACAGATTGCCAAGATGAGGCGATGGTAGTGCCTGCAACCACGCACCCGAATCTGGCCTCGACACAACCCTTATTCTCGCCAAGTTTACCCCCACCGCACGGTCCATGAGATCCTTCATCAGCCTAACAGCCCCGATAACATCCCACATGCGCTGCACATCAGGCAACTCAGGGAGATCCGTCCCAGGATTGAGAGCCAACCAAGCCTCTCGTGCCTCACGCGCATAGGGAAATATGGGCCCCCATTAGGACATAAAATGTTAGTCACCAAGCTCATTACCCCATGCGCGGAAGCAAGAAAACCCGGAAGAGCTACATCTACAGAACGTCTCACACCCAACCCTCCATGCCTAATCGGCAAAGACGCCTGCACCCACTAATCCTCATTAATCTTCACGTTTAGGATAGACTCAACCCCAACCCTCAATGCTTCATCGAAGGCGATAACCTCGCCAGGTCATTACCATGATGGAGAGGCGCGAATTTTGCCTACCTCTCCTAAAACATAAGGACTTTTGGTAACAAAAATCAAACAAGCTCAAAGGCTATCATTATTGAAAACACAAAAATCATTAATTCCCCTATTGGTCATTAAACGCAAAACACATTTTGATAATGATTTTGCCGAAAATGACAAATATCACTCTACTTATACCATAATACACCGACCCAGTTTCTTCTTTAAGTTTGTGCTAAATGATACGAATTTAGTTGTATTATTATCCACAACGCAATTACATGGTGTAAAATAATACTATTATAATTATATCAAAAGACACAGAAAATGACAGACATTTTACTTAATGTATAATAGTACATGTCAAGACGTATTTTTTGACACAAAATATTTTCGTTCCAGTAAATATTATTAGCGATACGTGTGGTCTTACATTAGTTTACACAGCACAATTATTAGAAGTACGATTTTTATGCCTTACTTATATCAGTCTATCTCAGGCAATATGAGTCTTAGGAGAGTGTCAATAAGACAGAAATGTGCCGAATTCCTTTGTAATACTTGTGTCTTAAAATGGGTCTAATGATACATCTCAAGAAGTATTACTTTTCACTGGAGGCACAGAATTTTTCTCTAAATTACACTAAGCTTTTCCGTCTGTAAAACTTTATTTTCAAACTCAGCTAGCGAGCTAAAGAATAACTTAACTAGCCAGCTGAAGTATTAGTTAAGAAGTTTGTAACTTAACAAATACAAGCAGGGTTCCTAAGTTAAAATATAAACTTAAATTGTAACTAGCATGGAAGACAGTCTACCTACTCTTTCTCTATAGAAGAAAATATGTTTACGCCATAAGTCCTATATCAGCCATGACCCTTCCTCTACGTTCAGTTTTTGTTTCTAATTTTTCTAAATTTTATTTCTCTATCCTAAGTAGAAATTGGAAATGACTAGACCCCTACGTTATGCCATAAAATATATATTTTCCATGGAAAATATAGATTTTATTTATTATTGCCATGGTAAATATAGATTTTATCTGATAAACATATTTGCTCTAATGTCTTTATCCAGGGAGGAAACAGGCGACTACGTTTGTAAAGTTTGTATAGAGAAAAAAGTAGGTAGACTGTCTCCTTGAAATTACTTCTTCATGAATGAAATCCTTATAAAAAAAATGTTATTGGAAGAGTTTTGCCACGGCTTGTTACCACCCATTAACTTAAGCTGTAGCACCAAGGGATTGTCCGTGTTCCAATCTTGTTAAATATGAAATTTCAAGTCAATCAATTAAGCCACACCAGTTGGGCAATTCACGCGGGACGATGCGGGTATTATTCAAATGTCCAAATTTTCAGTTTCTGTTGCAAGTTATAATTTTTTTGCTCATCATTGTCATGGTGTTGAAAATAACTTCTAGACCATTCTAATACAGGGTCCTAAAATTTAATTCTACGACCGAT
The DNA here is from genome assembly GCA_958496205.1 of Idaea biselata. Lineage (NCBI taxonomy): Eukaryota > Metazoa > Arthropoda > Insecta > Lepidoptera > Geometridae > Idaea > Idaea biselata. Next base: position 18,180,507 of record OY292400.1, on the reverse strand, counting down.
AAAACGAAAGATAATTCCAGAAGAAAATCTGTCATCCATCGGACGGATGACATATTTTTTATCTTACGTTCATACGTTCGTAGAATGAAAGTACCCCTCCCTCCAGGTATCACTCACAGGCTGTGAGTGATACCTGGAGGGAGGGGTACAGCGAGTAAGTCAGTGAGTCTGTGAGTCACAGCAAGCTAATATAAAATGACAAATCTACGAGACAGTCTTTTTCTTCTTTTAGTGTAGTGGTGTGACTAGTGTTAGAGTTCTCAGCCTCTTACTTGACCTAACGACTAGCTATCAGAGATAACAACCGAGACCAACTGCTTAACGTGCCTTCCGAAACACGGAGAGCTCAAGAAAGTGATTTTGGACAATAAAAAGGATCGTTCATTTATTCACACGACGCTTTTTTACTGGTTTGAAATACCATGTTAATGGAAGTACCTACACTACATCCAAGTTTTGTCGAGCAATCCTTACCCTTTTTTTGGGTAAATCTAGGTCTGCCCAATGTAATATGAGTAAATAATTCATTCTACCGCAAAGTCGAAGCAATGCGTCAAATAAATACATGCCTAAACCGTTGTTCTATGTGAATGACAAACAAATACAACGGCTATTTGGTTTTGACGCAGATCGTCATTTTAGCAAATGGATATCGCGAAAAATTTGGTCACTTGTTGAAAAAACACTTAGGAAGTAAGGCCGCTATTATGTCGCCGACCTAAGACAACTGGTCAAATATCAAATTACTTACAAATTCACAACACCATAACGTAACAAAACCCTGAAATATTTAACTGTTTCTAGTTTAGAGAACGGTTCTAACTTGATATTACTAGAAGAAAAAGAAGAAGCGATATTAATTAAAATGGCACTTTAATTGAACATAACTCTAAACCAACACAAACAATTCCCACTCAACTCAGTTAATTAGGTACTTAATTCAAAACAAAACAGTTAAATAACTTATAACTAACAGGATTATAATAAAACCGACATAACTGCGGCTATGTTGTGTTAGGCAATCCCAGAGGATGTTAGTTTACTATTCCGCCCAAAAGAGTTAATTATACCAGGTTAGTTACATATTCATTTATAATTTGTCGTTTATTTTGCAACTAGGCTTTTATTCTAGTTGTTTTTTTATAGTCTGTTTGTTAAAATAAATAAATAAATATTTAGCCCGTTAATTAGTCCCACTACTGGGCAACGGCCTCCTCTCAGAGGGGGTTTGTTAAGAAAGAGATTTATTAAATTAGGTCTTAAAAGGAGGTATTTACGAGCTAAACACAAAATCCATGTCGGGTTCATCGAAAATTAATGTTTATTATTTCATGACGTATTTTTATGTTTTTTTGTGTATGGATTGTAGTCTGTATTCATTACATTACATACTGTATACATTGTTTCCTACATTTTGGTGTAGTTTCAAGACAAAAACTTCTCATTGTTTCAAAGCATTTTGGATAAAAAATGACTGTTTCTGATAAAATGTCTATATCCTTAAAACACCCTTCGACATATGTATATCTGCCTCGAGAGGCATGTTTCCCAAGATCTTTCATATTTAGTTTAGAGAACATGTAAGCGTATTTTTATTAATATAATATGTAGTATATCCGTTGTCTAGTACCCATAGTACAAGCCTAGTGCTTTGTTTTTGGCTAGTTTATGCTGTCCAATATCTATTTATTTATAGATTAAATCCTCAATTAACTTTCCTGAGAAAGTACAACAAGACACTTTGGAAACATCTCTCAATCAAATTCTTTAGTAATTAAAAAGGAGTTAGATTAGCGAGCTCCCGCTGGCTGTACATTTTTCTTTTAAGGATTCCGTACTCACAGGGTAAAAACGGCACCATTTTACTAAGGCTCCACTGTCTGTCTGTCTGTCGCCAGGTATCTTATAAACCGTGATAGCTAGACAGTTGTAACTTTTACAGATGATGAATTTCTGTTGCCGCTAAAATCTATCTAGCCCCAATTTGGCGTTATATGCAACGTTCTGCAATATTTATAAATCGATTTTAAACTAACATGATTGTTTTCAATACAAATATTAATATATAACGGGATATTTACCATTTTTTAATTTGTTTTTGACGGAGCTCGATATTTCGATAGTAATTTCAACTGGCTTGCTCACGAAAAATGTCGAGCTTCGTCAAAAACAAATTCAAAAATGGTAAATATCCCGTTATTTAATATTATTTGTAATAAAAGTGACCTGTAGATGTCGCTACGTGCCTTAGTCGTAAGAAAACGAAGAGATGCGGTTCATAATTTCATCACGACAGAACAAGCACCTGTGGCGCAATTGGTAAGCGCGCGAAACAGAATGTCTAGGTTGCAGGTTCAAGTCATGTCGGGTGCAATTTTTAAAAAAAAAATCTTCAAAAACAGTCGATATTTGTAATATTAATAATTTTATTCATTTCTAAATTCTTTATCACGTCTCTAGTCTGCGTAGCCTCTTAAGACGATTGTCAATCTTCAACGAACAATAGATAAATGAATTAGGATCTTCGAGGGTGGTGTTAACATCGTCTTACAAAATAATTTCTAGTTGAATCAGAGACTAATTGATTACACTCCAGTGAGGCTCTTTGTTAGATGGAAATTGGTTCTTGTAGGGTGACACTAATTTCAACCTTGCGACCTGATTATAAAAGGAAAAAAAATCTCAAGTTTGTTTTTTAAAATGAATGAATACTACTGAATTTATATTTGATGTTTCATCATATCATTATCACTTCAGTAAAAAAAGAAACTGAAAAATATATGTGCGCTATTTAACATCACTCAGATCATTGCGAAGAAGAAAGAAAATTAAATTAATTTAATCATGCACCTACATTCGACCGATTGTAAGGCGACGACGCCTAGTACTAAGTTCTAAAAAACCGGCCAAGTGCGAATCGGACACGCACACGAAGGGTTCCGTACCATTATCTATTCAACATGTTTTGTTTTGAAAGGTAAATTGCGGTTTACGATTTATGACAAATAAAAAATAACTATTTTCGTTGGTAGTTTGCATAGTAATGTACATCATATATTTTTCTTAATTTTATCATTCTCTTTAAGTTACAGGGGGGACACACATTTTACCACTTTGAAAGTGTCTCTCGCGCAAACTATTAAGTTTAGAAGAAAAATATATTAAAAACCTCAAAAAATATCATTTTTGAAGACCTATCTCTAGATACCACACATGTATAGGTTTGATGAAAAAAAACATTTTGAGTTTCAGTTCTATGTTGGGGAACCCCAAAAATTTATTGTTTTTTTTTCTATTTTTGTGTGAAAATCTTAATGCGGTTCACAGACCGCATCTACTTGCCAAGTTTCAACAGTATAGTTCTTATAGTTTCGGAGAAAAGTGGCTGTGACAGACGAACGGACAGACAGACATGACGAATCTATAAGGGTTCCGTTTTTTGCCATTGACAGCTACATATTTTTTAGGGCTACGGAACCCTAAAAAACATGTAGCTGGGCCGAGCCTGTCAACATGGTAGGCGGAGTGGGAGGTGTTAGGTTCTATTTTCGTTACGGAATTTCTTGATTCGGTCGCCGCGCTCAAAGCCCGCGATAAAAGCTATGCAGTAGCTTAAAAAACATTTAAGGGGGCAACCATTAAACAAACGTGATTTTTTACATAAAAATGCAACGATAACAATATATATATTGTTACCACAAGCTCCATCTAGTGATGGAGTGATATTTTTAAATAAAGTAAGTATGCTTACTAAGCATGGACCGACCGCAGAAGCCTTAGGGTCCGTTTCCGGACAGGTTTCTCGGCGAGTATGTTTTTCGCTTTAATGAAATATAATTTTACTTCGTATTTGTTAATGTAGAACGACCCTCGACGGCCCTCGGCAATATTTAGTTAACCTGACATTTAGTAAATAATAAAATTAGATAAGCAGGCTGGTACTTTGCTGACCTACAAATTAAATGTCAGCGTGAAAAACGGATGATGATATTTAGGGTTTCGTAGTCGAAAAGAAACCCTTACGTCCATCCGTCTGTCCGTTGATTAGATCAGACGTGTTTAGAACATTGCATGACAATGAAATGACAAAAGGTACTTATTGATCACCCCGACTGAGTACCATTTTTTTTTTAGTTTTTTTTTCGTTCTGCTCACTCACCTCCATTACAACTGGAAAGGACATAGCGCACTACTAGTGCACTATTGAATTTTGTGCCTATTTGACCTGCGCCATGTTGCGCTGTGGTCCCGCGTTTTCTATTGAACGTGATGGTGACCGTCTCCGGAACTATTAGTTCCATGGACGGTCACCATCATTTTCAATAGGAAACGCGCAACAACAGCGCAACATGGCGCAAATCAAATCGGCACTAAGATCTAATGTCATTTTGTATTGTATAGCAATTCCAGCGTACTTGTATAGTTTCATTTCAGTGGTTCTGCCCCTATGCGGGAGTTACCCACCCGACATTCCCTACAATATGAGTGAAATGGAGGATCACAAATAATAAATTGATATTCCCAAGAGATCATAACTACGCTACAAAAACCGCAAATAAGTATACCTACCTACTGGAAGAAAAGAAATTTAAACAAATAAAGAAAAGCGCGTGGCGAAGCGGTCAAACGCGTTGGTTCGGAACCAATAGTCGCGGGTTCGAATCCCGCCGGGTACAAAAGTTTTTGAAAGCATTTTTTCAAAAAAGCAGTATTTTCTAAGTGTGGATTAACACTAAGAAATAATGTTTAAATAAAGAAAAATCAAGAAGTCGTACGAAATACATAATCCAATTATTAAGAGGATAAATTTAATTAATTGGCTTTCAAAATCCGAGGATTTTTGGTTGATGGCAAATAATTGCGTTACGTTTCGAATTTATTTGCCAATTAAAGGTTTTGTTTATGTTTTTAGTAAAGGTCTATTCAGACCAGCAGGGTCTTCTTCTTTCTTCTTTTCGTGTAGTGGTATGGCTCACCTAGTTTTCAGATCACCCTAAGGCCTCTAACTTGCCCTAACGACTGCTATCAAAGATAACAACCGGCACCAACTGCTTAACGTGCCTTCTGAAGCACGGAGGAGCTCGAGAAAATGAATTCAGCAGGACCAGCAGGGTTATTCATAGCCTCAAAGAGATAGATAGATAATAATAATGACAATAAAGTTTTTATTTCTGTTTTTGCAATGTTACATTGAAATTGAACTAGTTTTTTGGTTTTATTCGCGTGTTGTTTTAGCATTGTTTCAATGCTCGACGTTTCAAGATATTTTACAGGTCCCTTTCTCAGGATCGACTGATTGACTGAAGAAGAGACATGTCTTTGAAGGTTTCGAAAGTCAATTGTGAAATTTAAATAATTGAGCAGCTTTTAAATTAAAAAAAAATATTTTTTTTAAATCTTTGAACAACAGACATCGCCATCTAGCCCCGTGGTAAGCGGCTAAGATTGTGTTACGGCGACTAAACAACGGATATAATACTTAAATTTATTTTTCTTTTGTAAATACATACATATTATACGTAGAGAGACACCCAGGCCAGAAACAAATGTTTATTTTTTAAGCATAAATAATTGCACCCGGCGGGAATCGAACCCGCAACCTTCTGCATTGCAACCGTGCTTTCGCACGACGCGCCACAGAGGTTGTCTCTCGTCTACGGGCTGCTTACTTGTATAAGTTACCCTCACATTTTGAGGAGTAGCGGTTTAGTATTTTGCGGTATATATTTTTCGGTACCACCGCGGCGCAGAGGGTATCGATTGACGCTTAGATCTGAATAGGCCCAAACTTTATTTGCCAATTAGAGCTATTTGTTTCTGTTGATTTTTGTTATAAAGCGATTCTTATTTAAGTTGCGTGTTTAAAATTAAAACATTTAAAAGTCAAATAGAAATAACTACGACCAATATAAATTGTTGTTAGGTAGTTTTTTTTTAAGTAATAAAATTCCAGTGTACTCAGTACCTAGGTCAAATTAATAAACCTACAATTTCCCGCCGTGAAACTCAATTCGTCCGTTCTCAATTCGACCCGTATGTTTGTATGTATGTATGTGTAATTATGTTCACGCCGCTCCGTTCTCCGGCATATAAAGTCGGATTTTGATAAGTCTTTTTTAATTTAATTGAAGAAATGTTTTTCAAAAATTGTACCCGACAGGACTTGAACCCGCAACCGCATCCAAGTGTAGGAAACACTTTAAAAATAAAATCAAGGTAAAATGGAAGTCACATCTCAATGTTGTGTTTATTTCCATGTAAATGGGAAAACGCAAGCCGGTAAACTGCAAAGTGACCGGTAGATGTCGCTACGTGCCTTAGTCGTAAGAAAAACGAAGAGATGTGGTTCATAATTTCATCACGGCAGAACAAGCACCCGTAGCGCAATTGGTAAGCGCGCGACACGGAATGTCGAGGTTGCGGGTTCAAGTCCTGTCGGGTACAATTTTTGAAAAACATTTCTTCAATTAAATCAATTATCCAAGTGTAGGAAACACTTTAAAAATAAAATCAAGGTAAGTCTTTTTTATTTGGAAGGTGATTATATTATATAGAAACTAAATACTTTTATCTTTATATTATTACTAGCTTCACCTGCGTAAGTTCCTATCCCGGGGGATATTCCAAAATCGTTTTCTTAGTCGATCTTTACACACCACTATGAACACATTTCATATCTCTAGGACCAGCAGTTTGGGCTGTGCGTTGATAAATAGATCAGTCAAGACTTTGAGCTTTATATATATAGATAGATACAAATATGATAATGATATACAAGATTCAGAGTTACATTTTCTACTTGAAGTTAGAGAAGAAAATGACAAACTAAGACGGTAGCTAACTTTTGTTTCAAACTCTTTATAGTTCCTCATAATCAAGATGCAGTTAGGTAACTAACAATATTTCATAATAAATACGTTTAACATTAACTTGCCGTCTATTCAAAGAACTCGCATAACATTTGGCTCGGTCTCTCACTAACAATAGAGCAAGAGTTTAACCACACCATTTGAGTGAAGTTACGACACATTGTTTGCATGCTACTGTTCTGGCCACGGAGAAATTACAATGAAGGGGAATGTATTCGTGTCTGTGAAGGTCCAAGTCATTGGGCGAGTCTTCCACTCGTCCAATGGCTTGTGACTTCAGGACTTGACAGTACCTATCTTGAGCGAGCCAAGCGAGCGGTGGGTGGGACTCGCCAATGTTAAAAAAGTGGTTACTGCTGTATGTTAGCGGTACGAGTAGGAAAACTTAACGGTCCCTCTTATGTGTAATATTTTATTCAAATTTTTATGACAATTTTTTATACCTATCTACTTTATTTTGATTAATTTACTTTTATTATATATTTTGGACTTATTTATCTGAAATAAATGATTTTTGATTTTAGCATCAGTCTATCATCACTCCATCACTAGATGGCCTAGTTGTAAAAATACATCGCGGTATTGTTGCGTTTTTGTGTTAAAAATCACGTTTGTTCTACGGGAACCTCCCTTAAATATTTGTTTTATTTTATTTTTAGCACCTATTTGTTGTTATACAGCTACAGAAATACATCATCAATGTGAAAATTTCAACTGTCTAGCTGTCACGGTTCATGAGATACAGCCTGGTGACCAGACGGTCAGACAGACGGACACTAATAAAAACGAAGCAGTTCGCTCGGTTACCGCGTAGATAACTTATAAGTATAGATTTTTCTTCTGTTTTCGCGATGTTGTATTGAAATTAAAGACATTTTTCGGTTTGAATCGCGTGGTTTTTATTACTTTTAGCATTGTTACAACGCTCAACGTTTCGAGACCTTTCCAGGTCTCTTCTTCAGTATCTTCAGATCAGATTCAGATCTTAGTCTATCCTGAAGAAGAGACCTGGAAAGGTCTCGAAACGTTGAGCGTTGTAACAATGCTAAAAGTAATAAAAACCACGCGATTCAAACCGAAAAATGTCTTTAATTTCAACTTATAAGTATTTTTCAAAGCGATACAAATGTATTGCTCGCAAGTATAAAACAGAGTCCTGTGCCAAAATACTCCCATACACCAGTAGGGTTTATGGTAGACTTATGTGATTACTACACGCTATTGTGTTAAGATTTACTATAGATATAACCTATTGGGAATTAATAGGTAGGTATATGCTAGATGGAGTATTTGAAAAGGTTTCGTTCGAAGGTATAAATTGTCAAAATTGGGTTTTATTAGGTCAACTAGAAAACCAGGCGAACTCCGTTTCGCCACCAGATGGCTTCGTTTTATGTAACATTTCGTTTGGTGATTAAAATATGAAGAATTTTTTTTTTGTTTTATATTTGAAAAGGAAAAATTTTATTTCATTTATCGTACGTCATACGTCATCGTCATACGTCATCGTCATACGTCATCGTCATACGTCATCGTCATACGTCATCGTCATACGTCATCGTCATACGTCATCGTCATACGTCATCGCTGAGTTTGATTTTGATTTTCCAGCTTTTCTTTTTAAATTTTTCCTGATTTTTTTTGCTATAAACCTCACCGAGCCCGAGACCTTTCCAACGAATGCAAAACCGTGGAAATCGGTTCGTGCGTTCTGGAGTTATAGCGTCAGGAAGGAAAACCCGACTTATTTTTATATAGTAGATTGTATCTGCGCCCCACGGTTTAATCCGCGTAAGTCTCGCGGAAATCAGAACAATAAGTAGCCTAGTGTTAATCCACATCTTCAGTTAAAATAGTAAAAATGTAAGAAAAACTTACATTATTATTATCCTTTAATGCGCCGCTCTTGAAGTGAAGTTGGTTCACATGCACCGACGGAAATGGAGGAACGCGAGTTCGAACCTCGCTGCAAGTGACTTTTTGAAGGAGTAATTTTTAAATTCAATACGTATAGATAAAGATATTATACAATTAGATAGGTAAATCTAATAAATAATTACAAAATGTAATCTGTAAAATAACAAATTTAATTTGAAAACTCAAAATAAATTCAAAGGAATAATCCCAAATGTATACTATAGAAGTAGGTACACATCTGTAATTTCAAAATGAAGCACTAATTTCAAATAACAAATTCATGAATAAATATTTGATAAAAATATTGAAGTAAGTATGGACTAAAATGGACCAAGAACTTTGTATCGGTCGATAATTTGCTGAGGTTTTACATCAGGAGCCGTCAGTCCCCTCGCGACCAAGACCGTTGTAACATGGTCGAAACGTCGACGTAAGAGAATTAAAAAGTAAATATCACGCGATTAAAACCCGTTTCTACTCAGTTAAAAACAATTTGGTCGGCACTATTCAGTACATTGCTGTTTGATGTGACGTGATTATCACTTACAAAATCCCGCGGTTTCAATCGCGTAAGTCCTGATCCCGTGGGAATATTGGGATCAAAAGTAACCTTTGTTACTCCACGATAATGTAGCTTTCTATTGGTGAAAGAATTTTTGAATTCGGTTCAGTGGTTTCAGAGATGACCCGGAAAATACATACATACATACATCTAATATCTGTACTATATTATGAAGCTAAAAGAGTTTGTTTGTTTGAACGCGCTAATCTCAGAAACCGCTCTGGTTCGATTTGAAAAATTCTTTCAGTGTTGGATAATATTATATTTTCAAAAAAATCAGGCGGGCGAAGGCTGCTAGTAGGTACATACACACAAATATTATGTTACCAACGCTCCCTTTTTAAAATATTAGTATAGATTACAACCACATGTATCAGGAAATCAAGGCATACAATATACTAAACTTTTTAAATTCACTTTCACGTTCTCAGCCTCACATACCTACAGGTGAAATCGCGATGTAAAGGTTTTTTTTTTTCAAATACCATCAATTAAAATCGCATTCGATTCGCTGTCTGTATGTCAAAGGCTTTAGCGGCATTCAATAACTTTTTCAATTATATCAATGAAACGTTGCCAAGTTTTACAATAGTAGAGGATCGTTCGGATAAAACAAAAACATCAAATAAAACCGCAAAACTCAGTTTAGGTATTTTAATAAAACGGTTCGAGACAAAGGGAAATTTTAAGGTAAAGGTTTGAAATTGTAAATTTTTACAAGTTTCTTTTATTTTTCTTTAACTTACTTTTATTTTTTAACGTTTTGTCTAGCTGTATCCGCTCCCTGTGAAGGCTTGTAGGTACTATTATGTACTCTGTGATAGAGGTTAAATAGAAAAACATCTGCGGCTTATTTTTTATTAGCCTGAAATTTCCCACTACTTGCTGATGGCAACCGATCCCTGACAGCGGACCCCTATCTGCATGCCCAAAGTGGCCATAGTCAGGAATGCTATAACATAATATATAAATAGGTTTTGGGCACGAGGCAACTATAACGTCCCGAAAACCGTTATAGCGGAAGCTATTAGCGGTTGCAGCTAATGCTCCCGCTAATGAATGAAAAATCCTTTTTTATAGGTGATCGTTTGACAATCATTATCTGACGAAATTGTCAAAAAATAACTAAAGTGACTAGTAAAGTAAGGTTCGAGTTTTTAACCGACTTCAAAAAAAGAAGGAGGTTCTCAATTCGACCTGTATCTCTACTAATATTATAAAGCTGAAGAGTTTGTTTGTTTGAACGCGCTCACCTCAGCTTCTCATCTCAGCATCTCAGGAACCACTCGCGCTAGTCCGATTTGAAAAAATCTTTCAGTGTTAGGTAGTCTATTTATTGAGGAAGGCTTTAAGCAATATAGCTTATATTATATATTAATATTCCTATATATTAATATTCCTTATGTTTTTATTGCGCAAGGCATTTCCTGTCATGGGAGGATTTTTGATGATGTATTTCTCCTTGTAAAATATTAGGTACTACGAGGCATGCCTTTTAAGTTCTGTCGTTTGAAGAAAAAAAAACTATATAACCTTATAGTACCTTTTATTGTTTTTCAAAGTATTCACCACAAAGTTTAATACACTTTTCCATTCGCTCGAACCAGTTATTATAACATTTATTCCACTCCAAAGTGGGGGTGTTCAAAATGGCTGACTTGAAAGCGTCGACCGCTTCTTCACTGCTCTGGAACCTTTGACCACGAAGAGTTTTCTTAATTTTAGGAAATGTAAAGAAATCGTTAGGGCTTAGGTCAGGACTGTATGGAGGATGGTCAAGAATTTCTACGTTTTCCTGCTTCAAATACTCAATCGTTTGACGAGCGGTGTGTGAGCTTGCGTTGTCATGGTGCAGGATGATGCGTCGCTTTGGGCTAGATTTTCGAAGTTCGGCGATGACTTGTGATAAACAAACTGTGGTATACCACTCCGCATTAACCGTTCTACGATCTTCAAGTGCAATCGTCGCAACATGACCGGTTTTCGCCACGAACGTAGCCACCATCTTCTTTGAAGTGCTTCGAGAGCGAACAACTTTAGTCGGCTTTGGCTCGTTTTGGAAAACCCAGACTGTAGATTGTTGTTTGGAATCAGGATCGTAGGCATAGATCCAAGATTCGTCACCACTGATGATGTCGTAGACGTGATTTGACTCTCCTCGGTTGAACCTCTGAAGAGTTTTCTTACACCATCTGACGCGGGCCGCCTTATGATCGTCGGAAAGCAAATGCGGGATCCAACGGCAAACTAGTTTTCTCACACCAAGCGCCTCATGCAATATCTTTTGAATGGTTGTCCCTGAGATGCCTAATAACGCCTCTATCTCTCGATATGTCACATGACGATCTTCGACGATTAGTTGTCTCACAGCAACGATGTTATCTTCAGTGAAGGCGGATTTTGGACGTCCTTCACGAGATTTGTCACTAAGTGTGGTATGTCCACGCTCAAATTCCAAATAACAGCGTTCGATGGTCCGCAGACATGGGACTTCATCATGGAATACAGATGTTAACTCTTCGAAACACTGAAATCGCGTGAGGCCTCTTCGAAAGTTATAGAAAATTATTGCACGAACATTTTCCTTAGTAAGATTCATTTTCGTACGTGACCTGACAGATTCAAACCAACGCTGTGACTAAACAATTGCATTAATCTTAATGCTTTCAATTGTTTTGATATTCGAAATTTGAATTTCGAAAAGTTCTAATTTTAAAATTGGCGGCAAATATACAAACGACAGAACTTAAAAGGCATGCCTAGTATATTATATTTAAAAAAAAATAGGTGGACGAAGTCGCGGGTACTGCGAGTATTGTTTATATGTATGTGTCCACTTGCCAGTAGCTGATGATAAAATAAATAGTTATTTAAAACAAAGCAGATTAATTCCTCAACCTACAAAACTATGATCGTTTTTCTCTTATGATTGAGATTATCACATGACAAGAGTGATCACACTTACCTTTTGTCTGACTTGCTAAAATATTTGAACCGATTTCTATACAGTCTTCATTGAAGTCGTAAAAAGGGCAGCAATAAAAAGGATATGAACGAAGCTCCAAATCAAGACTTCTGCAGACCAGAAATTTATAGTGCAGTGACAGTTTGTATTTGAATAAAACAGCAGGGCTACTGCGTTACCGATAATTTCTGACGTTCGAAATTTAAAATTTGTTGAAACTGCTGAAGATGGCAAAATAAAGTAGGGCCTCTGGTCTTGCGCCATCACCGTTTATTAGAAATGTCATACTGGTTTTTAGGGAAAAGAGAGACCTCCAGGAGTTTCTTGCGGTTTCTTTTCATCGCAGGGGATCGGTTCGACGACCTCTGTGGCTCGTCGTGCGAGAGCGCGACTGCAATGCAGGAGGTTGCGGGTTCGATTCCCGCCGGGTGCAAGTATTTATGCTTAAAAATAAATATTTGTGTCTGGTCTGGGTGTCCTTCTATGTATAATTTGTATGTATTTACAAAAGAAAAATAAATATAAGTATTATATCCGTTGTCTAGTCACCGTAACACAAGCTTAGTCGCTTACCACGGGGCTAGATGGCGCTGTGTGTTGTTCACAGAATTTATTTATTTTATTTATTTATTTGTTTAAAAATGAAGAATATTCTTGTTATCTAATTTTCTTTTCTTATCTTCTTATCTTCTTGGCTCTGGGCACCTAGATTTTTCTACAGTTTTCGCGATGCCATGCGTTAATCAGTCATCAACGCACAGCCTTAACCGCTGATACTAGAGAGCTGAAATTTGGAAAGTGTGATTATCGAAATTCCCACGGGATCGGGACTGAAGCGGGTGAAACCGCGGGACTTAGCTAGTTCCTTATATACGTAAATAGTAAGCTGATAGCAAGAGTGTATAGCTCACTGTGTAGCCCCGGCATAGAATAGGGTTACCCCATCTCATCCCGAGGGAGATTAGCAAACCTTAAGTTCTCCCCGCGCGGTGGCGGATAAACTGCTTGATCCCTAAGAGGGTTGGTGTCAGGCAGGCGGCCGGCCGTAAAAACATTGCCAAATCTAATTGCAGAAGGTATGGTCAATGATGACTTACCGACTGCGCCGACCCCAAATAAAAAAGAACAATTTGGGGTTTACCGGGCTCCCAAGAGGGATGCAACCGGGAACATCGCTTGGATGAGAAGGAGAAGAAGCTGATAGCAAGAGTGGTGTTGGTCTAGTGGTAGATACCGCGACTTTCATGCTGAAGGTCGTGGTTTCGAATCCTGGCCAAGCGCGCACCAATGTCTTTTTCGTTAAGAAAAATTTAAGTGCGCTATTATCATCGCTCTTACGGTGGAGGAAAACATCGTGAGAAAATCTACAGCTTAAACTCACGCAAAAAGGGCCAAGTTATAGGGATAGTTGCGGAAACACACAGTTATAAGTAAGACTAAAGAAAGTAAGCTGATACTAAACCCTCGGTCGACAAAAAGTCTGAAGTCCGTAAAGCACTCTCAAGGATTACAACCTCTTACGTGAAAATTTGAATTGAATAATCAGTAGGTAGGTACTATCGAATTTGCGGGGATTATTTATGAAGTGCTAAGATAAACCTTGATTTGCATTTTTATAAGCGATTTTATATTGAAAGGAGATGTTGAAAGGTTTAACGATAATACAAAGCCACCTTAAAATATTGAGTTTCGATAAGATCTTAAGGCGTTTATTAGTTGAGACTGTTTAGATTTTGTTGTTAGGATCTTGTTCTAATAAATTACTAGCTGTGACCCGCAGTTTCACCCGCGTAAGTCCCGATCCCGTGGGAATATCGGGATTAAAAGAAGCCTTTGTCACTCATGGTAAATGTAGCTTTCTAATCGTGAAAGAATTTTTAAAATCGGCAAAGTAGAGTTTGAGTTAATTCATTACAAACATACAGTATCAAAATACAAATCTTTCCTCTTTATAATATTAGTGTAGATGTCTATTCTATAACTTTCTTTTCGAAGATTATGCGTTCGTATCCCGGCCGACCCGGTCCAAAAAGTTATGTGCGCTGTTATATCGCTCATCCGGTGAAGGAAATTATCGTGAGGACACCCACGGCTTAGTTAGCTCCAGACGTTTTGAATTATTCTTTTTTCTGGGCATACCTAGATAGATGACTAGATTGGGAGGGCCTAATCTGCCCATATGCTATAGGTGGGCAAGCCTACTCCATCTATTGATGTTCCGGATACGAAAGAGGGCCAATTATTATTAAAGTCCTATTTGTTAAAATACTTTGAGCCTTTTTAGTTTTAGGTACTCAAAAATCAGGTATAAATAAATATATTTCCTACAATACCAGTGAGCTACATCTTCACCTTACGCCAACACGTTACCTCCCACTGTGCAAAATTCCACACTTAAGCAGTGGCCCAATGAAGCACTAACCGTGGGAGGTAACGTGTTGAAGATTGTGAGCCGTTTCTAGATAATTCACGCCTAACACCGTAATTGATTTCCATAACACTAGCCACTTACCCCCTTACTTATAAACGCTGATTACCATCTGCGTAAACTTTGTATCTTTTGTCTTTTTCTGTGACATGAAGTTTCAAAGTTGACAAACGTTACATAACTTAGTCATCTGTTAATTATCGTTTATAAGTAAGGGGGATAGTTTGTAAGTTAAATACGGTATGTAATTGCAAAATCTCGTGTTATTTATTTCTTTATTATTATCTCTCAGTGGAAAGTCTGTAATCTATTTCCTCTCGGTTTTCCGACCCTTAAGGGTGAAGGATAAAAGTCGCGGCTACAGATGTTAAATCGGCCGAAAACTGATCTTTTAATCTTGATTCAGAATATTCCGATCCGGTATATTGCTTGACATTTTCCTTCGAGGAAATAAGGTTGTTATAATAAAAGTTAGTGAACTGTGATTTTGATGATGGTTAATTGAAAGGCATTTCCTTTTTAAGACTTTGGTTTTGAGAAGGCTTTATAGGAGGTAAGAGGTTTAGAACGTTTTGTAGAAGGAGAAGGCGTTTGTTCTCGGACTAGTGCCTACTTAATTCACTGACATTGCGCACTGAACACAAAATTCACGCGCGCTTTTCGAAAAACAAATCAACGCTTAGGTCTGCTCGTCAGAGAGTAAGCAGGCGACCACGCACATGCCTCTTCTGTTGATGATAGGCAGACGGGTCTACTTGTTAAGTCCGTGATAAGAGAGAGGTTCAATAATAGAGCATGTGTATGGACGATCCTGCTTCCCAGCTTACTGGCATGTTATATTTTGAGCCATGTGTGCATTGTGCACTGGCTTACTGGCTGCCTGGCCATGCTTAGTAAAAAGGCTTAAAAATTGACATTTAAATGGTGCATTTAAGTTGAACCAGCGAAAACTCGCATATAGCGAGTGGTCCACTAACGTCCGTGTCCTCGACGCTCTATCATATTGCTGAGGCTTAATTTGTGCGTTGCAGCGTCACGGAGTCTATTAGAAGATTTTCACAGAACAGTCAATAGTCAGAAACGAATTCGGGATGCTGCTTCGACTCAACGGACTAATGAGGACTCAATCCATACCTGGAATTATCCAGGTATAGCAGATATACCTTGATAAATTTAAATATAACGTTTACAGGTCCAAGTACAGCCAATTACCAATTACGTATACAGCACGCAAAATTATCATGCGTGCTGCATACTTAATTGGTGATCTGAATTTACGTAACCTACATTTACCCCCTTACATAAACGATGGTTAAGTTAAATAAGTTTAACAATTAACTATACAGCACGAATAATAAATTTGCGTGCTGTATACTTAATTGGTAATCTGACTGCACATGTCGCTGCAAGGTTATGGTGCGCGCTCAGCTAAAGATAAAAGAAATACAAACATTTGTATACAATTTTCCAAGACCAAAACATTCCATTCGTTTATTTTAAGTAGCGTAGTTGTATCTAAGTACTACCCCGTACTAAACCTACCCTAATTGGACGTCAGAAAATATGGAAAATACCAAATAATGGCTGTTATAATGAAACGACATGATGCCTTTCGTTTGAACAATTTAGTTTACCTACTCATTTGTAATTGTAGTAAATAACAATAACACATATTGACTAATAGCATGTTATGACTATGGTAACAAGACTTTAGAAAATAGTATTAGAAATTAAACTTATTTTTCGTTGTATTCACGTGGTGTTTACTGCTGCATTGCTTCAACGCTTAACGTTTCGAGACCTGTTACATGTCTCTTCTTCGGTATTGACGAATTCAAGATTGGAAAAGTAACAAATACCACGCGATTAAAACCGAAAACGAACATCGCGAAAACAGAAGAATAATCTAGGTAAATAGTTAGGTATTAGCTAACCTTTCCATTTAGATGGTTATCTTTGATATCAGTCGTTAGGTCAAGTTAGAGGCGGTAGGGTAACCTGAAAACTCTATCACTAAGTAAGCCACATCACTATACGAAAAGAAGAAATAAATATTGCACGACGTTGCACACCTCGCAATCTAGCCCCAAACTAAGCACTAGTCTTGTACTATGGGCACTAGACAACGTTAAATGTCTTTACTGCCTTCCTGTTGTAATTTCATTCGTCTTCAATTTACATGAGTGTATGTATTCTTCTTGAACGTAAGGAATGCGATTTACATAGCTTAACGTCCACAATCCCGAGGCAAAAAGTTTTACGACATCGCGTCTAAAAGGGGATACCATATAACAATAATAAAGAGATAAACTTTTGTATTATATTTCCGATTATCTTGTAACTGGAGAACTCTTCTCCTTTTTCGGTTAAGTACCTAGGCTGTTCTTGTTGTTCTTTTAATGTTTAAGTGATTTAAGCAGGAAATGTTTTGGAAAATAAATGTTCAATTTGAATAGAGAGAGAGATTTATAATGAAAAGTTTTGGAAGGGTTGTTCCGTTTGAATGAATTTACTAATGAAACTCAATTTGACCATCAGAATTCATGAAATAATAATTAATAATTATTTATTTATTAAAATTATAAATATTTACTTAAATAACAGAAAACCTATAGTCCAGGATCCCTAGTCCATTTTTGCAAATTGATTACTATCAAGCTAGTTTTCCGTCATTTTGATGAAATGCCTAACAATTTCCTATACGAAACTCTCGATTGTGGTAGATAACAAGAGGTAGGATCTGTACTACTACTTTTGAACTTAGGACCGGGATAACCGCTGGTCCTAAAAATCGTCATGTCTGCCTAGTACACCATTACTTCCGACTTCAAATGCGACATTATCGATACCTTCGTTACAAATCAACGTAACCGAAATCATTACCATTTCTCAGGATTTTTACGGAAAACTTCCACCATCTAAATTCAATAAGGAAAGTTACTGAAGGGCTTTAACTGTGAAAGGCTTACGGGTTTAATAAGAATGTAACGCTTTATTGATTCAAGTCAAGGATATGGTGGAAATTTCCATCGGAAGTTCGGCAATAAGATAATGGATTCTCTGCTTATATTATTTAAAATGCGGAAGTAACCCTGTTTGTCTGTTTATTTGTTACGTTTTCACACCTAAACCTTTTGATTAAAGGACATACTTTTATTTTAAGGCAGATTGTTTGATCAGTAACATGTATGATTTGGTAGTGGCCGACTGTTCATATTGGTATAAATATAGTTTAATGGGGTGGCACACCCAAAGCTGTGAGCAGATGGCGCTGATGTCAGATGATCTTTTTTTTTTTTATGATGGTCCCCCACAAATGAAAACGCCGACTTTTTCTTTTCTTTCGGTCTGAGACTGATATGGCCAATTTGGCGCCGAGAGTTGTAAAAAACAGCTGTTTGACAGTTCTTAATTCAAACCTAAGATCATTCGACCAACGCCCTCTGCCGGGATAAAAAGTTAGTGTTCCTCATCATTAAATAAAAGGCCTTGTAGCGACATATACCCGTAACATAGAGCCGAGTTGAACTTTGAAACACTGCTTTTGATAAATTTAAAAAAAAAAGCAGTAAAAATATTTATTATGTACAGTCCGATTACCAATGAAGTATGAAGTAAAAAAATTGTACTTGCTTTATACTTAATTAGTAATCTGATTGTACATAACTTAATAATTTAAGTAAACGACATTTACCCCCTTATATACAACGACATTTACCCCCTTATACGATGGCCAAGTTTGATAAATTTAACCAATTAAGTATACAGCACGCCACGCACAATAACTGGGCGAGCTGTATTCTTAATTGGTAATCTGACTATACACTGCAGACTTTTACTTTATCAAACTCTCTGTGTGGTCTTATTTTCCTAAATTAACAACAATTTTAAGTCTAGTCTCTCTCAAAAATAGCTTAAATTGAGCTGCAATGTTTGTCGTCTAAACTTATTAATGTTGCAGCAAAACATCGTGTTCATATCATGTGGACGTAGTGCAAATACTCTAGTAAAAAGACGTACTCCGCACCCTTACCACGAGTTGTGAAAGTTTACGATAAGCGTTAAGTATATTCATGAGTCTGTCCAAAACGTTTTGCGCTTGTCCAACTTTGCTTTGGATACTATTTCGTACATTTTATAATATCATGCGCAAGATATCTACTATGCATTTTCGCGTTTTCGGAGCTTTTTATTCTTTCTATAAGTAGTACTAACTTTTATTATGTCGTAGTGGATGTCTAAAAGTAGAGTATTTCCCGCACTTGACTCATAAATAAATAAATAATAAATAAATTCTGTGAACAACACACAGCGCCATCTAGCCCCGTGGTAAGCGACTAAGCTTGTGTTACGATGACTAGACAACGGATATAATACTTATATTTATTTTTCTTTTGTAAATACATACATATTATACATAGAAGGACACCCAGACCAGACACAAATATTTATTTTTAAGCATAAATATTTGCACCCGGCGGGAATCGAACCCGCAACCTTCTGCATTGCAGCCGTGCTTTCGCACGACGCGCCACTGAGGTCGTCATTCTAATACCTCCCTCGTTAAAGCTCAAAATACACAATGACACTTACACTTTACCTAAAGCATGTAAAGCACACGCTTTAGGTAAAGTGTGCACGAATTTCTTTATATGTGTGCTGTAGGTGTCGGCTGTTTTAGGTAAAGTGTCAGTGTATTTTGAGTCATCGTGTATTTTGAGCTTAACTGTAGAGTCCTGCGCTATGCTTGAGATTCAGTATATCGGCCGTGACAAAACATAAGGTTTAGAATCTCGCTGCATATTGTACTAAGTACCCATATTCAATTTCAATCCACTCGGTTGAATCACTTAAACACGTCTTAAGAACTACAATTAGAATAATAATATGTCACAACTCATGGCCCTCATGCTCTGACTGTTTTAGTACCTACATACAAATTTTGTAATATGTAATTATACGTTTCCTTCCGAAAATTTTGATTTTGTTTGGCTTGTAATTGTTTACATTTTCCGCAAATGGACCTCCTCATAATGGGTTCTTTGTGTTGTGTGATGGTTCATTTGATAGTGGAAGAACCAGCACAGCTCATCTATAAATTTTACTACTAAATGTGGATAATTAAAAATTTGTGGGAGGCTTTCTGTGTCACCAATAGATCATAGGTAGTCTAATCTCCGTCGTTTTTTTTGTTTGGCTTTCTATTGTGACTATTTTGTTGTGTCTATTACTAATGTGTTTATGTTCTGTGAAAGTTGTCAGCCTGTCTGAATAAACGCTTTTCCTTTCTTTCTTTTCTTCATGGTTTCATGGTAGGGTTACCAGATCCCACTATGTTACCAACGTAAATCACATTTTGACATAAAATCCGAGCTCAGTAGAGCTCTAAATAATAAACCGGAAACTAGGTCACTGTTTTAATAGTATTAAACGTACTCGGACTACGAATCACACGTTTAGGATGTTAACGAACGGTCTAAATTACTTAACAGCTCAAATTAATCCCACTAGTCTTATAAATTCGAGAATTTAGATTTTTGTTTGGTTAGATATTTGTATTTGAGCGGTGTTGGTCTAGTGGTAGATACCCCGGCTTTCATTCCGAGAGTCGTGGGTTCGAATCCAGGCCGACCGCGCACCAATGTCTTTTTCTTTAAGAAAAAGTTATGTGCGCTAATAACATCGCTCTTTCGGTGAAGAAAAACATCGTGAGGAAACCGACATGTCCTAGGACTCACCACGGTACGAAGGCATGGGATATTCAGTGTTTTCTATGTATCATATGTATGTATTTACAAAAAAAAAAACTATAATATGTAGTATATCCGTTGTCTTAATACCCCTTCCTCGGAACACCCGGTACCTATTACCTGTTATATAATATATATATAATATATAATATTATATAATATATATATTATATTATATATAATATTATATATATAATAGTATATATATTATATATATAATATTAGTATTATTTTTATGTAATCTATTATTTTCACACCGTTCTTTAAGCTTCTTGTCAGGCAGTGTAGTACAGTTTATGATAAGAAAGTTACTAGGATTAATGGGGCTGTAGCAGACTCATGAAGTTTGTCAATTAAGGTGTGCAGGATATCTCACTACCTATTAATTTTATGAACTAGCTCGGCCCAAGGTATTACCTGCCGTTATAGACCATTTTGTCGGCTTCTGTGGCGCGTTAGACGAACACTCGCCTGCAACGCAGAAGGTTACGGATTCGATTTATCTAGGAACAAGTAAATAGTCAAGTAAAAGCATTAGGTATGTGTTAATTCAGATCTCCAGCTATCTGTAGGTATATCAAGATTCATCATAGATTATTCAGTATTTTTTGCGCGAAGGAATGTTCACATTTTTTCATTCTAAGACTGTACCCTACCGACCTTCACTTGACTTGTTGTTAGGACACAAAATATGCATTTTTTCTATTATAAACTAGACTATAACTATCCAAAAACGCAGCTTCTAACGATCAAAGTCTGCTGTCTATTTTGACTCTTAAAACTCATCAGATTTCATGACTTATTTACTTTTTTGTGTGAAATAATGGTTGACATTTGACTACCCGCGTTTAACTTAATGGAAGCTATAAATTATAATATTAAATTACAAAGGAGCTTTTCTTTGTATTCTTTTTTCGTTTCATGTTAAATAAGAGGTGTCTTCTAAACATTATTTCTTATAGCCTTATTAATAAACGTGGAGTAAGGTCGTAGTAATTTTACCACGTTTTGTTTCTGTCAGTCAACTATAAAAGTTCTTGTCACGGAAGAAGACAAAGAATGTTCTCACTACTCCGACCTTACTCCACGATTACTATTAGAGTTTACCACACTTAGGAAATACTGCTTTAAAAAAAACATTCAAAATTTCAATACCCGACTGGACTCGAACACGCGACTACTTGTATCCTCGGGTTACTCGTAATACTCGTATTCTATGCTGTCGGGTAGGAAACAGCAGGCGATCTTACCATTCAAAAGCTGTCTTTAAAAACTATCGAATGACAGAAAGTCTGTAGACTAAGTAAGCTCTAAGATATGGATTTAATCATTTCCTAATAATTCCATAACATGTTTGTCAATGGTTTATTTCAAGTAATATCCCTCAGAGGATTTTAAACTTAGATATCGTTTAAAATATAATAGAGGAAACACCATTGTGGATTCAATATTTTGATGGCCTTCACGTTAAAGGTTTTTTTTAATCTACCTTTTCTGTATTCCAGTTTTCTTGTAACTTGTACCGTAATAACACTCACTAATGCGAAAAATTCCAAAAGTATTTGAAAATAATACACGTTGAAGAGCGTGTTAGGTATGTTGTTTGATCCAGTGGTTTGAAACCAAAGAAATTTGCTGAACATAATTGTATTAAAAAATACATCTACAAAAACTTAACGCATGGCCCAGAACATGAAAGTATGAACGCCCAGTGTAAGCTTAAAAACTTAAAATAAAATACAATATTAAAATTAGACGTTATGAGGGCACAGACATACTAACAAACGAACATACATAGCGGTCAAAATCATAACCGTCCTTTGTCCGTAGTCGGAAAATTATATGAAATTATGTAAACGATAATTACAAGTAAATGCAAATAGACTAGGAGGGGGAAGTTGGTCATCTTACCTCATAAGTACCAAGTGGAAACTTATATGGTGGAAAGCGTAGTAAAAGTTATGCTAAAAAAAACTCGATCAGCCTCGAGTCAGCCTGGGCCCGTCCCTACCCCGATTGATCCCCTAAAAACGGGCTGAGTTCAGACGGGCCCAGGCTGACTCAAGGCTGATCGACTTTTTTTAGCATAATTTTTACTACTCTTTCCACCATATTAGTCCCAACTTGGTACTCGATGAGGTAAGATAACCAACTTCCCCCTCCTAATCTAAAAGATGTATCATCTAATATAGTATAGATTTACCTCTTCGTTTGAACCCCATTACAGCGGATAGAATCTTAATTCCCAATCGCTTTGAAGGATTACAGTTATGCTCAAAGATCTTAGTCTTATCTTAACAATATTACTTATCTTAATATGTGACGTATAACTGTTAAATTACAAGGGAATTAGTGTAATGGATTCTTCATACAGTGGTTATTTCCAAGCCACATAACTAGGCCAAACTAGTAAGCTGATAAAAACATTATAAATAAATAATGAAATAAATAAATTCTGTGAACAACACACAGCGCCATCTAGCCCCGTGGTAAGCGACTAAGCTTGTGTTACGGTGACTAGACAACGGATATAATCCTTATATTTATTTTTCTTTTGTAAATACATACATATTATACATAGAGGGACACCCAGACCAGACACAAATATTTATTCTATAAGCATAAATGCTTGCACCCGGCGGGAATCGAACCCGCAACCTCCTGCATTGCAGTCGCGCTTTCGCACGACGCGCCACAGAGGTCGTCATTATGTGACCTAATGGTCTTTTTACGTTCTAGCCTTTAAACTGACTTCCAAAAAAGGAGTAGGTGTTAGTGTGGTGTCGGTCTAGTGGTAGATACTGCGACTTTCATTCCGAAGGTCGATGGTTCCGACCGCGCACCAATGTGTTTTTCTTTAGGAAAAATTTAAGTACGCTATTAACATCGCTCTTATACGGTGAAGAAAAATATCGTGAGGAAACTGCAATGGCTTAGTCACCTAAAAAACCCAGTAATAGGGCTAGTTGCGGAAACACAGAGTAAAAAGTAAAAAAGTAAGTATGGAGTAGGTTCTCAATTCGTCGAGATATTTGTTTTTACGTTTACGTTATAGCTTTTTGGTCAACAAATGTCGCACTGCAGTTTCACTCGTGTCAGTCACAATCCCGCGGGAATATCGGAATAAAAAGTAGTCAATGTACTAAACAAGATCTCCAGCTATCTGCATACCAAGTTTCGTTTTAATCTGTTCAGTAGTTTTTGAAGGAGTAACAGACATACCTAGTCGTTTACTTACTTACTTGCACACAAACTTTGATATATTATAGTAGGATATTTCTTTGGTTATCGCGTTGTTGCTTGAAAATTCTGCCAGACTTCAAGCTCAAAATACACGATAAAACTTACACTGACACTCTACCTTAAACAGCCCACACCTACAGTACACATGGACGAACTTCTTTATATGTGTACTGTAGGTGTGGTCTGTTTTAAGCAGTGACCTCCATAATGCAAGTACGCTGGACAGGAGATCGCACACTGAGCTTACTGCCTATTTGATGTTGCGCTGTTTGCTATTGAAAGTGATGGTGACAGTTCCCGGAACTAATAGTTACGTGGACGGTCACCATGACTATCAATAGAAAACAGCGCAACATGGCGCAAATCAAATAGGCACAAACATCTAATGTCATTTTGTACGGTATAGCAATTCCAGCGTAGGAATAAATATAATAAAATATATAATTTATATTAATGTTATCGACGACGGGTTTTTTTCTTTTTAGATTTAAGTTTTAGTTTTAGTGTTGTTTGTTTTTCCTTTTAATACTGTTACCTATTCTATTTGTGTGTTGTGTTTTATTGAATAAATGATTATTTATATTAATAAATTTAATATAAATTCTACTCGTAAATATAGAGTTCAATAGTTTTAGGTAAAGTGTAAAAACTATATAATATCATCGTGTTTGAACTTCAAGCAGAAACGTTTCGCTCGCTCGATCAATTATCAAACAGCGATAATGCTTCAAAGTGTTTCGTTGTTAAATAGGTACTATCAACAACAAAAGTGGGTATACACCATAAGGTCTAATATAGCTTGCAAGGTAAATTTAAGTTCACTTAGTAAAGATACGACTTTATTGTTGATTGTTACCTACCTACTACCAATCGTCTGATAGCAGTTGAAATTTAGATACACAATAATTGTCACACATTTGATATTTATAGATAAACTTATATCAATGTGTGTATAATATGTTTACTCCACGCTTGGCGCTCGGTTCAAACTAATTTTTCGGCTAACTGGATACCCACTTGTGTTGTTGATAGTACCTATAGCTACTTTGAAAGAGTCATCTGAACCTTTGAGTGTCCATTATTGATTCAATAACTTTCGCCGATCGACCTCTCTCAGAACAGAACTTCAAATACATTTTCAATTTACATAACTCCTTTATAGTCAGGTTTGCATCTTAAAGAGATTTTGTACCGAAGGGGCGCTAATTTAAAACAATATTGTATAATATTTCTTATGTTTTATTGTTCAAGGCATTTTTTTAAATATTTTTATCAGTTTTTTTCTTCTATTTACATAGAAATAAATACAACGTTGAGATCTCGTTCAAATTACCTTGATTACGAAAGTTTCCAATCCTTAATTTTATCTCGGCCGCACAAGCGCCTGTGGCGCAATTGTCAAGCGCGGTACAAAGGTTTTGAATAGTTGCAGGTTTAAGTCCTATCGGGTGGCAACAGTTTGAAAAGCATTTTGATGTGAAACATCTATAGGCGAGGGTAAACCTAAGAGTTCGCGTGGCGATACAAGCCGTGGCGAGGACGTCTTGCTTCGTTTTATGATGATATAATATATATGTACTATACGTAGCGAGTCGATGTTTCAAATCTGCCAGGCGACAAGTGACGGCTAACAATTTTTTTTAACTTTTTTTTCTAATTCGTTTCCGTTATCGATCCTCGATATCGATGTTTATTTTAAATTTCCGAGAGATCCGGTGCAACGGACCGTAATGAATTGAAAATATCGCTAGGTCCAGTGCGACATATCACCGGACCGGACCTCGGCAAACTTGGTATTTTAACCGACTTCTAAAATGGAGGAGGTCATCTATATTCGGATTTTGTTTACCTGTCTGTTACCTGATTTCTCTTCCGCCGGAGCTCAGAGGTCCACTCGTAATGATTGTTATTCTTAGATTTTTTCTATTATCGCGATGTGGATATAAATTAAACTTATTTTTCAGTCAAAAGTTGAGCGTTGAAACAATGCTAAACAACACGCGATTAAAACCGAAAATGAGTTTAATTTCGATTATTTTTCTATTACAAAGGTAGCTTCTACTTGGTCCCATTTATATCGATGAATAATTGAAATCTCTTTGTTTCAGATAAAAATGCTAAGCAAAAAACGTCAGAAGAAAAAACGCGATAAGAGAATAAGCGCCGTCCGATGGAGGGGAAAAATATAACTTAAGTGTATTGTGATAAAGTTTAAAATGGCGTTTAACCAAGTTGGTAGAAACACGAACAGAGATTTGTTATTAGTGATATTGTTCTTGTGTAGGACAATCGTTTGTGACAGTCGGTGTCCAAAGTACGCTGAGAAACCTCTTGAGACGAGAGTGGAAGATGCTACTATAGTTTTTAGGGCGGTTGTAATTCAAGCACATTTTCAGGTGAGTTTATTTCACTGAACTCTATATGTCCAAGTACGCTGGAATTGCTATACTATACTTAATGATATTCGATCTTTGTGCCTATTTGATCTGCGCCATGTTGTTGCGCTGTTTTCTATTGAAGGTTATGGTCCAATTGACTATCCACGGAACTATTAGTTCCGTAGACGATCACCATCATCATCAATAGAAAACAGCGCAACATGGCGCAAATCAAATAGGCACAAGATTCAGTACTCGATTTCCTGTCCAGCGTGTATTATGGAGGTCAATGGCTTATTTCCAAATAAGTAGCTGTAAGTTCCGATCCTGTATAAATTACATGATCGATTTCTAAACGATTATGTAATTTATACATTGTTCTTAAAGAATAAATATATTTGACTTTGACTTGGACTGTGTCATGGTGTCTATATGTGCAATAGTAACTAAAATTTTCTTGTACCCAGAAAAGACAAATGATTAGTAGGTATTTTTTTACGTACCTAACTCATTAATAATATGAAGAAAGGAAACGTAAGCCGCAAGAATCTATGTTGGATCGTAGGTAGGTACATGATTAGAAGGAAACTAATATTAGCCAGGTCCGGTAATAAACCTTTTTTCTGACGTTAGTTGTAGGCTAAGACGAAATACTGATGATTGATGAATTGACTAGAAATTAAGACAACAAAAGATAATCATTTACTCAGAATAGCGCACGTCTGCAGTGTGACTGTGACTGTGTATCTAACACCTAAGACTATTGAAAATAACCACAATACTAAGCGTCTCTCAGCTAAGCCGCGTACAACCACACAGACAGACGGACACGACAAAACTGTAATGGTTTTTTGTTTCCTACTAAAACCCTAAAAAATCAAAAGGTCTAACAATTATGATTTATGTTAAGGAATTGAGAGAAAAGTATTATGTAAATTAAGTTAACTAAAATAATTTGTTCGATGTGAATAGCATTGAGAATTTACAGTTACAGTAGATGTGGTCTAATAAGAGATTTTAGCGAACACTGGGCCCCCGAGAGAAATGCAACCGCGAACATCGCCCAGTTGTGAAGCATTTAAAACAGTGTACATACCAAACGAATGGCAGCGATTACTAAGATTAAAATCATATAGTACAAATCAAATTATTAATAACATCAATAAATAGTTGCGATAACATAAATTCCCAACGAAACACCGTAAATTCAAACCGATACAACCTCAAAATTGAAAAGCATTTATCAAAGTAAGTAATAACTGGAAAATTCAGATACCTCGAATTGACTGCGACATCTACGAGCATCTGTGAATAATCGCTTACTAAGCATTCGGTTGCTGACGTAAAACCTACCTTAAATTGTACCTTTAGAGTATATTTTACCTTGCAGGTGAAGAAGACGGCTATTTCTTATTTTTCGATGGTATCTATCTTTCTTATAGGCGCTTAGGATTTATATGAGATATAGGTTAGGGTTACTTATTACAAGCTTGAATGACTTCTATAAATATATGAATACTGTAACGCAGCGTCCTACGTGGACGATTGGATGCGAACGCGATTGCTAAGCGATCCGATCCGGTGCGGTGCGGAAAGAACAAACAATTGATAGCTATTGAAGTGTCCTACGTGATCAAACGCACGTAAGCTGCGTTGGGGCGCGATTCTCGACTGTTCATTGTTTCCGCACCGCACCGGATCGGATCGCGTTCACATCCGATCGCACATGTAGGACGCTGCGTAAGACATTTCACATAGCGCCATCTAGATCAAACTTCGTATTCTATGCATATAAAATTCAAAGTTCTGACCGATGGACTGATTGACTGAAATATATGTATATATCAACGCTCTACCTAAACCGCTGGTCCTATAGTCATAAAAGTTAGAGGGTTTGTTCCTTGTGATGTGTACTTATAGAAAATCTTGCGGATTACGAACTTCGCGGGTGAAACTGCGGGACACTGCTAGTTGACTCTAAAATGTATGGTAACCAAATATAAAGTTTTAACTGCAGTTCAGTTGCAATTAAAACACACTTTTAATTATATTAAAATGTATTTTAAACACGATAGCTAAGTATTTAACATGTTAAAACCTTTTTTGGTATCCTTTTACGTCTGCACTGGATAATATGGCATATCCATAATTGAAATTGAAATTGAAATAATATCCAGTACCCCCCCCCCCCCCCCCCCCCCCTAAGATATCCAATAGGTAATATAAAATTATAAGACACTAGCTGACCCGGCAAACGTTGTTTTGCCTTATAAATTATAGATAGTAGCCGATTCTCAGACCTACTGAATACGTATACAAAATCTCATAAAAATCGGTCAAGGCGTTTCGGACGAGTAGGTGCGGTAAGAATAGAATAGAATAGAATAGAATTTGAATTTAGAACCCCATATTCTTTGAGACGCAGTCAAATAGAATATGGCTACGGTAGTATCTGCTACAAGGTCTAATTTTAGATAACTTTAGTACGTAAATCGACGGTCAGGAAGTAAAAGCAAATGAAAAACAATAATGGAGCTATTTATCTTGACCTTTCTTTAGGGGTACAAACCGCGATATAATTAGAGGCTAGTTTATACCTTTCAAAGCTAAAGGAATTAAAATAAAGGGCGCTCCCTTGAGTGTTTGTTTATGTTTTGTTTTATTGGGTATTATTTGGACAGCGCAGGTAGAGAGTAAACTTTGTTATTCGTACAGGTGCGTGCGTGAATTGTTTAAATTCAAATATTTGTGTTTCAGTTATTTTTGTTTGTATGTGATTGTGAATGTTAAATGACGTGATTTAAAATTGATAATTAAATAAGCCTGAAAATGTGTATGGCTATTATTTTGCCATTGCTCGCGAAAGGGTTAAATAAATTAAATTACAAGGGAGCAGTAACCTATTTTAGAGTGTAGCTATCCATTTTAGATTATAATATTGTTTTTTTTTTGATGTTTTTTTTTAAATAATATTATTTTTTAATGGTTTATTTTATTTTAATACTTATGTATAATGTATGTAGGTAACTATGTAGGTAACTACTATGTACTAAAGACACTGATTTAGTAAGTAGGTATACTATTATACACTGAAGTAGATAAGATGATTTAAGTTAAATAGATATAACAAATTGAATTTGAATTAAGTATCTACTACATACAAAATAATTATAAGTAAGGACTAATAAATTTGTGAGGTAAAATTTATTTATAGAGGCGGTTAAAAGTGCCCATTTTTTATTTGAAATATTCTTACTTTAAACTTTACTTTTATTAAGTAAGCTTTTTTTTTCCTAAAAAATATCATCAACAATGAAAAACTTCTGAACTAAGCTTATTTCAGTATAAAACAAACAACATTCGAGACAGTTTTTACGTACAGTACCTAGATACTATTGAAGTTCATTTCTTCTGTAATTAGGTTCAGTAAAAACATTAATTACACACTCGATTAAGCGCCGTTCCTAACTTTAAATGTTTTGTATCTTCTTGTCCTCTTTGGTTGAGAAAAATATTTAAAACAATAGAAAAATACAGCCGAATACAAAACCTTATATTTTGAACGGACATTTTGCCCTAAAATCCTGACTCATTGGTTTTTCTCCTCCTATCTGTGGCAAATAGGCCGCGCACAACGCGTGCCACGTTGCGGTTAATTTGCTTATATAAAACATCGGTTAGTACCTATTATGAGGAAGTACCTACTTTTATGAAATACATACAAAGAGACGATCGATCGACGCGAGTGAATTCGCCTGAGGTTGTACGAAGCTTTATGTATGCGTGTCCGCTTGACTGACGGGGTTGATCAAAAACCTATCAAAAGCCGGACAGGCCGGACTTGTATATATTTGACTGGACATGACTGTAAAAAGCCGGACATGAATTAAAAAGCCGGACATGTCCGGCTAAAGCCGGACATCTGGCAACCCTATTAGGGCGGTGGAAATTGTTTTTTTTTTGTTAGCTCTTTTTGTTTGTTCCACTGGCACTGCAGGGCAAGGGCCTCCTCTTAGTAGAGGGTTTAGGCAGTGAGATACCACGGGAGCCTACTCCGAATTGACATAGATGCGCGATCGGCCGGATTCCGAACACGAATAGTTTCTGTAAATATCTATATTTTAACCTACTTTTAAAAAAGGTGGAGATAATAATAATAATAATATTTACTCGCATGCGCTTATAACAACCCCTCCCTTTGAGATTAAATTGAGCTCGAAACAAGTGTTAAGTATAAAAAGACTAGAGAGACCGGGACCGGAAATTCGAAAGACTGGCGGATTGAGCCGCGTTCCCAACGGTAAATGGAAATGACTCTTTCGACTTTTTCAAACATTTATGGGTATGGAAAGGATCAATGTAATGTACGAGATATGCATACTCGCACAGCAAACGTACGGCTGTGAAAGAAAATATATCTATATGTATACTTCTATACCAATATTATAAAGAGGAAAGATTTGTATTTGTGTGTGTGTGTGTGTTTGTTATGAATAAACTCAAAAACTCCTGGACCGATTTCAAAAATTATTTCACCATTAGAAAGCTACATTCACTTTGAGTAACATAGGTTACTTTTGATTTCGATATTCCTACGGGATCGGAACTTAAGCGGGTGAAACAGAGGGGCCGCAGCTAGTGCATAATAAAATTGTTTACATTATCTCTTTTGCACTAACACTGAATGGGGAGAAGGGAAGGAGGCCTTTGCCTTGCAGTGGGACAAAATAGGCTAAAAATAAAACAAATAAATAATATCTCTTTTGTAAGCTTTTAACCGATGTTGTAAGCTTTTTAAAGCGCGAAAGAGATAAAAGAGTCATTTCTCTTTGGCGGTCGGAATGTGACTTGAAGAACAACGGCACCAATATTCGTGTATTGGAAAATCTTATGAATCGGAAATCGGAAATGTGGAAAATTGTATAGGTACCTATATGCTTAGATGAAAACAAAAAACAGCAGATACCACCGCCATTGACACAACGAAGATTTAAAAAAAAACAAGAAAATAACGCGTCCACCATTTTGATTGACAACAAAGAGCTCCAGAATAGAAAACCAAAAGTTTCCTCCTAAAAACTACTGCGGGAAATGTCGTGTCCCATTCCGGTACATTGGCAGTCCTTTAAATCGTTTCGGGTGTGATGGTTAGTAGAGCGCAATTTCTCGGTACTCACTCATTCGTACAGACCTACATCAGACCCTCTAATATTCAAACAGAACTTTAGTTTCCGTAGGTAGGTACTTGTACACTGTACAGTCAGACAAAAAACGACATAATATTATTTTAATAATAAATAATAATATTGGACATTGTTACGGTAGGCGCCATAATCATCACAATCACCACCACCATGATGTGATAGTAATGGTTTGGCTACTCGAGGAGCCAAACCATTACTATCACATCACTATAGCTCATGTTGTTTTCATCCGTAGATTTTTTAATAATTTTACCCGATGCGGTGGTTTTCCTTGACTGCATTTTATCGTGCAGACAGGGATAATTGCCGGCTTGGTGTCCAAAATTGTTATTGAAAAGGGTCTCTACCTGTTGGCTTCGGCTCCACGCACGCCTTTCAAAAGTCCGGGGCTCCATAGTCCCGTGACACTGTACGTATAACAGACATTATAGTAATATTATTTATTACTAGCTGCGCCCCGCGGTTTCATCCGCGTAAGTCCTGATCCCGCGGGAATTACAGGATAAAAAGTAGCCTATGTGTTATTCTAGGTGTCCAGCTATCTATATTCCAAGGGTTCAGTAGTTTTTGCGTGAAAGAGTAACAAACATCCATACAAACTTTCACATTTATAATATTAGTAGGATTTAGAAAATTGGTGCCATCGGCATCTTAATCAGACATTGGTACTGACCGCGCACGACTGTCGTTTTTCCTTAAGAAAAACTATGTGCGCTTTTAACGTCTCCATAACATCCCCACCTGCGTCTTAATATCAAGTGGCCCAATTAGGAAACTGCGTATGAAAACGGCCTAGCGAAACCTTTCACCTTTTATCATTGTAAAAATAAAAAATAAAATAGAGACGCACACTGATAAGGCGCGTCGGAGGCGCGTCGCCGTAGCGTTGCGGATTACTTTTCTTTTGACCACAGAATAGGCAATAGTCACAATGACGCGACGTATCAGCGTGGGTCTAAGCTATAAGTGTTTTAAATTTGTTTTTTTTTTTATAAATTATTTAAAATCACATATTGTTCTTAATAAGTAAGTATGAGACTGCATTCCCACGCGTTTGTTGAGAACGAATAAAAACGCTCTATATTTAAAAAAATATATTGACTATTTTATTACACCTAGTGATAAAAATGTTCCTATACTTTGGTAGATTTTTTATATTATTTCATTTATTACCAAAAAATATACAATTGCAATTTTTGGTCCGTGAAAATTGCATTAAACTAATTGCTATAGAAAACATGAAAGAAAATAAAATACAAAATTATAAGTATCCAATTTTGTAGCTGACTCTACCTACATAGAGATTCAAAAACAAAATCGACACTGTGGGCTTGTGCTGTGGCTAAACTGAGGTAAACAAAGACTGTGGGTAGTTTGCAGTCAACCGTCACTCTATATACATGGTCGATTGCACTTTACGAATTGTCAATCGAATTTTATTGATTGTCTTTGGTTTTAAATTGATTTGTCGCCGTCAGGTATCTATTCTATCTTGTAATAACAACAAAACTAGCTGACACGGCGAACTTTGTTCCGCCTTATAGACAAATAAATAAACTTATAAACTATTAGCATCTGGCAGCATTGACTGTAATACCTTGTTGGACAAGATTAACTTGAGAACTCCTTCTAGTGTACGCTCTAGTAATATATTACTTGCAACGAGTGTGTGCTGCGTTTAATAATTTGAGCGATGATTTAGACATTTACTTATTTTGTACCAGTGTGGCGTCGACGAGACGACGGTTGGCCAGCGTTTTCTTTGGGAAGGATCACTGAGATCATTTTTTTTTT
The DNA here is from genome assembly GCA_958496205.1 of Idaea biselata. Lineage (NCBI taxonomy): Eukaryota > Metazoa > Arthropoda > Insecta > Lepidoptera > Geometridae > Idaea > Idaea biselata. The sequence continues at coordinate 18,147,397 of OY292400.1, read as the reverse complement.
TTAATTCTTTGAACAACACACAGCGCCATCTAGCCCCGTGGTAAGCGACTAAGCTTGTGTTACGGTGACTAGACAACGGATATAATACTTATATTTATTTTTCTTTTGTAAATACATACATATTATACATAGAGGGACACCCAGACCAGACACAAATATTTATTCTATAAGCATAAATACTTGCACCAGGCGGGAATCGAACCCGCAACCTCCTGCATTGCAGTCGCGCTTTCGCACGACGCGCCAAAGAGGTCGTCTCTCGTCGTCGTCTTCTTTAAGAGGAGTATATACACCAACGACCTTGAAACTGAAAATCCCTGTCGGGCTCATCGAAAATTGTTGATTATTTCATGAAGGAATGTCGTAGAACTTTTTTTTGTGCACAGATTGTAGGTGACATTGTTTCCTACATTTTGGTGTAGTTTTAAGACAAGAACCTCCTATTGGTGCAAAGCCTATCAAAATTTTAGACAAAAAATGTCTGATTTGGCTAAAATGTCGATAGGCTTCAATACGTTTCGACATATTTGTATGGAAACTGCACTAAAATATCGGAAACAATGGCGCCTACAATCTGTACACAAAAAAAAGTTCTACGACATTCCGTCATGAAATAATCAACAATTTTCGATGCGCCCGACATGGATTTTCAGTTTTTCAGAATAGGGCCCTTAAATATAAATATTGCACGACGTTACACACAGCGCAATCTAGCCCCAAACTAAGCACTAGGCTTGTACTATGGGTACTAGACAACGGATATACTAAATATTATACTTTTATTTTTGTAAATACATACATATGATACATAGAAAACACTGAATATCCCATGTCTTCGGACCGTGGTGAGTCCTAGGACATGTTGGTTTCCTCACGATGTTTTTCCTTCACCGTAAAAGCGATGTCATTCTCTCATTTATTTATTTTTTTCTCTTGTTTATTATTGGGATCACTTTATTGTTGTCTGTTTTTTTTCTTTTTTATTGTTATTATTGTTGTAATTTTTTTTCCTTTATATATGTATTATACTGTTTATATATTGTTGCTTTATAGATTTTTTGTAGCGTGTTGATTCTTTGCGTGTTGATTTCATACACTTTTATTTGTATGTTATTTCTATTCGTGGGAACCTCTAATTGACTCTTCGGTTTTTAGTTTTTTAAGTTATATCGTTAAGCAGCTGTTGGTTCTCCTAAAAATTAAATAAATAACTTATTCTATGTCCGTTTTTTAGGCTACCTCCCCACCAATTTTCAACCAATTTTTTTTCGGTTTAGCCGTTCTTGAGTTATAAATAGTGTAACTAACACGACAGATTGATGTACTTACAAATACGTTTGTCTTAAAATATAACAGAAATAATTCACACGTAGTCAGTACGTATGAATATATTCTAATAACTAATCTATACTAATATTATAAAGAGGCAAGATTTGTATTTTTGTTTATGTGTGTGTGCGTGTGCGTCTGTAGGTTTTTTTATGAATAAACTCAAAAACTACTAGACCGATTTCAAAAATTCTTTCACCATTAGAAAGCTGCATTCACCTTGAGTAACATATGCTACTTATGATCCCAATATTCTCACGGGATCCGGACTTGCGCGGATGAAACCGCAGGACGCAGCTAGTTAATAATAAATATATTTATTAATGTAGGGACCAAACAGGTTAGATGATTCTTACGTCAATATATTAGTAGCAAAGTAACTTTTCTTAAATTTGCTTCGAAGTACAGACTGTCTATCTTGTCTTCCTTTATTATAAACTAGCTGCGTCTCGCAGTTTCACCCGCGTAAGTCCCGATCCCGTGGAAATATCGGGATCAAAATTAGTCTATGTTACTCCTCGATAATGTAGCGTTCTTTTGGTGAGTTTATTCAAAACAAACATACAGACACACACACACACACACACAAATACAAATCTTTCCTCTTTATAATATTAGTATAGATATAAAAATCGATTTTTTTATTTGACATAGGTACTTTCGTCCTTTCTTCACTTAAGAAAATAAGCAAAAGTAAAATGCACCCCAACGTATGCCGTTTATTGTGAATCGTACATATCAATACAAATTGTCGATAATAATAATTATCTCGTCAATTATTCTCATTCCTTTCATTGAGTTTGATTGTTTATTTTGTGACGTTAACAAATTTTAATATTCATATTACTGCCATCGGTTTTCAAATTATTGTATTTGATATGAAGCGTGTTGATTGTTCATTTGCAATTTTAACTAATTAATCATTTTACGTAGGTAGGTACCTGAATTAAAAAAACTTTATAATAAACTAGCTGCGCCCGCGGTGTTAACGGCGTAAGTCTCACTTCCGACTTTTCAATATATTTCGAACTCGTCTCTGTCACCAGTTCCAAACTGTTCGGGAAATAACTCACACACCTTTAAAAATAATGGATCAAACTTCGAACGTGTCCCGGCCCGTTTTTTATCAGGCGAGGCCACTCCAGACCAGACGGGCAGGCCGTGGGAACCGTAGTGTCTGAGTCCGATGAAGCCTGTCGTCGCCCGAGACCCAATCAGTGCGCACTGACCTGGCCTGGTTTGTGGTATAACGGGTCATGAGACCTCAGCTTTATAATACCCACCATCTAAGTAATCCAATTTTGTAATAATATTCGTAATTTGTTTGTTTCAGAGTAAAACGCTAGACTTAGCTCTAGTGTCAATATATAGAGGAGGAGTAGAGCTAGCATCAGTCAGCCAGTATGCGGGAACACCTTACAATACCACAGATAGGTAAGTTTTATTTCACTTTACCATTTTAAGTTAACAGGGCAAACAATATGTTAAAGTTAACACACTTTCACACTAAATGTGCTACGTTATCAAAACACAATCAAACTGTACATGGCATACTATAGAACTTAAAGAAATTAAATAAAATAATAATAAAATAAAAAAAAATAAAAAGAGAAATAAACAAAATCACACACAAAACAAACCATCACCCAAAGCGTCCTGCCTGACCCATAGTCCCAAGCAAGCTCGCGGCGTTACCCCTCTGAATCGCCAAACTGACCCGCTGAGAGAGGAAACCCCCGGCCCTGGGGTCCCCAGAGGCCTCGCAAAGACGATATTAAACGTTATTATACCTAAAACGTATCTAAAACGAAACTTTAGATCTCCATACTCCGATATAAATAAAAACTTTAGCATTTACAAACTACGTTTATTAAATTGTAGACTACGATTTGACATGTAGGTATCTTCCTGTAGAGGTACGGACCCAAAAATTAACGAATTTTACACACAGTTTAATTTAAAAAATGTCTTCTTTTATTTTTTTTACACCATAAATCATAACGACTTATAACTTATTCACTTTAAAATAGAATAGTACAGATTTGAAGACAGAATGGAGTATCAGGTACCTATACCTAAAAATAGGTGGTAGTTACTATTTTCAGATGTAAGAATTTTGAAAAAATCTTGTAATAGATGGTTTCTTTGAAAATAGATTATGTGAAGAAATGCAACGCACCGCAACCATTTAAATTAAAGGATATATTATGAGACAATCCATCTTCAACTCTCAAAACGACAGGCGTCTGACTAATTATGAACAAATTATGATGTCAGCGTAACACAAAATCAGGTCAACGACCAAATTTCACAGTGCCTTTGACTTAAACAAGGTACCTACCTACTTTACCCTTGTCTTTAGTATAAACCTTTGATCTCGTGTAAGACAGACTGAAATGTAAGTAACATACATAAGTTACTTAATCTACTTAAGTAGATTGTACAATAATAGGAGATAACAACTAAGTAAGTAAGCTAAGTAAGGGAGGTTCGATGTTAGGCCGTAGTAATAAAACGGTTAACAAAACTCTGCGAGTCTGAAAGCCTGATAAATAATAGTTTTTTCTTAGAAATACTTAGAATGCGAATAGACCTGTGGTGCAATTATTATTGGATTTGATTATTGTTTTATTTCATTTAATTTTATCTTATTTTAATTTAATGAATTTGTTTTATCGTATTATAAGATTTATTTATTTAATTTCGTTTATTTTTTTTTTATTTTACTGTTATTAATTTTCATATTTAATTTGATTTGGTTTTAGTCGATATTAATTTCTGAAAAATCTGTATCTTACAAAGAAAATATAATTATGTGATAGAAGAGCGAAAACACTTGATACAAGTAGTATAAATATTACTCAATAAGTGTTTTCAAAATGTATAAAATGATAATTTCTTTTAATTAAGTTGAAGTTTTCGGAAATATTTTGTTTTATTTATTATTATTAATTGGCTTGCGTATTACACGGAATGTAAAGGTTCAAGGTTCATGTCCTGTCGGGTGCAATTTTTTTTTGAAAAGCATTTATTTAGATAATAATCAGTAACGCACTTAAAAAAACAGTTTGTATTTAATTTTGAAAAAAATCTTTTTTAATTCGCATCCAAGAATACCTATACTTTTTGTCTTGTACGTAAAAATACAATACAAATAAATTGCTATATATAAACCTTTTTAATTGTACCTACTACATTATTGCTGTGCACTGTGCACAAGAAACCATAAGATTAGTGAGAAACTTAATTATGTCGGTAAAGTCTCACAGATCGAGAGCCCTATAATCAAATTTTCTAAGTGTTTCGTGATTGGAATACAGTTGCCTGCATTTAACATTATTGGTAACTTTGAAGCTTGGTTTGTGGTTCTTCTTCGTCTCTTCGTATAGTGGTGTGGCTCACCTAGTGTTAGGCTTGGCGAAAACGGGCGACCGACCACAGGCACTGGTGGCCTTGCAAAATGTCAAGGTTGCAGAATGTTATGGTCTCAGAATGTCATGGTCTCAGAATGTCCATATAACACTTAGTAAAATAAGAGGCACCACGTGCCAAAATGGTACTACCAGATTGTTCAAACCAGTACCAGACTGGAGCAATTAAGTAGCTGACCACTCGCACCTCTAAGAGAAGCCAGTCGTTAAAGCAGTAGTGCCCGCCACCGACTACTTGTCGTCGCTACGAGCCACACAAGACTGCAAGCAGAGAGCGGGTTATATTAATGTGGCGGCTTCCGAACACCGGTAGCTGTCGTTTGCTTCTGACACTGTAATGTGGCAATAGCACCGAATATCTAATCCAACAGAACAACAGCTTCATACAACCCCGCGACGTAAGAACTTCACTACATGCGCAGCTATGTGTGCGTGACCTCTCTCACCGACAGTGTGCCGACGGGTCCACGTAGGTGAACCGAGTAGGCGCTTCGTGCGGCCGGGCGGCCTCGGCAAACCCGAGTGGAAAGCGGTGAGAGGTCACGCACACATAGCGGTACATGTAGTGGGGTACCTACCGCCAGCGCCGCCGGGCCGCGGGTTTGTATAAAGCTGTTGTTCTGTTGGATTAGATATTCGGTGGTAGTAGCGTGCGACAGTTACCACAGTGGCTGTAGTCGGTGGCCCCGCGCACTGCCACCATATCTATGAGTATAAATCAAAATTGAATTTATTTGAATGATGTATTGCTGTAATTTAATATTTGGTATACGAAAAAAAAACACACTTGACCTTATGATGTATCACCTTAATTCACATAGATACGCAAAAAGTACAATCCCCGCCAAAAGTTTTATCTGAAAATAATAATAACTTTATAAAAATAAAGTTATAATCACTAACAAAAGTGCTAATCTAAAACAAAAAGGTAAACTGATCGTCATATGCTGTGGATCGTTTTCACGTATTCATTCTTCTATCATTTACACGCTGGTTAACATAACAATAGAATAACGGGCCCACATTTCGTTTTGTTAAGAATTTAAATGAGGCATTTAGTTTTGTGACGACCGAACGTTTTTGTCCAAATATTATTATAATAACTTTTGTTCGTGAGTGTGTTTTAGGGATAAAGGATTAGAATAACTAGGGTACAGTCGAAAGCTTAATCGTAAGGCTTTTAAAAATGTTGTTGAGTTCTAGGTAAAATGTTTTCAAATAAACCTGGCTATGCTATTTCAGGCAAATTTTAACATGAAAAATTCGGTATTTTTTAAATGATTTGTAAATGTTTTTAAAATTTAAAGCATTTATTTTATTTACGGGTGAGACTCAAGACGTAAGTCTGGTTTATAAAAGTATTCAAGTTTTACCCCTCTATTTATTAACCGACTACGGCAAAGCCAAAGGAATGGATTTTTCTTATGTTTTCACGTTGTTGGATAGAAATATTTGTTTTATTTTGTTTTTAGTATTTGTTATTATAGCGGCTATAGAAAAACATATTTTGTAACACGACATTCAAATAAAAAAAAAACAACAAAAAAGGTGAGAAAAAAAAAACAAACAACACTAAAACTAGATAGAAATCAAACTCATTTTTTGATAGTTTTTTCTTCTGTTTTCGCGATGTTGGATAGAAATTAAACTCATTTTTCGGTTTTCGGAAACACCACGCCATTTAAACCGAAAAATGTCTTTAATATCATTTTACTCATTACTTTCATTATTCATTACTTCTAGCATTGTTTCAATGCTCAACGATTCGAGACTTTGACAGGTTTCATCTTCAGGATTGACGCGATTATAATCGAAAATTTTTTTATCCAAAAGAACACAACCATGTTTATAGTTATTTTTTATTTTAAGTTTAGAGGTGTTAGCTCTTTTTGTATATTATTATTATTATAATAAGCAGCTGTAGGGATTTTTTGATACTTAGAAGATTATAGTACAAAGTTTTAAAAATAAACTTTGTCTAAAAATAAATTCCCCTAACGGCCCAGCTATTTTAAATTCCTTCCATATTTTTATCACCTTTATCGATGATTATACCAATAAGTACCTCCCTTACCTACAAAGTTGGGAAAGTTTAACGTGACTAGAACAATAGATATACTGTAGGTACTTGGGAGACCGAAGCTGTGAGTTTCTGTAATGCGGGGTATATTGGAAACTAGAGATGTTATGGATAGGTATCTGGATGCGACAGGTATATTATGAAGAATAATTACATATATCGGTTACGAATACAAGTTTTTATAGATTTTTCTTCTGTTTTGCTATGTTGGTTTTTCATTGTTAGTTTGGAAGAAGAAACCTGTAAACGTCTCCAAACGTTCAGCATTGAAAGAATGCTATAAACAAAATGCAATTAAACCCAAAATGAGTTTATTCCTGAAAAATCGGTGGCGATCTTTTACGAGTTCCTTTTTTACTTTTTGAGGTACAGAACCCTGGGTGCCCTTTCGATCGCATAATTTTTTTTTTCATAATGTTGTTTGGCATAAAAGTTTCAGCATAAAGTTTTCTCGCATAAATAGTGATCGGCATAATGTTATAATCGCAGAATGGTTTCATTGGCATAACGTTAACTTTCTCTAATCTTCTTTATCATAATTTTGAACAGCATAAATGTATAGGACATAATTGTTATACGCCTAAAGATGATTTATCATAAAACACAAAACGCATAATGGAGGTATCCATAACCGCTAAAGTCATAAACATACATGATAATAAATTGGACTAAGTTTATTTAACAAATGAAAAGACACAATGGTAATAGTCATCTTTAATCAAACTTTAGGTGTGAAGATTGGTGGCGAAGTTACGTTTCCCCATACGTAATACTGACCAAACCACGTCGCTATATCGTCTGTAACAATCAATGAAGAGTAAAAGTTTTAAAGAGCTTCATTCACTGAATTCGGTCATATTAACGGGCGTTTTACCCAAACTAGGAGTACGCAGAAAACTATACAGAGCACCCCGACTAGGATAGGTTAGGTTCATATTAGAACATGATTACGCACAGCGCTTTGGCGAGCGAGCGAAGCGAGCGTGCCGCGGCAGCGGTCGCCAAAGCGCCTAATATTATAAATAAACAAGGTGTTGTGTATCAAAATTGAATTTTATATGCAATTCATAGCAAAGTTTGTGAACTACTACATAATATGAAATGATATTCTAAATTTTAATATGATATTGATTTTAACTCATTTTACATTGGTTAACATTATGGTTTTTTATGCTTATGACTTGTAATCTTTATGCCATAAGGTGAGATGCCAATAAATGTTATGATTAGTAATCGTTATTCTAAAAACATTTATGCAAGAACATTTTATGCTAATATATCATTATTTTAAACGAAGTTATGCGAAATTAAATTATGCCTAATGATTTATTCTAAATGAACGTTATGCGAAAAGAAGAGTATGCCAAAAAACGTTATGCAACCTTACATTATGACTCTTAAATTTATGCAACCCAATATGGACCCCAGAACCCTTGGAACGAAACTACAAAAAAAAGAGCCGTCACGCGGCCTGGCAGATGTGAAACATCGACTCGCTAGGTATAATATAATAGTAGGAGTTCGGAGTCGACGGAGTCTGATTAACGAGTGCTGCATCAGCCGTTGTACTCTAGATGTCCTTTTGGAGTATTGTTGATTAAAAAAAACAAAGACAATTAACAAACAATTTAAGATTCTGAAATAAAAAAAGTTTCTTAAGTATCATAGTAGGTACATATTTTATTCCATCATATACCTACCAACTTATAGCGTGGCAAGGCGTCGCCATGGTCTGTATCGCCACGCGAATTTTTAGGTTTACCTGTGCCTATAAATTAATGTTTCATCAATATATGTTTACCTATCAGATTTTGTAACGGTTACGGATTTTTTATTTATTTCGGATATCCGATAGTTTCGGTTACGGTTACGGAGCGCCCTAACATCCCTATTCGGAACGAAACTTTCATCATTCCACGTAATAAAACTAAGGATCATAATAACCAATAAGCTCTGAACTTTCCGATATTACCGGTGTTATGGTTTGTTTCACGAGTTTAGGTATATTCTTGTCTTTTATGGGTTCACTACGCCACTTCGAAACACTTTAGGTACATCGAATGACATCCTCTATGACACTCATAAATAAGTAATTTATGATTTAGATTTTTCTTCTGTTTTCGCGATGTTGGATAGAAATGTAACTAATTTTTCGGTTTTAATTGCAATTGAATCGTGCATGACTGTCAAATTGATTGAATTGTCTGTACCTACCTGTGATTTTAATCACAGGTCTCGAAACGTTGAGCGTTGAAACAATGCTAAAAGTAATAAACATCACGCGATTTAAACCGAAAATTGAGTTTAATTTCTATTAAACTTCGCGCAACCGGAAGAAAAATCTAGTTTCTATATAGGTATATTTAGTATATTAAGTACCTACCTACCAATTTAACATTCAAAATACTGCGCAAAATGTATGTGAGATAGTTAAACCATGTACTCAATGTAACTAAAGCAATATACTTCATAGAAATTATAGAGCTACATACATACCTACTTAATTATGAAACAATGTTGCCAGGCTGATATCAGCCCAGTTTCTAAATCTGAACCATTTAATAACTTCCACAATTGGATTATACCACTCGCAAAAGTTTCTGCTGCATTTGTAGTTTATATTTCCATAGCTTTGGTCGAACATTGTAACTAGGTACTTTAGAGTAAAGATTTTCACCAAATTTTGAAAGTTTTACGGACACGATACAGGCTTTATGTCCGGAAGCGGGAATTCCTGACACGATCTTTTCGCGTCACTTTACACGTTTAGTGCAAAATTTTCTTCTCCATGGCAGGCAGTTCCTGCTTATGTGACTTAATCATAAAAACAAGACAGGTCTAATTATGGTTTTTAGCCTGTTCTTTCAGTTGTTGAACTGCTAAAATTGTTATCTTTCAGAATAATGATGATTTTAAATCATATTATTAAACTTTAGTTTGAAAAAGGAAACTGTTTGTTTGAATTGAAACTACTAAATAGTGATTAAAATGTATACCTACTCAACCTTTTCGACTTCCTGGAGCGCTAAATTGCTACTCCCGAGCAAATCAAACCAATTTGATTGCAAGGAAATGTTTGAGGGAAAAACGTAAATGTGTGGTGAGAGCTGGACCTTAATTTACTTAGTAGATTGAAGTGTGGTTTCGACTAACTTCCTGATACTTAAGCGAACTTACTTATAACGAATTAAGACTTTCCTTTACCAGTTGGGTACGTTTTGACCACCATCTCCTCAGATTCATTTGATTATACCCAAGCTGATATGTCGCAGCGAAGACATGAGACGCATGCATGCGTCATCGAAATCCCTTTGGGACTATCGCCGATTCAGTGATGTGCGTGCACTGTACCTCACACTATAGTTTCATTTTTATTTTTTTGTGAAACCAAAGATGAGCGTTTGATCACTGTCTCATATGGTGGTAAATGATGATATGGTGTAACATGTAGCACACTCTTCAAAAGGATAGGAACAAGTTCCGCCAGTTTTCTTTAGTGGCTTCACCGGTCTACGTATCGAAATACGGACGAGTCCGCTTGGCGCTACAACTTAGGCCTATGGGTAACACGCCGCCCCCGAAGCCTCCACTAACAAACCCCTTTTGGTCGCCTTTTCTGACGGGCAGGAGATACTGTAGCCATATTCTTTTAGACCCGGGCAACAAGAACTACTAGTTTTTAACAGATTTTTTATAAATATTCATAAATCTTTTTTGTCCCAGACAGGTGAATTTAAAAATCAGCCCACAATTGGGTGGATGCTTCAACTGGAGCATGGCACCGTCACAAAGCGAGCTGGTCGTGTTCTCCCACATCAGCGACCCAGCAGTTGACTTAGAAACTACTCCTCCTGATGGACCCTGGCTCGAGGCCACGTCTGCAGCAGTACCGTGGAGCTTAGGGGTCGATATCGCTATATGGAATGCTGTTGGTACGTACATCTGCATAAAATAAGGTAGAATTTTGTAGTCAACGGACGTCTCAATGTAGCAGTATCGGCAAAAATAATTAGATCTGGGTTCGAGCGATATTTCGCAACGACATATTTCTACCTATCTACTAACATCGCTAAGGTCTCGAAACGTTGAGCGTTGTAACAATGATAAAAGAGATAAACCCCACGCGATTAAAACCGAAAAATGTCTTTAATTTCAATACAACATCGCGAAAACGGAGAAGAATAATCTAGACTGTTTAGTGCGATAAAACGTAAATTTTATGGCATAAATATATTTTTTCCAATGTCTTCATGGTCAGACCATGACAATTTTATTTCTATTCTAATTAGAAGGAAAATAAAAAATCCTTAACTTTGGGGCATAAACATGTTTGCTCGTATGTCTTTATCCAGAGAGAAAACAGTCGACTACCACTGTATCGAGAAAGAGTAGAAAGTAAAATAATAGTCGTTCATGCACTCAAACAGCCAACATTAACATTTACCCCAGAAACGTCTAAAGAAACTTTCGCCAACAAACCTCACAGAAGTTACGAACTATTTCAATATCTCCCGACAGATTCATCTATCAATATTTAAAGCAGTTTCCATCCCGTTAGAACTGCACTGCGGATTCTTGAAGCCGGTAGAATTAATTTTTAAGCTGTGGAGATTTGAGGAGCTGTGGTTGCTTTGTGGATGTAATCGGCCTCTGTGGCGCGTCGGGCGAAGGCTCGCATTGCAGAAGGTTGCGGGCTCGATTCCCGCCGGGTGCAAGTATTTATGCTCAAATTTATTTGTTTCTGGTCTGGTTGTTTCTATGTAGGTATCATAATTTGTAAGTATTTACAAAAAAAAAGAATAATATAATATTTGGTATATTCATTGTCATAGTACAAGCCAAGTGCTAAGTTTAAGGCAATATTGTGCTGTGTGTAACGTCGTGCAATATTTATATTTAATTAATATTTAATCGTCTTATCATTTGAAATGTTTGAGACAAAAGTAAGAAATTCTTTAAAAGGGTCCTTTCTCCATAAAGCAAAATTAGTACCTACTCCTCTAAACGCGTTGGAACGATATCTTACTTCTGTATTAAGGCGAGTGGGAGCTACTTTGGCTATGTAATGCATTTGTCTCGTTCTTGTCAGTGCTTTTCAACGTCAGTGAAAATGTGACAGACACTTTACTTAGCTAAAAGTAATTACTTACTCGACTCGTCTGTAAACGGATGTCACGTTTAAGAACAATGGTTTTTTCCAGACAAAAAAAATTATAGTGTATTCGCGAAATGAAATTATCCGAATTAGCATCTTTCATATATAATTTTACGTTTGTTTTAACATTTTTCGATTAAAAGATATCTCAAATCTACGTATGGGCCTTAGTCAACATCAGCCATCCGCGACATGACGTTTCACATAGCTTTTAAACAATTGCCTTTTAAAACTTAATTTGTCCACATCTCCGAAACGTGCCACTTTAGGACATCATGTGATGGAATATTTTCTGTTTGTCTAGATCTCCTCTATCCAAGTATATAGGTTTCATCATGCGACAAGAGATCGAAAAAAATCAAGATGGCAGATATTGACTATGCCAGAGATTTAATAGGTCCTTTCTATGGAAACTACCGTTTTTCATACCGACATGTTTGAGTCAATTAAGTTGCAATTGCAATCCAGTTGAAAGTTACAGTTTCATTTTGAGTGTATTGTTTACAGCTGTTGCTGTGTTGAAATGAAATTAGGATATTAAATTTCTATTACAGGAATAGCCCCACTGTTTCTTTTAAAAGGACAGTCTCCATACTCTTTCTCCATACAAACGTAGTCGACTGTTTCCTCCCTGGATAAAGACATTAGAGCAAATATGTTTATGCCATAAAACCTATCTCTGTCATGACTATGCCTTTTGATTTTTTATTTTTTATTATTATTTTAATTAGAAAATGAAAAAAATGAAAATGTAAGGGCATAGTCATGACAGATATAGGTATTATACCACAAACATATTTGCTCTAATGTCTTTATCCAGGGAGGAAACAGCCGACTACGTTTGTATGGAGCAAGAGTGACTGTATGTATGAGTATGGAGACTGTCCTCTTAAAATGAATGACTAAATAAATGCTTTAAGGGCCCATATAACCCCAATTGCGTGACAGGGATAGCGCTAGCGAATTTCAGATGTGTTAATGAAGGACGTAGATACACAATATTTTAGAGCGTAAAATCAAACAATTGGTAATTACAAGATAACAAAACATTAATTTTGATTTATAGTTAACCGTCCTAGAAAAATCAGTTCTGGCCTACTGCAGAGGCTTAAGGCAGGAACAAACTAAGGCCACGTACGCAACGTTTACAACGCGCAACGCACTTGACATCTGGACTCTTGAATTTGTATGAAAACCTATGAATTAGAAACGCGCCCTTAGATAAAAAAAAAGAACACACCTTTGAGAATATCATTGCACGCGCCCCACGTTTTTATACCAATCACGCCATAATGCGTTGCATACATTGCGTACGTGGGCTTAGTATGTTTCAGCCTTTATTGTACCAAAACATAAATGAAACAGATATTACACATTCAAAAACTTAAAAATAGTGTGGTACAAGGTGCGGCATTATTGCCTAAGGACAATCTCTTCTAGGCAACCAATTGTACATTCTATTTTTTATTTTTAAGTGCTTAAGCCTGCACTGGGCTTTCAAAGAAATATTTAAAGGAAAAATATTTCAGCAAAAACACAACTCACGATAGACGCAGGGCGGGATTCAAACGAACAACGCATCTTTACTCAATCTGGAAGTACTGACTTTACCAATTAGTCTGCCGGCTTCGGTGACTCATACCTTGAAATGTTGCGGCAGTATCTCCCATCTAATACAACTTGTTGCGGCATGTTTGCGGTACCCCGAAACAATCAATCAACATTTTTTTTCAATTGTAAATTGTTTAAAACCCTGATTTAAAATTATCTTTGTCCTAGGATGGGCGGGATGGGGTGAATGGGGTGCCTGCAGTAAAACCTGTGGCGGTGGAAAACAAATCAGAAGGCGGTACTGCTCAAGACATTCGTGTGAGGGTTACGGGGAACAAGCCAGGCCGTGCAATTTCTTCGAGTGTCAAGGTATGTCTATTGTTATTACTCTTAGGTTTATATTTTACTAGCTGACCCGACACATGTTGTCCTGCTACCCTACACTACCCTAAAACTACCCTGCCTGCCCTCTAAAAAATAAATATAAAAAGCCCTATAGCCTTCTCCTAGTTCTAAGCTACCTCCCCACCAATTTTCAGCCAAATCGGTTTGGCCGTTCTTGAGTTATAAACGGTGTAACTAACACGACTTTTCTTATTTTATAGATTAATTTTGGGATTTATGTATTAAGAAGTTAGAAATCCAGTTTCCGTATATAGGGTATTTGACACATTTCGAATGTCATAGTCATAGTACAATATTAATCCGTTCTACTGGCCCCCACTGGCGGCCAGTAGCATGGATTTTTTAAAATTGGTTTGCTAGCCCTAGTAGGGGTCAAGCAGGTGGAGGCCAGCGAGAATAATGGTTTATAATTTCATTCGGCCGACGAACGTGTGAGTTGGAGTTGATAGACATATCATAAAAGTGTCCACTTTAGTCTCCCAGAAACATGATTTTTCATTGTAGATTGTAGATACTAAGAATTTTACATTTATATTTATGCCTTTACCAACCCTAGTCGGTCGTTCATTTCAAAATACTGTAATATTAAACAATATACCTACACAAAACAAGGTTTCATAACCGATGCGAATAAATAATGACGGCTATTTATCACTCCCTCGGGTTCCGTACAAATTTACACCAATATTAATTTACGTACCGTCACAGTTTATTGAATTTTATGTTTTTATTGCTTCTTACACTTAATCGGCCGATGTGGTAGTACTTTTCCTTGGGGTCTCAATTTCGGTGATTTATTATCCTCATAGGGCAATAATGTTGAGATTTATGAACAAAACGAAATTGCGAAATTTGATTTCGTACATATTTCTTTTTGGCTGTACGTATTAGCTATTTTTCTTCCGTTTTTGTTAGTAGGTAGCTACCTACCGACCTATTTATTTATAAAAAAATATATTGCATTCATAAAAAAACGGGTTTCCTTTTGGAAATGACATATTTTTTCATTGTAATTTATGTTTTTACGCCATCGTCCACGATTTTGTGGAAATGAATGGTACACGAGTTATTGTCGAATGAATTAAAAAAAGCTGGATTGAACTGCTTAATTGCACATACATCCATTTTAAATGCGTACGCATATTTAGTTTCGAGTGAGAAACTATTTAAATTAAAGTTATCCAAGAAGATGGATTGGCCGATTAGGTCCAATATTGTGGCCTCCACGTTCGCCTGATCTGGATCCACTTGATTTTTTTTACTGGGGGTGTTTAAAAGAACAAGTATACAAAAAAAACATAACCACAATTTTATTAAAGACCTGCGTGTACGCGTCCACGAAGCGGCACAACAAATAGGAGAAAACAATTATAATCGTGTCCTAAGAGGAGTACCTATATACGCCAACGACCTTGAAACTGAAAATCCCTGTCGGGCTCATCGAAAATTGTTGATTATTTCATGACGGAATGTCGTAGAACTTTTTTTTGTGCACAGATTGTAGGTGACATTGTTTCCTACATTTTGGTGTAGTCTGGTGTAGTGTAGTCTATCGCTTAATCTGTGGACGTGATGCCCCGAAATGTGCAAAAAAGTAGACATTTTTCAATTTTTACTAAAAAGGACGTACAGCTCGAACCGTTTGAGATAGAAAAAAAAACGTATTCTGGGCAGTCAACCCTTCCCCGCCAGCCGCCCGTGCAGGGATATCCACTGGTCTCCGGACACCCTGTATAGGCACTGCTTAGTGTTAATTTTCTAAAATTTAATACCTAAATAATTAAAATTTATTTTATTGCAAGTACACATCTTACACTTTGATAAATTTTAATTGAAAGCCTATTGTGTTATATTGCCAGACACTGTGTCCAGCTATGGCTGAAAACTCTGCTACATCATCAAAAAGAAGACAGTTTAAATAAGCCACTGAAGTAACACTACCTCAAATTCAATGATACATTTGACGTTTTAAGCGTCATTCATCGACTTATCTTAGCACCCGCAGCGATTGTCATTTCATTTTCACGATAGACTACTGAATAAAAGAACTTAAAGAGAGATAACACTTCTGTAAAGAATTTTATAATGAACGCTTCTACAATAACCTAATAGAACGTAATAGCCGACCCGGCGAACTTTTTTTCCGCCTCAGAGACAAAAAAAATACTATGGCCATCTATGTTTATCTCCTGTTTCCAAGCTCCCTACCAATTTTCAACCAAATCGGTTCAGCCGTTCTTGAGTTATAAATAGTGTTACTAACACGACTTTCCTCTATAGATAATAAGATTTAGGACAAACATAGTACACTACATATGGCAAGATTAATATCCAAACAAAAGATGTGTCTAACTGCAGCAAGTAGGGCGGTATACATACAACTATGGTAATGGCTTAGTTTCAGTTCAGAGCAAACTTGGCAAGTGCCCTTGTTTGTCAAGTGTCTAGTTAGAGTTTCGATGTACAAATTCTATACACAATCTATATCTACATTTACCTATACCGTATTTCGTACTAATATTATAAACTCGAAAGACTGTTTAGTTGTGTCTATGTTTGTGAAAACGTCCCTTCTGCCGACACACATTAGAAGCTAATTGGCATGTAATTTTGGATTGCATTGGTTTTGTGGTTAGAAACAGAATTAGATTAGTAAGCTAGTAGATTTAATAAATTACAATTAAAATTACATTTTTTGTCTATTAATTATAGCTAAAGTTGTTTTCGATTTAGACGAAATAATGAAATGAAACTAACTCAAGAAACAAATAACAAAATAGTAAGTAACCCAAAAGACAATCAAAACAGAAACAAAAGTCGATCGAAATAAAAACGACAAGGCCCATACGACGATCCCATTTGGTTTCTATTATGAAACAAAAGACCGTCTTTCGATCGTCTTTTGTTTCCATTACAAAACAGAAGACGATAACTGTACGGATTACGTCGGATAATTAAATAGTCTAAAAATTTAAATTATGAAGGGGTTCCAACGACCACACCAGTTTTTCTTAATTTTCACGTGACATTCTTGTCTTCAGCATTTCTCATGCTTTCCGTGCTCACCAAGGAGTTATTAAGCAAGCGAACCCGCGTATAAAAGCTTAATTCATTCTATATTAGTATTCTGGTGAGTGGGAGCGGTCTTGAAAGCAAAATTTTGTTGAAAGCGTGTCGCTAACTCGATAGCTAGTAGTTTTGGCAAAGGTTCGCGGGGCAACGAAATGTTATTTAGACTTTATTTATAAACTAGTTAATTCGCTCGCTCTTGTAAGGGTGTACTTACCTGAATTAAAAATTCATAAGGCTTTTAAGCGCAAAATACATTACGTAGTTTACTATTCCCATGGTGCCAATTTTCAAGTTATTCCATTAAGCTAATCCAGTAAGAAACTGAAAAAAAGTATCATGTAAACGAGCTGTCCTCTTTACTGACTTTCTGGTCTTTTAGATTTGGACCCATTTTGCACTGGCTTTCTGACCTGGCTTTGTGGAATATCTTTATGGGGCACGCGGTTTGTGAAGGCTACCGCCCGCCGGTCTATGTTTGACATCTTGTATACAAACTGATAACATTTACCTCTGGACGTCCAGGCAGACAAATATGCGTCAATTGACTTGCTCTAAGCAATTCGCATCGTTATTCCTCTTTCTCACTGCGACAAATTGGAATCAGTCCCTGACAGGACCTTTTACGACCTATATTGGATGTCATATCGTCACTAATCATCTGGTTAGATACCCAGGTCTAACCAGATGTATAGCGACCAGCTCAACTCACTTGTTGGTTACCAAAAATATTCTTTTCTCTATTTTGACAGGTGCAATAAACCCCCTAGCACCAGGAGCCAGAAGAAACTTTCATCCCGCCCAAGCTAGATGGGGAACAATAGCTGACCGCCCTCACGCGTTCAGTCTGAAGCCGAACTCCTACATTTGGATTGCTTCCTCAGAACTCTTCGGTGCAGGGAAGACGTTCCCGAGAGAGTTCACGCTTTTTCTTTCTCTAAGACTGCGGCCTGAGGTAAGATAATTCTAAGGTTTTTTTATTGGTAAAACTGGGCTATTTAGGATTTTAGCGATATTTGGGACGACAAAGGAATTCGAACTTTGATATTCGCGATAGTCGATGGGTTGTAAAGTGCAGACGGCTGATCATCCTGGAATTCTGAAAAATGGTATATTTAGTTACCGAGCGACTCCTGTAAATATTTAAGTTCGAATTGGTCCTTGCCTTGGTCGTCCCAAATATAGCTAAGACTCAGAATAGCTGTTTTAGGGTACAATAGATGATCGTTTGGCCACTATCTTGCCTGATGGTAAATGATGATATGATCTAAGGTGTAATACGCTCATCTAGAAGAAGGAAGACGGCAGTGGCATCCGACCCTTCTTCAGGTAACGACTGATATGAGAATTTGCTCGCCGTGAATATTCGAATTTTCAAAACATCCCGCTCATATTATAAATGCAAAAGTTTAGATGTTTGTTTGTGTTTCAATCACGCTAGTGATTCAAAACTGCGGGTTGCAGCTAGTGCATTATAAAAATATAGGTACAGTGGTTTTCGTTCAGCATAGTCCCGATCTTTTAAAAATGTAACATTTTTGCGCAATGTTTGGTTTTCATCTTTCTTTTAACATTTTTCTTCATTATTTCTGAAGGTTGATGGACTTATAAGGTGAAAATCCATTATCACAATCTCCTTTAGATATTTTTGATTTTAGCAAAGTATAGAATATAATTCCACTACTCGCACTAAATTGTAGGACGATCCAGAACCGACAAATCTGGACAGTTGTTTGTTGTGACTTACACTGCACTGATAAAGCGCATAACATTACTGGGTCGTTCACTCAAATTATCTGCACTGTGATCTTTTAGGAGAACCGATCAAAATGAAAAAAAAATCAATCGAGAGGATCAACCTCTCGATTTTCCTTGATTTTCTCTCTTCTTTGCCTGGCCTTATTCCCATTTTTGATCGGTTCTCCTAAAAGAGCAATAGCAGTCCAATAATTTGGGTGAACGGCCCAGTGCATAATCTTATGTGCTTTATCAGTGCAGTAAAAACCTCTGCAAACAACTGACCAGAGTTGTCAGGTTGTCTCAAAGCGATAAGGACCAAAATAAAATACTCGAATATTCGCCGTTCCGTTTTGAATACTTTGCAGTCTTCTAATCTAGAGCAAATACGTTTCTCCTAGAAACGCATACTACATAGTTGAACTCATCATTGGTTCCTATTAGACTAGGTGAGGTCTACTGAAAGCATCATTATCACATCATCATTGGCCTGGTCATCTATTACAGACGATTTAGGTGGCGTCAGCTTACACTACAGCTTAAATTTTAATGTACTGACCACTCTAGCTGGAAAAGCGAGGCCGAAGGTCGAGGAGGTCTGAAAATATATCTTATGTAAATATAAATTTGTTTTGCTTGTCTAGAGTGCCGGCTACGGTCAAGGAACGCTGTTCTCATTGCGCTCCAGAAGACGCACCGGATCGTTCCTTTCACTGGAGCTGGCTGGTCGAGGTGCTGCAAGGCTGGTGCATGCTGGAGCAGGATCCTCGAGGTCTATTTACTTGGCGGTGCCGCTCTATGACTTCCGTTGGCACCATATTGCAATCAGGTACTTTAGACTATTGTTCTAACATTGTTTGGTTTTTGATACGAAAAGAAGTAGGTACTGTGACGATTGCGAGAGGGGTCCGGCGGATCATTGCCGTTGGGTACCGAGGAAAACTTGCAAGTGCCCGTAGTTCCTGATATGAAGGCGATTGAGGAACCGGTGAATTTTTTAGTGAGTAAACCTATGACCGCCTACCACTTTTAGGCCATAGGGAGCCACACACACCGCGCCGCTCTCCCCCGTGAGTAGCGTGATGGTGCATAAGGCTGCATTATCTCCACCTTAAAAAATGTAGGTATTTAGAAGTAATAAAAGTGTTCGTGTCAGTGGTTTTTCAGTTAATTACAATATTCACAAACGATCTTATAGCTTAATGCTTTGTCTTGTTTTTATGAGTGATGATCGACGTCAGCAAAAATGTGACAAAAGTTGAGTCTACGTATAGGGTCGTTTGTGAATATGACTGATAGTTTGAGAATACGGCCAAGTCTACTGGCTTGTGTGACTCACACCCTGAATCTTTGCATCTGCATAAAAAACTTCCGAAACATAATTAAAAAGAAATATGTCAGAAAATATCAAAAGAAAAAACATCACCGATCCTAAAATGTTCCCACACAGTACAAAATTCCTTAATTTACGTTATCACATAACCCTATAAGAGAGCGTTTTGTTAGCTTCTAATGGCTACTATTATACAGAGATAATAGTGACTATTAGGAAACGTAATAGTCGATTCTTTTGCGACGACATTAAAGGAAAGCAAAGAGGCTTCTTTTGCCAAACGACATCGTTCAATAAACACTACGTTCCCGAAATAGAAAATTTCGTTATTTGGATATATTTTCTGGTGACAATCCTATTAATAGGTATACTTTTTGTATAAATATCCATATTAATATTGTGGTTTGTTTGTTTTAATATAAAAACAATCCAGGGCGATCTTTTTTACTAAATATTTATTGTGTATAGTTTTTTTTTCTAAATGTGCTGTATTGTAATTAAAATTATAATGTATTTAATGGCATATTCAATTAACAGTTAGTTTATTGTTATTGTTTATTACTATTTATTACTATAATATTAATTCCATTAACCAATATTGGGCATTTTTGGCCGTAATTATCTTAATCAATTTTTACTTTATATTTATTGTGCTTACTTTTAATATATTCAATTTAGTTTTTGCACTAGAAATTAATCTATTTAGTTTCGTTAAAGTGTACAATGTTATAAAAATCCTACATAATAATAGATGGGGTCTGTGTGTGATTGCAGGTCGATTCTCGTAAATATTTACATACCAGTTCGATGACAGAGATAGTGCAGACCAATGACAGACGCAGTGCAGACGCAATCCAGGCACAACACAATTTATCTGTGTATATCTACCTTGTGTCTTCTTTGCGTCTGCACTGCGTCTGTACTGCGTCAGTCATCGGTCTGCACTGTCTCTGTCATCGAACTGGCATGTTATTTACGATAATCGAGCTGCTGATCATAGTCCAAGTTAAGCGTGCAAGTGCACGATGTCACGGGGTGATTATGAGAGCGTAAGAAGAACACCTTTGACCAATTACATCACTCACAGGTTGATACTCAATTGTATTTTAGTCTTTAGTAGGTCAATATGTATGTAGTGGGTCAATATGACAAAATGTAGGTAAATATGTTTACAGTATCAAACTGCGACATTTAATGATTCACATTTTAACATTGTTAAAGCCAATTATATACCAAACAAGTTAAATTAATAGCTTTATTACAACATCACAATTATTTATAGCTTTTAAATTACAGTTTTAATCATGATTACACATTTAAATTTAAATAAAATATATTCGACAATTGTGTCGAATACATTGTAATTTTCGTGTCAAATAACAGCGACATACCTTCGTTGGAAGTAATCAATTGTTTAGGTTAGGTTAGCTAGTTAGCTAGTCTCCCCAGATCTCTTAGACACCTTTCACGGCACTCACAGGAAAAGATGGGGTAGCCCTAATCTATTCCTTGTCTGTACGGCTTCTTTATTTCGATCTTCTTTTCGTGTGGTGGTGTGGCTCACCTAGTGTTAGAGTTTTTAGGTTACCCTTACCTAGACCTAACGACTGCTATAGAAATAACAACCGGAACCAACTGTTTAACGTGCCTTCCAAAGCACGGAGGAGCTTGATAAAATGATTTATATGTACCACATAAATTACCGGTCACTCATCCTAAAATTGACAATCGTCTAAAAATGTCAATTTAGACATTTAATCGAACGGTTATGTATAATATCATACGCTGGAATAGGAGTGTAGAGTAGATGATTTTTCTGAGAAAGCCACTAAAAAAACTGTCAGCACACACAACCACAACCAAACTATGAGCAACCTTCTCCTTTTTTTTAAGTCCGTTGTAAACCGATTTTTGTTTTTAAACCGTCTGTTAGACGTAGACTGAGAATTTCGCACAGCGCAATAAAAACTTTTTGCGCCATTAAATATTTCATGCATACGTTCCATTGAATGAAATGATGCCTATCTCTCGTTATTTCACACATTTTCGCAGAACGAAAAGGCTTGGAATGAATAACAAAAGCAATAAAATAACAAATAGCATTCAAAACGATTGTTATACCGTTGTTTGAAAATGACGATTTTGAACTCGAATCCTCTATAGATTAAACCGTTATATAAACCGTTTATTTATAAGAACATAACGATGTTTTTCCTCCATTAACAAACTAATGGGATATACTCACAGTTTCCTTCAGAAAACATCTTAAGAGAACAGTCTACCTACTCTTTCCCCATTCAAACGCAGTACAAACGTCGAATGTCTCCTCCCTGGATACAGACATTGGAGCAAAAATGTTTATGCCATAAAACCTATATCTGCCATGACTATGCCCCTACATTTTGTTTTTTTTTTTTACATTTTCTAATTAGAATAGAAATAAAATTCATAATTATATTAATGAATTTTAAGTTATGAATTATAACTAATTTACTGAACGTATTTTAATGAATGAGGTGTCAATAGACTAGTTTTAATGGTTTCTTCAAAATGTTATGTAACATCATCTATTACTTGTTATATGACTACTTATATATATTTTCTATCAACAGTGTTCACGACGACAACACAGTTCGAGCGTACGTGGACTGTCATTGGCTAAGGACCGACGTGCTAGAGAAAGACGCCCTTGACACCCCGAGGGACGCCGATCTTATTATAGGTTATCTTTTCTCTGTAAGTAAATACGTTATTATTTTTACGGGTAATTGGCACATACTGACGATGTTGAACAAGTATTGAAGTACGATGCGGCACAATCGTCATCAAAGACGGTAACAGGCGGTTTTCAACACGCGTTCAATTTCGTCAAGTTCTTCTTGTTATTTAGAGGGGTAATTGGCACATACTGACGATGTTGAGCAAGTGTTGAAGTATGATGCGGCACAATCGTCATCAAAGGCGGTTTTCCACACGCGTTCAATTTCTTCAAGTTTTTCTTATTGTATTATTTAGAGGGGTAATTGGCAAATATTGGCTATGTTAAACAAGTGGTGATGTACGATGCGGCACAATTGTCATCAAATGCGTTTTTCAACATGCGTTCAATTTCGTCAATTTCTTTTTATTATTTACTAGCTGCGCCCCGCGGTTTCACCTGCGTAAGTCCTGATCCCGAAGAAATATCGGGATAAAAAGTAGACTTTGCGTCATTCCAGGTCTTCAGCTATCTACATACCGAGTTTTATGGTATTCGGTTCAGCGGTTTTTACGTGATTAAGTCACAAACACACACCCATACATACTTACAAACTTTCAGCTTTATAATATTAGTAGGATACGGGTAATTGGCACATACTGACGTAGTTGAACTAGCGTCGGTGCGGGACAATCATCATCAAAGGCGGTTTTTAACGCGCGTTCAATTTCGTCAAGTTCTTTTTTAACCGACTTCGACTCAACGGTACCAATCTTACATTTTCTTGAATTTTTATTATTATAGATTACAACTTTTGAGCTTCAATATGTGCTTATAGCCCTTTCTGTACAACCTGAGCAAGTGTTCAACAGAGCAAATATTAATAAAGGACACTTAGAAAATAACCGTCTGGAGTTATTTTTCTAGTGCTTGAGTTTATTATAAATTAGGTGTGTAGGTAATTAAGTAATTAATTAATCACATAAACCTTATTATGATAAAACATATTAAAATAATAATTAAAACCAAATTTGTTTTAGATAATTAACTCGACGTTTTGTTTGGTTTTCTATAAGAATTTTTGCTCAGTGTGATGAAGTTATTCTGTAGTAGGTCATTAATATTAACCTCGAGAAGAATAAATATTCAAGATTGTTCAGTAGGTACGCCATGAGATAGTAACTGGAAAGATAACTCTTTACACTATGTCATGCAAATCTTATTGATAAGTACGGAACACACTAACGCCACTTAAAATTTGAGGGCCAGGAAATTAAGCAGTTCCTAAATTTAAAATTAGTATGTGAATTTTATAGCTTAGGAGCTGCTTAATAATTTATTTAATTAGATCACAAATTTTGAGAAGCTTTTCAGTATTCAAAATACGGACGGACAGACAGACTGACGGACGGACGGACAGACAAACAGACATGACGAATTCAAAACTGGCAGTTAAAATCGTTGCATATTGTTCTCTAAATATAAATCTATTGTGATAGTCACTAATTATTACATAATTAAATATTTAGATCATTTATTTCAAATTACAAGTAGGTACAATTCAATTATAATAAAAATTAATAATACAAAATTTAAACTAAACTAAAACAAAACTATTAAAACCACATTCAAGAAACTAACAATTAATTTAAAAATAACTATAACTAAGTACTAAACTACACACCCAATACATAATTACATAATTACTATTATATTAAGGTAAACTAGAGGTTAATGAACTTATTATTAGACTTGCAATATATTATGTAGGCCGCTAGATCAGCTAGTTTGTTGTACGTCGTTTGAAACTCTACACAATCTTCTTTCTAATCTTCTAATATATAAAATTTCCATGTCACAGTGTTAGTTACCTACCGTACTCCTTCGAAACGGCTTGACCGATTTTTTTGAAATTTTCTATACGTACCTATTCAGTAGGTCTGAGAATCGGCTACTATCTAAAATTTATAAGGCAAAACAACGTTTGGCGGGTCAGCTAGTATAATATAAATATAATCGATTTAATCACTGGAATTTACTAAAAACCTCGGTTTGTTTTTCAAGTGAGCTTAACCGCTTATTTTTCTTTGAATAAAATCCCCCGATTCTCCGAAACCTATTTTCCTTTATCTATATTTCAGATAAATTTGCCAAAAAAACTAAGCCCAAATCTAATTATCCCAGCAAATCTGATCTGAATTCGCAGAAAAATACATTTTCTTTCCATTTGTAGGCGCTACGTAGGTACAAATTGTTTGCCACAATCGCTTTATATAAACGTGCGGAGGCAATCATAAAAATAAAGTTTGACCTTCTCTTATTATACTAAATTAACTGAATTACGACTACCGTGAATATTTTCATTATTGTATAGGAATGCCAATGAAAACATATAGTATCATCTAAATATACATACCAAGTTTCACTGTAACTAATTTAATATATTAGAATGACAAATCACATCTTAGTCAATCCTAAAGAAGAGACCTGGAAAGGTCTCGAACCGTTGAGCATTGAAACAATGCTTAAAGTAATAAACACCACGCGATTAAAACCGAAACATGTTTTTAATTTCAATACAACATCGCGAAAACAGAAGAATAATCACAATATGATACATAGGAAAAATCCAGATCAGAAAAAAAATATATTTTTAAGCATAAATTATTACACCCGGCGGGAATCGAACTCGCAAAGGTCGTCAGTAAAGTACGCGCCAGAAAGATCGTCAGAAAGTAAGAACGCCGATTAAAACACACATTGTCACCAAAACATACATACACACCAACTTTTTGAGCTGGTCATTAATCTTGCATAATCGTTAAGCAAAGCCTGGCGCGGTAAATTACTTGGATGGGTGACCGATAATGTGTGGGGCAAATAATAAGTTTCTCAAGCGAGGAGAAAATTGTTTCCCGTGCTTCAGAAGGCACGTTAAGTAGGTAGGTACATGTCGCGGTTGTTATCTCTGATAGCAGTCGTTAGGTGAAGTTAGATGCCTTACAGCGGCCAGAAAACTTTAACAGCGGTATTCACAAACGACCCTATGCGTGGACTCAGCTTTTGTCTCATTTTCACCGATGTGAATTGTGACTCACAAGAGCAAGACAAAGCATCAAGTTACGTATAGGGTCGTTTTGTGAAGTAGGCTGTAACACCAGAGGTACGAGTTGGCAACGGGCGACATGAGGCGGCAGCTGAAGACGTGTCGCAGCGACACTATTAGCATGTATGTCTATGAAACTCCCTACGTACGACGCGTCGTCGAGCGAGTGTAAGGATTTTCATAGAAATACATAGAAACCGCGACATGTAACCTCATGTCGCCCGTTGCCAACTCGTACCTTAAGGCTCGATTCGACTAGAATAAGCCACGAATAGGAATTCTGCGCATAAATCGTCTTTTGTACTAGATAGTTTCGAGCTGTTCAATCGAAAAAAATGGCGATTTATGCTGAGTATCGTCATCGCTTATTCTAGTTTGGTTGAATCATGCCTAAGTGGGTCACACCAACTACACGAAACGATTTTATTTATGTCTAAGACAAATAAATACATGAGAAAATTCGTACGATATGCTTTAGGTAAGGATGCAAATTTACCAAAAACATAAGGAGTAGAATCGCACGAATTCGTACGTGCCAATTGACACTGTTTTGTTTTACTAATCCTTTTGATAACATTTTATGCCTACGTAGTGCATACGTACTTAAGGGCCCTATTCTGAAAAACTGAAAATCCATGTCGGGCGCATCGAAAATTGTTGATTATTTCATGACGGAATGTCGTAGAACTTTTTTTTGTGTACAGATTGTAGGCGACATTGTTTCCGATATTTTAGTGCAGTTTCCATACAAATATGTCAAAACGTATTGAAGCCTGAACGTATAGACATTTTAGCCAAATCAGACATTTTTTATCTAAAATTTGGATAGGCTTTGCACCAATAAGAGGTTCTTGTCTTAAAACTACACCAAAATGTAGGAAACAATGTCACCTACAATCTGTGCACAAAAAAAAGTTCTACGACATTCCGTCATGAAATAATCAACAATTTTCGATGAGCCCGACAGGGATTTTCAGTTTCAAGGTCGTTGGCGTATATACTCCTCTTAAGTATAACTTCATACCGTGTACTAAGATATTTCAACCGTGTTTCTGCCACTCGATAAGAGTGGCATTGCTTTTGTGGCAACAACCTAAATTGAGTCACGTTCCTTATATAGCCTTCGACTTGCTACTTTAGAGGTTATTTTTGGATCTCTTTTCCTTTTGGCCTTCAAAGTAATAAAATTACTACTATTTCTTTCAAATAACATGTGTAGGTAGGTACCTATATTTTTGAGAGTAATCTCGCAAGGATGTGTCGTTTTTTAGGCGACGTACTTAAAAATTCAAAGTTCAAAGACTGAAGTATAAGTAACGCGCCGTCTAAACCACTGGTCCTAGAAATAATTTGAAGAGTGTGTTCTTTTTGATAGGTATCCACTAAGAAAGTGTTTTTTTTTGTAATTAATTACAACATTGGGAATTACGCGGTTATTACCACGAGAAGAAGCTAGAATAGTAAAGCTACTCTACAATTTTAAATTTATTTTAGGTACACGAAAATACCATCTCACTTTAATAAAAAATAAACTGAATTTATAAACGTTATTTAAAAACTTTCATTTAGTTTAAGTTGTTTTAAAATTACAATTTTTCAAATACTTTTTCAATTTCAGAATTGGAGTTTTTATTTCTTATTCACTGTTTTTCTCCATCAGAAAACTTTTCAGTCTTAAATTCTTTTATTTTTTCACAGGGAGACTTGGAGCAACTCGTGTTGGTGCCAAAAGCAGGTCAAGCGCAGAACCAGTGCTCAAGCCAAGTGTCAGGGGTCGCCAACCCTTCAGTAATTATGAACACGTAGCGTACACGCCAATATTTTGAGCCAAAATAAATTTAAAAAAATGTCACGCTATCTTTAAAAATAGGTGGGCGAGACTTTTGTTGCCTGTCATCATCTTATTGTGTAATTAGTTATGCATTTTATGTAATTGAAAATAAAATAGTTTTTTAGTAATTCAATATAAACAAATTTGTTGCTAAAGCTAAACTGTTTAGCGTAGCGTCATTCATTCTATTGTAAAATAAATAACAAAACCATTTTCATTAACTTTAGATCTAAATTGGAACAATAATGTGTCAAATGAATAAAGTTCTAAGCTATATTTTACTTACAATAATATAATATAAAGTTACTTAAAACGAAAGAATTTTATGAAATTATTTATTACTTACATTTCTAAATCACCGTTTTTATTATAATCATACGAAACTAAAATAAAATAAAACATTATAGTACCATATTTTCTTGTCTTATTAAATTAGTTTTGTTTAACAACAGATAATGGTTCTACGATTTTTGACATAAAATATTACTTTAAGTAAGTATATCAAAAATAGTAATATCTAGATACCTAATAAGGTAGTGTAGCGTTTCTAAAAACTACTAAATAATATTAGTTGGCCTAAATTGTATATAGACCTGTCTAAAATAATCTTGTAACTGTGAATACATATTTAGTAAGCATTTATAAATAAAACCGCACGGACTTTCCTGTGTGAGGCAAAATAAAAAATATTTTAATTGTAGATATCAGTTTCTCGGGTTTTATTCGGCCATTTTTATTTTTTGTGGTTTTACGTTTCGATTGTTATAAAAAAGGAGAGGCTCATACGGGACACTGTAAAACTATTTAAACAGTATCGAAACGTCGATGAATGAATATTCCAATAATACAATAAAGGCACAGTACTACGAAAATTCAAATCCTGTGAGTTAAACATGATTTTAGAGAATTTTGTACGTCCTCCAGTACTTAAACCGGTCGAAGCTTTTAATTTTCCAAGTGAAGAGGGAATAAACATATTATACTAACAAACTTTTGCATTTATAATATTAGTTAGGATGTTATAGTTTAGTCGACTTTATAGTTTTTGAAAAGGGTCGACTTAATTTAGTTGTAACTTTATTAAAACTGTGTCACGTAATTTTGCTTGCGAATATCAATTTATTTTGTGTACTTACTACGTTTATTTTGTAAGCTACCTATTGAATTAAAATTGAAATTTTAATTAAAAATGTTGGGGATCTCTTTTTTAGAGTGGTTTTGAGTATTCATTCTGTAAATAGAGAAGTTTTTTTTAAGATTCAATGCACTTAGTGAAATTTAAATCTTACGCCCTTTGCATCACCCTTGCGTCGTGAAGGGTGTAGATTCAAATCTCAGGAGTGAATTTTGAGAAAGCGTCTACTTATTTCCATGGGTACGCTTTAAAAGAACAATCTTTGTTGGACTTTTCAACCGCCATTTTTCAATAAGTATTAATAATTGTACGTACAGCTGTAACTTCATTAATTTTTATTTTAACAGAACTTGTCTTTGTAAATTGACGGAAACTTCGAAAAAATAATTTACCTAAATAAATTGTAAAATGTTGAAATGAGTACTTTTGTTTTTTTTTACCTTTTAGATTGGCAAAATATGGACAGAAAGCGGACGGCATATTCCGAATAGAAACCTAAAATATAAATAAATAAATAAAAATAAATATTGCACGACGTTACACACAGCGCAATTTAGCCCCAAACTAAGCACTAGGCTTGTACTATGGGTACTAGACAACGGATATACTACATATTATATTTTTTTGTAAATACATACATATGATACATAGAAAACACTGAATATCCCATGTCTTCGGACCGTGGTGAGTCCTAGGACATGTTGGTTTCCTCACGATGTTTTTCCTTCACCGTAAGAGCGATGTTAATAGCGCACTTAAATTTTTCTTAAAGAAAAAGACATTGGTGCGCGGTCGGTCTGGATTCGAACCCACGACTCTCAGAATGAAAGCCGGGGTATCTACCACTAGACCAACACCGCTCTAAAGCACATATATATATAGCAGCATATATATATATATATAGCGCTATATAGCACATATATTAAAGTTTTTTTAATAAAGCCTCACTGACAAGTTGTAAACGTTACTTTTGCATATAGGTTACTATAAAAACATAGTGAAAAATATAAAATAAAGTGCTGTATTTACTGTTTCTGTGGATATGTATGAGATTTCTCTTGTTCTCTCGCTTAGTAACGACTGACTTACTAGAGATTGGCCAGACGTGATGTACTCGTAAAATGTAGCACGTTTAGATAAGCGTGCTACATTTTACGAGTAGCACGCTTATAGATATAAGACAGGTACCTAGCAGACGGCAATTAAAAAAGTTTGGTCTTCTTTCGTGGCCTCATTCTTCACTGGCCTCATGTATGTTAACACGAACTAGTTAGCTCGGCTCTATGACTTAAGATTAATACGAATTGATAAGTCGCGGCGGAGGCGCGGCGTTACTTTTTTGCTATAAATGGTTATTGGTTATATCAAACGACCTTACTTCACGTTTATTAATAAGGCTAATAGGGATTTAGCGCCGCGCCTCTACCGCGACTTATCAATGCGGGTTCCACCTTAGGGCGATGGCACAAGCCGCGGCCGTTGCCTCTTACTAAGAAATTGCGCCTTAAAAGCACGTGAGGTGGGTGGGTGTCACGGGTGGGATAATTAAGCGTGAAAACTCACGGACACAAGCAACCCAGAGTCGATTAAATTAATTTACTTGTTTACTGAAAAATCGTCAACTCCCAAAACCTACCTTTATATTTTATACCTTGATAAGATGAAACCTTGATAAAGTTTAATGTAGATAACTGTAAAAATATCCCACAAAAGACATTTCTTTAAAAAATGTTGCCAACTCGGGTCGTAAAAAGTTGCGAGATTATTATGTAAAACAAAGTTCGAGATACTAAATTCGAAGAAGGTACGACACATCTGTAGCGGTGAACAAACAGTCATCTACACTTAGATTAAAACAAAAATAGTAAATACGGTATATTCTAACATTGCGTATTCGAAAAATGAGGTAGAAACACCGTCATGCATTTTCATAAAATTATTGTATATAAAAACATTTGTCTTTAAGAATGATTTAGGCTTTGTAAATAAGCAAAGAGGCATTCTTGCGGATGTCAAAAAGATAAACGCAGTGTGACAGCACGTGCTCACGCGGCAACAACGGTTCGACATACGACTGAGGCTAGTGCGTCAGCTAGACGCAGTTTTATCGTCTTATTTTCAGAGACTAGGTACCGTATCTTTAGTCGTATCTATGTATAATGATTACTGTTAGTGGGATGGTTTGATTGCTAAATGAATTGGAGGAGGCAAGATAAAGTTTTTTTTTTTTTTTTTTTTTATTTATTTAACGGAAAAAAACAAAATTATACAAAATTAAAACTAAATAACATTAAAAAACCAATGAGGTTTATAAAAATGTTACCTTAATCTACGTCGTTAGTTGTTCTAAAAAATAGGATTTAAGTTTAGATTTTATGCTATTGGGTTTCATGTCATTAATATTACGCATACTCGGGGGTAGTTCATTTATGAGCCGAGGAATCAGGTAGCCACTCGTTCGCCTGCCATAGGTATTGTTCGCGCCGCTCATCGTACGTAGCTCAAACTGGTTCCGAGCCGCAGCTCGCGTTTGTACAGGGTGTTTGTATATTCGTTCGTACCTATATTCCTGGTTGAAAAAGTGTTGTTTGAGAAGCAAATATTTTAATTGTGTTTCTACAGGTATGATTTTACAATAGTTATAAAGACCGTCATCATCATCATAAAATTGTTGCTTGATGTTCGTGGACACTATAATACGAAGGATTCTACGTTGGAGATTAAATATATCGCTTATATAAGTACTATAGGTCCGACCATAACTACTTAATCCATATTGGATATAAGATTCAGCCAGAGAATTATATAACATCAGCTTAACTCTAAACGGAATACGGTCCTTTAAAATAATTATATTAGCTAGGAATTGTCTAAGCTTATCACAGACATGCTCAATATGTTGGCCCCAGTTCATTTTGCTATCAATAATAGATACTTTTGACTATCGACATTCTCTATACAAGGGCAATTGCAAGCGTGTGAGTTATTGGTGTGTAAACAGCGGTGATTGTGTGCAACCACATCATTATATGGAGAATGTCTAAGATATGGAGACTTTATTCGTAAAAGTTTGGTCTTATCTGCATTTAACACCAGTCCTGCGTCGTGACACCATTTTAAGAGCAGATTAAAAGTATTTAAGCAGATTAGTATTTGCCTAGTCTTTGCTATGTGACGCTGATCGTAGGTATAATAATAAGGAACTTCGTTCCAAAAAATAAATATTGCACGAACGTTACACCCAGCGTAATCTACCCCCAAAACTAAGCACTAGGCTTGTGCTATAGGTACTATATAGATAACGGTTCAAAATGTATATTAGTATAAGGGTATCTCGTTTTTTAAGGTCATCATTATTAAACGCCAGTAAGTAATGTAGCATGCAACAGTCAGTAAATCTTTAAAAGATTTACTAACGGAATACCAGCACGGATAGCCTTGATCCAACATATTAGCTTTGCTACATGAAAAGCACATAAACATAAAACATAGAATTTGCTTTGAACCAGTTTCAATGCTATGTAACATTCATAACCGTCATACCAACTATCGATTTATTGTCAAATATTTCAAGGCAGATTTGTTAGTCAGGAAGGATGTCGAAACGGAATTTGTAGTATTGTGATTGTGATTGATGAATCCCTGAGTAAAACAGCAGTGCCGATAGTGTGAGAAAAATGATTCTATCCTTTTCAAACGAAACTTTTTAGAGTTTTAAGAACGTGGCGACTGTAACCATTTCCATACAAACTTAATACCAAAATAAATTATAAAAATTTAATTTTCTACTTTAATATCGATTTCAATCGGTTTCAATGAAAAAAATGTTTCTCCGTTTTATTTCATTTCGAATGAATATTTTGGAAAACCTTGCGGTGGGGACCCTTTAAAAGTAAAATCTTAATCCGAATAAAATCGATATTAAGGTAGAAAACTAAATGTTTCATAATTTATTTAGGTATTAAGTTTGTATGGAAATGGTAACAGTCGCCACGTTCTTAAGGGTTATAACGTGTAAAATAGGACCGCTTTACTAAGACTCCACTGTCCGTCAGTCTGTCTGTTTGTCGCCAGGGTCGTGAGTCTGCTAGCAAAGGAATATAGGTTTTATTGCAAGGACTTTGAGTCTTATAGTCAACTAGCTGCGTCCCGCGGTTTCACCCGCGTAAGTCCCGATCCTGTGGGAATATCGACATCAAAAGTAGCCTATGTTACTTAGGGTGAATGTAGCTTTCTAATGGTTGAAATCGGTCCAGTAGTTTTTGAGTTTATTCATACATACAGACCCACACACACATAATATATAATTCTTTCCTCTTTATAATATTAGTATAAAAGTAATATTAGTAAATAGATAATGCTTATTTTGTACGCTTTTTAATCCTATTCGGGTAATATTATAATATCATACCACTACCATTGCGATTCCACTGAGACACCATATTGATTTAACGGAAAAACTACTAAGGCAGCTGTATCTCATGAACTGTGATAGCGGTTGAAATCTTCACAGATGATGTATATCTGTGCCGCTATAACAAATGCCAAAAATATAATAAAACAAATATTTAAGTGGGGGATTTTCTGATAATGGTACAGAACCCTCGCGCGTGAGGTAACTCGCGCATGGCTGGTTTTTAAGCTACTTATATCATCGTTAAGGATAATGGCTGATTTATACGTAGCCAGTGACCAGACCAAAGTCCAGTTCAGTGTGCTCCATAAGTTAGTAAAAACACACCCACACACACACACCTCAACAATAACGAAACAGCATTTCGTTACGTACGCACTCGTACGCACTCGCTCCATCCGCGGTTAGGTAGGGTGCCACGGCCCGTGTTTTATCAGATCAGACCGCGCCAAACCAGATGGACAGGCCGTGGAAACCGTAGCGTCCGATGAAGCCTGTCGTCGCGCGAGACGCAGTCACACGACACACACTGTTCTTAGACATTTTTGTCATACGACTTACTATCGAGACACTATGTGCAAAAAACGGAATTTTAGCATATAAAACTCAAAATATCGGACATACCCCGTCGTGCCCCAAGGTCAAAAAATTTAATTTATATCAAGCTAACTTAACTTAGCTAAATAACATAAAATCATAAAATTTGTTACACCACCTTTTGCAAAGCAAATTCCCTGCAGATTGGCCTATCAGTCGCACAGGCCTCGACAGCCGATGCGCGGTCCGGCCTGGCCTGTGATGTAACAGGCCATCGGACCCCAGCTTTAGGAAAATTCGTTCCAAAATCAATTACAGACGAAACCCACTTATCACAAATTAGATGTCATTACGAATTTACGTAAAACTTTATCCAACATCCACGGCTCTCGTAAATAAAATTACGAAAACGTAATAAAAATTCAAGCAACGATATGTAAAAGTTTGTATAACTTTTGATACAGCCGTCAATTCTCATTATCCTATTTGTAACGAAGTTTTTAGGGAGCTGGTAGACCACACGATTTAATGTCAGCCGATGTGGCGCGTCGGGCGAAGGACAGACTGCAATGCAAAAGGTTGCTGGTTTGATTTCCGTCGATATTATTGATAGTATTGCAGTTTTCGATACTATTGTACTGAACTTAGCTCAGCTTGGCTTAGCTTCGATACTATGGGTAGGCCTATCGATATTATAGATGATTTTTGACATTAGCTATCGATTATAAAACTATTGATAGTTCGGCAACGCTATTCCTGACCCCAAGAGTTTCTTGTGTTTTTTTCTCTTTACAGGGCGTTTCGAAGACACACATCCTCAAATATTAGTAACATGGTTAGGTTAGGATATGTATGGTTATAACCATGTTGCAATTGCTGCCCGTAGCACCTTCTGTAGCTATTGTAGAGCCTTCGTAGCGTAGCGTAGCGCTACGAGTAGTGCTACGAATACCAATACGTTACTTGTATCTAAGTAGGCTGACGACAGACTAACGATTAGTAAAAAGTTAACAGTATGTGCTTGCAGACCTTTAAGTGACATTAGCTTGGCCCCACGGTTTCACCTGCGTAAGTCCTGATCCCGCGGGATTTGCGGAATCGAAAGTAGCGTATGTCCGTCTCCAAGGTCTCATCCATCTCTGTAAAAATTCAGTAAAATCGGTCCAGCAGTTATGGCGTGAGAGCGTAATAGACAGATAGATAGAATTCCGTTCCATCTTCTATAATATAAAAATGAATCGCTGAGTGTGTTGCTATGCGCAAATCTCGAGAGCGGCTGAGCCGATTTCGCGCATTCTTTTTGTCGTGTTTGTTATTGACAGGAGATGGAGAAATAAATATTTGTGTTTGGTCTGGGTGTCCCTCTATGTATGGTAATGTATTTACAAAAGAAAAATAAATATAAGTAATTATATCCGTTGTCTAGTCACCGTAACACAAGCTTAATAGCTTACCACGGAGCTAGATGGCGCTGTGTGTTGTTCACAGAATTTATTTATTTATTTATTATGTAGAAAAAATGCTGAACCGATTATGTTTAAAGTTGGTATAGAGATAGATACATACCCATTTGAATTTCGTATTACTAGGGTAGGGTAGTAGTAGGGTAGGGTAGAGTGTTTTAGTGATTCTAATTCAAAGCCAGATTTTCGTATCATTTTCGTATCAGCCAATTTTGAAATTGAGTTTAAACCAGAATCCGGATTAACACATAGGTATTGTGATTTGATGTACAGTACTCTCAAACATTTTCCATGTTTCGTTTAACGCAAAATATTATATATAAAGCCCCTACAGCGCTGACAATATTATTACGTCTATCGTTAAATTTAAATGACAAACACTGCAGGTGCTGAGATGCATTCGATGAATGACGTATGACGAAAAGTATCATTGAATTTGAGGTAGCGTTACTGCAGTCAGCGGTATGTTAAAAGTGTTTTTCTTCTGATGCCTTATCTACTGTAATTGTTGAGACAATAACATGTATGTAGATCGCGTTGTAGATAATCATTGTTATAATTTTCCTCGACGTTTTGGCAAACATGTCACACCGGCCGTGATCGTGGGAAGACTCAACCCGGAATCAACCGCGGTGTGACCCGTGTGTCTAATAATAATAATATTGGACGGATATCGTGTAAGTTTAAAAAGTGTGAGATGTAGGCTACTTTTTAATAAGAACTTTTCCAGGTAAAACCTCGGGACGTAATTAGTAATATTAACACAATAATGAAGTAAATTACTACAAATAATTATGAACACAGTAAATTCTCCATTAAAAGGACTTTATTTCTCTCAACGGATAACGCCAACCGTCCAAG
Organism: Idaea biselata; assembly: GCA_958496205.1. NCBI lineage: Eukaryota > Metazoa > Arthropoda > Insecta > Lepidoptera > Geometridae > Idaea > Idaea biselata. The sequence continues at coordinate 18,111,262 of OY292400.1, read as the reverse complement.
CCACAGAATCACAATAAATAAATTTAAAACAAAGAGTAAAAAACAATGAGATGGGCAATTAAAATAACTGCCTACCGCCTACAGTGCGTACCGAATGAAAATGACGGTAGAATTATTTTAACCAAATTCAAAGGGCGATCTTGAAAACAATAGATAAGTTACACTTCAGGGCGCCGCAAAAAACCCCTTTTCTTAATTTAGCAGTTATATTTTTATCGACTGAATAAAAGCGCTGTTTAATTTCTGTTGCTGCGCACGGTACGTTACGCACGGTACGTCACGCGTTGTATGTTACGCACGGTATTCGTACGTTTCGCACGTTTTCGTATATGGCGAAGATGTGAACGTAGTCCATTGAGAAGTTATGTTACTATACTCTGTGTCAGAATCATAGATCAAAAATGTAAACATTGGACTGTTAAAAGCAAAGGAAAAAGTAAATAAAGAGCTGGGGCTTTCAAATAAATGTATTTGTTTTTTTGTTTACATTTTTTGATCTAAGATTCTGAGACAGGATATAGTTTATTAAAGGTGATGTCTTAAACAAATTCCATGTTCCTTTTAAGCGAAATAGATATAAAAAGCCGCTGCAGCGCTGACAATATTATTACGTCTATCGTAGAAGTGTATTGAGTATGACTGCGGGTGCGGGTGCTAAGATGAAGTCGATAAATGAAGATTAAAATGTCAAAGGCATTAGGTACTTAATTTGTGGTAAGGTTACTAGACCACTAGACCACACGAATTCCCTACTCCAGCGGCGAATATGTATACTGTCTACTGTTTTCGATTAAGACTCGTTTGAACGCCATCTATCTACCAAGAGCAATAAAAACGTGTGGCACTCAGGTACTGGTTACCATGGTAGGCGGAGTGGGGGGGTGTTAGGTTTTTTTATTTTCGTTACGAAATTTCTTGATTCGGTGGCCGCGCTCAAAGCCCGCGATAAAAACTATGCAATATCTCAAAAACAAAAAATACGAAATAAATAAAGAGTTCACATTAGCTCAATTATCGAAACAATCTCTACAATTTGAGAATAAAACCCCAAGAACTTCACAAAGTGGGTAAAAATGTATTCCTATCACGCATCTCTGTAATTGGAATTCTCTGAGAGATTGCGATCTTATGAAGGCAGATAGACGAACATATAAATCACGTGTCTTCGCTCGTTTAAAGTAATGACGTCTCTTAGTAGGTATTGAACGTTTGAAGACGAAAGCGAATCAATTTGCACTTGTGTTTCCTATTGAAAAAATTGTGTAGGTAGGCAAGCTATTTGGGAGGTGATTTTGAGGAAATGACTGCTAAAACTTTTGTTGACTAGGGAAATTTTAAATTCGCACGTTTTAGTAGTCGTCGGGTCGTTGTAGCGGTCGCTTGGGGTCGTTGGATGGAGGTAGCTCGCGATCGCTATTTGTGGCGTCGTATGGCAGAGGCCTATGTGAGGCAGTGGACGAATAAAGGCTGAGATGATGATGATGATGAGTCGTCGGGTTTTGTTCTACTGCGGTATTCCTTCGTCCAGATGAGCGTGCTACATCTTACACCATATCGTCACCTACAATCACGTGAGATAGTAGTGAAACACAAATCTATCGCATTAAAAAAAACGATAGGAGCCAAGGACGGTAACTATCAATCACTAACGTGTAATTAAATAAATGAATATTGCACGATGTAGGTACACAAAGCGTAATCTAGTCCCAACGTTTGTACTATGGGCACTAAACAACGGATATACTACATATTATACTTTTTTTTTTGTAAATACATAGGTACGTATGAGACATAGAAAATCCCAAAAAATTAACGAGGTTTTTAACAAATAATTAGCAACTGTGCAAGTTAGTGACTCCCGTACTATTTCGTAATGGTAATCCAAATGGTTACAAGCGCCTTAAGTGCGGTGCAATAAGAGTTACTTTCTGAGCAAGTGTGTTGAAAAAATATTTTCTATTGAAAGACAAAAAGGCTCCTAACAATGATTATTTATACCGCGATCTAGACCCGTGTCTAATAAAAATGTAAAATAAACTTTAATCCTTTAGGTACATACCTACCTAGCTATATATTTTTATAAAAAATCGTTTTGCACGAAGAAGTAAAGAGTAGATAACTCAAAGAGCTTAGCCGTAACCTCGTATTTTTCGAGTCTTGACGTAAAATTGTAATCTTGGTTTATGAAAGGTTTTTAGAATTCGCTAAAACAAATTGAACAAAGGACTACCGGGCGTGGGCAGAGTAGGTATTCGTGAATTTCACAAAACTGCGCTTTTTACACTGAAGCGTGTTGATTTGAAAATATCTACCTTCTTGCTTAAATAGGATGATTCAGTAAGAGCGCGTTTTTTTAGGGTTCCGTAGCCAAATGGCAAAAAACGGAACCCTTATAGATTCGTCATGTCTGTCTGTCTGTCTGTCCGTCCGTATATCACAGCCACTTTTCTCCGAAACTATAAGAGATTTGTTGTATAGATAATGGTACGGAACCCTTCGTGCGCGAGTCCGACTCGCACTTGACCGGTTTTTTTTAGGTTGATTTCATATTTTTTCCGCACAAGTCAAGAGTTAAGAGTTTACCTATCTATACTTATACTTCCATACTTTTAATATTATAAAGAGGTAACGTTGGTAGCAAATATGTATGTATGAATGTATGTATTTTCCGAGTAATCTCTGAAACTACGGAACCGATTTAAAAAATTCTTGGAAAGGAAATTCAAAAGGAGTAACATAGGTTACTTTTGGTCCCGATATTCCCACGGGATCGGGACTTAGGCGAGTGAAACGCGGGACTCTACTTGTACTTTTTAATTTCAGACTACGAACTGACGTTTTAGCTCTTTGTATTTGACATTTTTTCTTTTAAAGAGATGTGTTAAATCATTACAATTACAATTTAAAAAACGGAGTATACCTGATAATTTTAAGAGTGATAAGAGGCTACCTAAAACGAATTACATATTGACCTTTTAATCTATTTTTGAATGAATTATACAGCGCAAGCAACTTTTAATTCATGTTTTTTAAGGCGCCGTAGAGTCATCGTAAGGCGCAATACACACTGAGCCCGCCGGGCCGCCGACACCAGCCCGCCGACACAACCCGGCGGCCTATATGAAAAGAAACTTGTCGCCAACATCGCCCGCGCGTGTTGCCCGCCGCGACGTTGGCGGCTTGCGTACGCCTGCGCTCAGTTGCCCGGCGACGCGACAAAATTTTCCGACTTGCAATAAGTGAAGCCGCCACTAGCCCGCCGACAAAAAGTTGCCGACATAAGTCGACGGCCCGGCGGGCTCAGTGTGTATTGCGCTTAAGGTGGTAATATTTTTGTTAGAGACATTGTTCGGATACCAACCTAGCCTTGGCCAAAGGTAATCTAGGTATTCGTGCATTTCGTATAACTCCGTTTTTCAAATGAGGCGTGTTGATTTAAAATACTTTTCATCCCTTCTATTCAAAAAGTGTCACTTTGGTCCTATATAAGTTGGATCAAAGTAGATCTTTTCTGTTAAGATAAAGAGCCGGGAGCAAAGTAAAACAGCCGGGAGCAAAGTAAATTTGAATTTGGAACATTTGTATCATTCATAGAAATCAAACGTAAATTATAAGAATTACTGGCTGATATGTGTTGAGTCACCGTAACACAAGCTTAGTCGCTTACCACGGGGCTAGATGGCGCTGTGTGTTGTTCACAGAATTTATTTATTTTATTAATTTTATTAATTTCATTAGTTTCATTAGTTTCATTAGTTTCACTAGTTTCATTAGTTTCATTAGTTTCACTAGTTTCATTAGTTTCATTACTTTCATTAGTTTCATTAGTTTCATTAGTTTCATTAGTTTCATTAGTTTCATTAGTTTCATTAGTTTCATTAGTTTCACTAGTTTAATTTGTTTCATTAGTTTCATTTGTTTCATTAGATTCATTTGTTTCATTAGTTTCATTAGTTATATTTGTTTTATTTTTTTTAGTATTTATATGAAATTTTCACAGATGATGTATTTCTGTAGCCGCTATAACAACCAACAAATATTTATAGAGGGCTTCTGTATAATAAACGTGATATTAAAATTTAAACCCAACATTTTTGTTTAAGTAAATAGGTATATTCACGAATTACGTAACACAATATCTGATTTATTTTCTCATAGAAAGGGGATGAAAAGTAGAGTATATGACTCGAGAGCAAATTATTTTTGCCTCGGGCGATGTATACTTTGAATCCCTCGCTGCGCTCAGAATTCTACGTTAGAATCCTCGCTACGCTCGGGATTCTATTCTAGAATTCTTCGCTTTGCTCGTGATTCAAAGTAACGCCCTCGCCGTAAAAATACTATTTTGCTCTCTTGTTATACAATCTACTATTCTTGCGTATACAATATGACGATTCAGTAAGAATTCTTTTTTCGAGATTGATTGGATTTTTTTCGTCGCGAAAAAATCCAATCACCTGCGTCACCTGCCACACCGAGAAAGAAAAATGACAGTCGATTGCAAAGTCAGGCGTTCTTACGGAATCATCTTGTTTAGTACTAGCTGCGTCCCGCGGTTTCACCCGCGTATGTCCCGTTCTCGTGGGAATATCGGAATCAAAAGTAGCTCATGTTACTCAGGGTGAATGTAGCTTTCTAAGGGTGAAAGAATTTTTTTAATCGGTTTAGTAGTTTTTGAGTTTATCCATTACAAACATACGACACACACACAAAATACAAATCATTCCTCTTTACAAATATGATTATATAACGGGGTATTTAACATGTTAAAATAAATAAATAAATTCTCTGAACAACACCCAGCACCATCTAGCCCCATGGTAAGCGACTAAGCTTGTGTTACGGTGACTAGACAACGGATATAATAGGTACTTTATATTTATTTTTCTTTTGGAAATACATACATATTATACACTAGCAAATTCCCGCGGTTTCACCCGCGTAAGAATTTTTGAAATCGGTCCAGTGGTTTCGGAGATTACCCCCAATATACATACATACATACATACATGTTACCAACGTTACCTCTTTATAATATAGATAGAGGGACACCCAGACCAGACACAAATATTTATTTTGAAAGCATAAATTTCCTACTCTTTTACTGTTTATAATATTAGTGCAGAAGTGTAGATATAGGTAAATATAAGGAGCGGCGAGTAGAGCGGTAGAGCGGTGTTAGTCAAATGGTGGATACCTCGACTTTCATTCCGAAGGTCATGCGTTCGAAACCCGGCCGACCGCGACCAATATCTTTTTGCTTGCGAAAAAGTTATATGCGTTAATAATATCGCTCTTACGGTGAAGGTAAACATCGTAAGGAAACTGACGGCTTAGTTAGCTCCAGACGTATTGTCCCATTATTTCCTCTGGACATAGCTGAGTAGATTATAGATGCTGGGCAAGCTTATTCCACCCAACAATGTCCCGGGCCCTACCGCGCCATAAAATTGGTAAATTTATGTATTTATTTTCCAGGTTATCTGTGAAACCGTTAAACCGATTCCAAAAAATATTTCACCAAAGAAGTAAAGGGTACTTTTGATCTCGATATCCCACGGGAATCAACCTTATTCGGGTGAAACCGCGAGACTCTGCTATTCATTAGATAAAAGTAAAGGTGTTCGTTTAGACCGAGGATAAAATCCTTGCGTTTAGGTCACTCTCGCCAAATTCTTCATACAAAGTGACCGAGGTTAAACAGCGTCAAGCCACCGAGTATTAATCCTACAGACCAACAGCTTCATACAAGCCCACGGGGTGGCGGTAGGTACTCCACTACATGCGCAGCTATGTGTGCGTGACTTCTCACCGCTTATCCGTTCGGGTTTGCAGAGGCCGCCCGAAGCGCCTACTGGGCTCACGTACGAGAACCCGTCGGCACACTGTCGGTCGGAGAGAGGTCAAGTACACATAGCTGTGCATGTAGTGAAGTATCTACGCCGCGGGCTTGTATTAAGCTGTTTCTCTGTAGGATTATACTCGGTAGTCAAGCTATGTGTATCGTGGGGTCCCTTGGGATGTGTGGAAACCGCTTCCAAATACATATGGGACGACGTAAGATGAGCACGACGTAGTTACGTGGCACTCCGATTAACGATAATTAGTTCTTGAAATAGGGAACTAGGACACTGAATCAAATAGAGACAAAAGCGGGACACTAACCTTGATGCAGCCTCCCAATATTCCCTCGTATGTCAGGCAAGTTTAGACCCTGAGAGATCCACGACGAACGGGCCCGGTGCGCGCACCTATAGTTATCCTTAGGACGAGAAAGTTCAGCTCCAGCGACGACACTGCTGGAGGTCTTACAACACCGAGCACGGCACAATAAACAGTCTAGGTTTTGGCGATGTGATAATCCCGTGGGATTTCGAGTGGGGCTCGTAGACACGAGCGCCCCGCTGTCCGTTTTGAAGGTAACAGGACGAATCCATTCGATCAACATCTTTCGTTCCCAATCTCACAGATTAAAAAAACTAACATTGACCGAACAACTCGTTCGTAAAGAGTTTTGATTGTGAGCGGTAAAGTTTGAATTTAGAATTAAATCGAGACGATAACGATACACTATGGCATAACCACAGTTAGCATTAAAGTGACAATCTTTAAGCGAAGTCATTCCCAAGAACTCAGCAACCATGAATTTAATTTTAACTTTCAACAAAACTTATTATCTCTAGTGTCACGGAATCACGATTACGTAGCAGAACTGTTCAAACAAACAATGGATACCGGTAAAATAGAGAAACTTAAGTTTTAATGAATGATCTTAACAACTTTTCATTAAAGAGTCAACTTGTGGTGTTTTTATTAAAAATATACCTTCTTATTTGTAGGAAGAGTATCATCTTTTTAGGCAATGCCTTTTTACCCGACTGCCAAATGAAGGTTCTGACTGACTCTAAGGGTCAATTTATACTAATGCCGAGTCGAAGCACATCGAAGCGTCAAATTCTTCGCAACTAAAGCGAAGCTAAACGAATGCGCACATATTCGCAAGATTACAACAACACAACTATAACGGCGCAGGCAATTCGCGAGAATGCACGCGAATTATACTAACTACTACCCTACCCTTCCACTAGCCTACCCTACTGCTACCCTAACCTAACACTACTTTATTTTATTATATAGGGGATAGAACTTAAAAAAATTGATAAAGACACCTCAATACTGCCAATTGTTTGTTGTAACTACGCCCTAGATTTTCTATAGACCTCCATCAATAAAGGCACTGCTCAAATGGTAAAACAATGGTACTTCCTGTAATACTTTGTTAATTATAAAAGTTTTGATGAAATTTTCTACAAAATTTTAATAAAGATGGCTGGTTTAATAAGGGAAGATTTAATTTGTCAACTGGGTGTAGGTATAATTTATTTTGGGTGATATTGATTAATTAGAAAGTATTAAATAGGTTTAAGGGGAAACAAAATTGTTGGAGTTTTAAATTATCAGATGCTTACGTGTTTCTTATCGTCTTATGTATGTATATATGTTTAATCTTATTTATAAAATTTCCATGTCACAGTGTTAGTTACCGTACTCCTCCGAAACGGCTTCACCGATCTCCACCAAACTTCACATACGCATTCAGTAGGTCTGAGAATCGGCTACTATCTACAGCGTGGTCCAACTAGTGACGTCAATAAACTTTTTTTAGATTCCTCACACCTGGGGGTATCCGAAAAAACCCCATGTATGTTCTGCGATTTTTTGTAGTTTAGGAGTTATGGCCTTTTTTCTCATTTTCTACTAAAATGCGACCACTGACACCTATTTGCTCATACTGACTGCAATAATTGAGATAATTGGCTGATTTCTTTTTAAATGTGGAGCTGAATAATTGGGTCATGTTTCCTGTTACAAAAAAACGCGTAACACCAACCAAACTGTTACAAATAAAAAAAGTATTTCATAAAGTGAGCGTAGACAAAACGCTATAAACACTTTAAAGAGCAATTAAAAGAAAAACTCGCCTATTATTTTTTTTCCAAACTAACTTCAAAAACTTCTTTACTTCATTAGCTATCTACTCTATCTTTTTTATTGGTCTATCATTAGAGGATCATAGCAAAAATTTTATTTAAAAATTCTTTGGTCGAAAATTCTCTCACTCATCCCTATTACTCAGACTTCGCTGTTTGACCGTCTGGCACCGGGCTAAATTTCATAAACCGTGATAGCTAGACAGTTGAAATTTTTACAGAGTATGTATTACTATAGCCGCAAATATTTAAGGGAACTCCCATACAACTAACGTGATTTTTGACATAAAAACGCAACGATACCACGATGTATTTTACTACTAACGCCATCTAGTGATGGTTTTTGTCTTCTGCAAAAAAACTTCCGCCCAAATCTGCATTAAGATTTGTACAAATAAATGTATTAAATAAAATAAGAACAAATATGTTTTTTTTGTTATTAGATTAGGCCGGGAGTTTCCCTTCAGGTTTAAGTAAGATGAGTGAGAGAATTTTCGACCAAGGAATTTTAAAATAAAATTTTTGCTATGATCCTCTAATGATAGACCAGTAAAAATGATAGGGTAGATAGCTAATGAAGTAAGGAAGTTTTTGAAGTTGGTTTGGAAAAAAAATATTTGGCGAGTTTTTCTTTTAATTGCTCTTTAAAGTGTTTATAGCGTTTTGTCTACGCTCACTTTATGAAATACTTTTTTTATTTGTAACAGTTTGGTTGGTGTTACGCGTTTTTTTTTGTAACAGGAAACATGACCCAATTATTCAGCTCCACATTTGAAAAGAAATCAGCCAATTATCTCAATTATTGCAGTCAGTAAGAGCAAATAGGTGTCAGTGGTCGCATTTTAGTAGAAAATGAGAAAAATGGCCATAACTCCTAAACTACAAAAAATCGCAGAACATACATGGGGTATTTTCGGATACCCCCGGGTGTGAGGAATCTAAAAAAAGTTTATTGACGTCACTAGATGGACCACCCTGTATAATTTATAAGGCAAAACAACGTTTGCCGGGTCAGCTAGTAATATATATATTTAGGTTTATTATTGTAGTGTATTTATGTATCAATCTATATTCGTTTTTTTTGTTTAATGGGTATAGTAGTGTATACGTGATTGTGAACTTGTACTTCATTCTATGTTTATTTTATTTGTGTAAAATAATGGCAACTCACCATTTTTCAAAGTTAAATACTAAACAGAATCACTATTCTGTATCCGGCCGGATAGTGCGCAACTATCCGGTATTCGGCCGGATAGTAAAATAATGGCCGGATAGGCCGGATACCGAATAGCAACCGGATATCCGTTGCATCTCTAATCTATATTTCTATTTATGTAATGTTATTATATGAATACCACCTTCTCTCTGCCTACCACACAAACATTACTGACCCTGTCCATCCAAAGGTTGCCTGGAAGAAATCTCTTTTAGCGATAAGGCCGCCCATTTGTACAACGTTTTACTTTCAAGTTTCCTGTGTATTTGTCTTACTTGTTAATACTTGTAATGTATGCAGACTAAATTGAAATTGTTTGTTGTGCAAATAAAGCATTCATTCACTCATTCTCTTTCCTAATTAAAGAAAACTTTCCCTAATTTCAACTCGGGAACCTGTGTTTAAGTAGCTAAGTTAGTTTAGTTTTAGTTTTTACTGTGTGTTTCCGCAAATAGCCCTATAACTGGGCCTTTTTGCGTGACTTTAGGCCCCCACGGCTTCTCACGATATTTTCCTTCACCATAAGAGTGATGTTAATAGCGCACATATATTTTTCTTAAAGAAAAAGACATTGGTGCGCGGTTGGCCAGGATTCGTAACCACGACCTTCGGAATGAAAGAATTCGGTATCTACCTGACTGACTGACTTATGCCGCCGGGGAAGTACTGACCGTGAAAGGCGCGGCAGCGCCTTGCACGCTCAGTACTTCAATGGGCCACCGCTTAAGTGAGGAATTTTGCACAGTGGGAGGTAACGTGTTGGAAGAAAGAGGCCAAAAGTTTGGATATGGACCGTCGTCGTCGTCTGAAAGTAGGCGATATACAGATATACACAAAATTAAGTTGGTTATGTTTGTAGGTGGGTAGGTACCTATATTATTAAATTGAAATTTCAGAACAGCTGGCTGGACCGATTACAATTAGGTACCTATGTATTTAGATAGCTGAATATTCTTCTTCTTCCTTCCCTTTATCCCGCCGTTATTTAGGGTTAGGGTTTCTCCTCACTTAACAGCTGCAAGTTGATCTGTCTTAGGTTGTCGTTATTGCCAATTTGGCTTGCTTGAGGACTCTTGCAATAGTTGACCGCCAAGTCGAAGCCCTCTATAATAGCTATTACAGCTATATTATGTATTTAGATAGCTGAATAACTTACGGTAGGCTATTTTTCAAAGCGATGGAATAACAATATGACATTTTACAATTTAAAATAATTTAATTTAGTTCACCACGCAACCAGATGGAATCGGAACTAGCCCAAACCCGACGATTTTCGAGCAACAGCTAGTTTAATAATATTTGTAGTACTAGAGAAAGTACTACAAATCCGTTTTTCAGACAAAACATTGAAGCAATGAAACTAACCAATTATAAATATAAATAAATATTGCACGACGTTACACACAGCGCAATCTAGCCCCAAACTAAGCACTAGGCTATGTACTATGCAATTTTAATTATTATTAAGTTCTGATTAAATTGAAAACAACCTGATAAATCAAAAATTGGCACAAATGAAGTTCCCTATTATTGTTTAATAGTCAGTCACTGTGGCGAGTCGGGCGAAAGTCCGACTTTAAGAAGGTTGCGAGTTTGATTCCCGTCTGAAAGTAGGTATATGCTCTAAAATAAATATTTGTTTTTGGTCCGGGTGTTTTCTTTGTACCTTAGTTTATGAGAAAAGTTAAATACTTCCAAGTTTAAATAATTTAATTTAATTTATAAAACATGTTTGTCCCTTTTCGCCTGAAATACAGGATTAACCTAGTTCAGGCATATGTATTTTTTAATGTTTTGTTTAGTTTTATAGTTTACGTTGTAAAAAGATTTATTGAATAAATTTTATTTATTTATTTTATTTTATTTGTAGTATTAAAGAAAGTCCGTTTTTCAGACAAAACATTGAAGCAATGAAACCAAGCAATTATATATCTATAGTAATACTAGCTGACCCGGCAAACATTGTTTTGCCTAATAAATTATAAATAGTAGCCGATTCTCAGACCTACTGAATATAAAATTTGGTAAAAATCGGTCGCGCCGTTTCGGAGGAGTACGGTAACTAACATTATGACATGGAAATTTTATATATTAGAAGAAGATATATATTAGACTAGCTGACCCGGCAAACGTTGTTTTGCCTTATAAATTATAGATAGTAGCCTATTATTCTCAGACCTACTGAATACGCATATAAAATTTCATAAAAATCGGTCAAGCCGTTTCGGAGGAGTACGGTAACTAACATTGTGACATGGACATTTTATATATTAGAGATTAGTATAATTAGTAAGCATAATATTTGAATATCTCATATTCTATCTCTTCGAAAAATCAAAGAGAGTCAAAAATTTGCAGTTTCACTAATGTGTAAAGTGTATACGGTCACCGTCAGCTCTTACAAAATCGCTTACCTAGGTATTGACGAGGAACACAACGTCAGCGAGTTTCAATTTGATCTGAGGCGCCATCTAGTTGCTTATAACGTATCATGTAGTGTAGTAAAAATGTAGGGTTTGTCCATAGTTTGTTTAAGTTAGTTGTGTTTAATTTTAGTTTTATCTTAGGTATTAGGTTTGTTTTTTTAATGTTTTTATTTTGTTTAGGTATAGTTTTAGTTCATAATTGTTAATTTTTAGTTTTTGTGTGTAGTTATAGATTTTTAAATGTAATAGGTTAAAACGCCACTACTATGACAGTGGCGATATTGTGTAGTATTAAATAAAAAGAAATAAAAAAATAAAATAAAAAAACAGTATCATGTATCCTTAGTATCCTGGTTGGATGAGGAGGTTGCAGAATTATAAATTTTATCTCATCTACAAACTTAATTAATTTTAATTAATATTAAGTTCTGATTTATTTAAAAACAACCTGATAAATCAAAAATTGGCACAAATGAAGTTCCCTATTATTGTTTTACCTACTATAGTCAGTCAGTCACTGTGGCGAGTCGGGTGAAAGTCCGACTTTGATGCAGAAGGTTGCGAGTTTGATTCCCGTGTGAAAGTATTTATGCTCTAAAATAAATATTTGTTTTGGTCCGAATGTTTTCTTTGTACCTTAGTTTATAAGAATAGTTAAATACTTCTAAGTTTAGCCGCCGCACTCAGAGACATTTAATGGTTACCTAAACTATACTAAGTAAATATTTTCTTTTTAAAATCGTTACTTAGTATAGTACCTAACCATTAAATGTCTCTGAGTGCGGCGGTAAGTAATATAATTTAATTTATAAAATATGTTTCTCCTTTTTCGCCTGAAATACAGGATTAACCTAGTTCAGGCATATGTATTTTTATTGTTTTCTTGATATGTTTAGTTTTATAGTTTACTTTATAAAAAGATTTACCTATTGAATACATTTTATACGTTTATTTTATTTTATTTGTAGTATTAAAGAAAGTCCGTTTTTTCAGACAAAATATTGAAGCAATGAAACTAAGAAATTATAAATCTATAAGTAATATTAGTACCTAAGCATAATATTTGAATATCTCATATTATACCTCTTTTAAAAAAATCAAAGAGAGTCAAAAATTTGCAATAGTTTTGGAAAGATTAAATCCGGTTACCGTTACATTTTACAAATCGCATATGTATATATCGACGAGGAACACAACGTCAGCGAGTTTCAATTTTAGCTGAGGCGCCATCTAGTTGCTATTAACAGTATCTTGTATCATTAGTATCCTGGTTGAATGGGGAGGTTGCAGAATTATAAACTTCATCTCATCTACAAACTTAGTTTAATTTAATTTAATATAAGTTATTTACCTATGAAATTGCCGTATTGTATGGAATAAGTGAAAGACCTTATTATTTTTAAAAACTTTTTTTTAACTATAGCAGTCACTGTGGCGAGTCGGAAGAAAGCCCGACTTTTGCGAAGGTTGCGAGTTTGATTCCCGTGTGCAAGTATTTATGCTTTCAAATAAAAAAAATGTTTTTGGACCGGGCGTTTTCTATGTACCTATCATCTAAAGTATTTACAAAAGAACCGATAGAGAAGAAACCGTCAACGAAAAAAATCATAAATCAAGATCGTCATAACAAGCCAAATCGAATAAAGAACTGCAATAAATCTATTCTCCTACTTCTATAAGGCAAACGTGTTAAATTTTACAGATTCGTACGAAACGAATCGACAACTTGAACTATGAGACCAATATTTTTTTTCAATAAAGCTGTTGGTGTACTGGATGGAAGCTTACCAGCGGTAACCCTTTCGGACGCCTAGAGTCCATACTAGTGAATTTTACTTTTTCTTTTTTTATGGCCAACATGAAACAGCCTGTGAAAAAAATGTGTGTCATTTGAAAAAAAAGACCATTGCATTCATAATAATGTCAATATAATATATTTATCATTAAACTTAGAATAATTTATTGAGAATCGTAGTAGGTACGTTTGTGGCAATAAGCATTTCAAAATTAAAAACATAAACAGTCAAATAAAAATGATGGTAAATATAACTTTATAGAAAATCAACGAGAATTGTTACCCACACTTTTACAAGCTTTTTACTGACAATAGTTCAAAATATTCGCGACATGTCAATTTCCCTAAGTGTTTTGTCACTATATTTTTCTAGCTCGTACTGGATTGCTCACACCAACTATACTCTAAAACAAAACATCTTTTTCGTAAAAATACTAGGAAAAACCTTTTAGAAGGTCATAAAAATAAATCAAACTTAGGTAGGTAAATACATTGAAACACACGAATGTATCTCCAGCCTTAAGTGCTCATATCTACTTGGAATTGTGCCAATGAATTTATGCGCCAACTTTTTGGAGGGAAAATTGACACATGCTCCTTGTCTCGTTATTGTTTGATTTAAAACATTGTTATGTTTTTGTTTGTGAGCCTCACAAAGTGAAGAAAATGTTGCTAGTAAGTATAACCGAGTTGAATTTGAGAACACTTTTTGGAGGAAAGTAAATGTAGGGGAAGGTCAAATAAAACATTCGTTGTTTTTGTTCAGTTTGAAAGTTTTTTGATATTTTATGGAGTCATATTATTTTTGGTTTTCGCAATGCTGTTTTAAAAGAAACTAATTTTTAGTTTCTTTCGCGTTGCTTTTTTAATAATTAACCAAGTTAAAGAAGCTTGCGAAGCATCTCTACTTTAAGTCTGGCAAAATTAGCTTTCGTAATGTACATGAGTAAGTAGGTATACATACACTGGGAAAAAAAACAGGTGATTTTTAGGTTAATTTTGCCGACTTATTAGGTGAAACGCAGACATTCGACTAAGTAGGCTAATTCTACCTAGTGCACTTGGTAAAGCAAAAGTCGGTAAAATTTACCTAGTCCACCCTTAACCAACTTATTAGGTAAACACTATGATTTGGTAATTAACCTACTTATTAGGTAATGGAATATTCATATTCATATTCATTATACATGGTAAAATCAACCTACTCACTGGGTATATCGACCCTACTATAAAGGTATGACTAACCTACTTGATAGGTAATATACACCTACTCGCTAGGTAGTTCTAGCCTACTAAATAGGTACCATTAACCTACTCACTGGGTATACTCCCCAAGTGAATAGGTACCATTAACCTACTCACTGGGTGTACTCACCAAGTGAGTAGGTTAATGGTACCTATTTAGTAGGCTAGAACTACCTAGCGAGTAGGTGTATATTACCTATCAAGTAGGTTAGTCATACCTTTATAGTAGGGTCGATATACCCAGTGAGTGGGTTAATGGTACCTATTTAGTAGGCTAGAACTACCTAGCGAGTAGGTGTATATTACCTATCAAGTAGGTTAGTCATACCTTTATAGTAGGGTCGATATACCCAGTGAGTAGGTTAATGGTACCTATTTAGTAGGCTAGAACTACCTAGCGGGTAGGTGTATATTACCTATAAAGTAGGTTAAAAATACCTTAATAGTAGGGTGGATACACCCAGTTAGTGGGTTAATGGTACCTATTTAGTAGGCTAGAACTACCTAGCGGGTAGGTGTATATTACCTATAAAGTAGGTTAAAAATACCTTAATAGTAGGGTGGATACACCCAGTTAGTGGGTTAATGGTACCTATTTAGTAGGCTAGAACTACCTAGCGGGTAGGTGTATATTACCTATAAAGTAGGTTAAAAATACCTTAATAGTAGGGTGGATACACCCAGTTAGTGGGTTAATGGTACCTATTTAGTAGGCTAGAACTACCTAGCGGGTAGGTGTATATTACCTATAAAGTAGGTTAAAAATACCTTAATAGTAGGGTGGATACACCCAGTTAGTGGGTTAATGGTACCTATTTAGTAGGCTAGAACTACCTAGCGGGTAGGTGTATATTACCTATTAAGTAGGTTAAAAATACCTTAATAGTAGGGTGGATACACCCAGTTAGTAGGTTAATGGTACCTATTTAGTAGGCTAGAACTACCTAGCGGGTAGGTGTATATTACCTATAAAGTAGGTTAAAAATACCTTAATAGTAGGGTGGATACACCCAGTGAGTAGGTTAATGGTACCTATTTAGTAGGCTAGAGCTACCTAGCGGGTAGGTGTATATTACCTATAGAGTAGGTTAATGATACCTATTTAGTAGGTTGCTAGTACCTATTCAGTTGGTTTAAACTACCTAGCGGGTAGGTGTATATTACCTATAAAGTAGGTTAAAAATACCTTAATAGTAGGGTGGATACACCCAGTTAGTGGGTTAATGGTACCTATTTAGTAGGCTAGAACTACCTAGCGGGTAGGTGTATATTACCTATAAAGTAGGTTAAAAATACCTTAATAGTAGGGTGGATACACCCAGTTACTAGGTTAATGGTACCTATTTAGTAGGCTAGAACTACCTAGCGGGTAGGTGTATATTACCTATAAAGTAGGTTAAAAATACCTTAATAGTAGGGTGGATACACCCAGTTACTAGGTTAATGGTACCTATTTAGTAGGCTAGAGCTACCTAGCGGGTAGGTGTATATTACCTATAGAGTAGGTTAATGATACCTATTTAGTAGGTTGCTAGTACCTATTCAGTTGGTTTAAACTACCTAGAGAGTAGGTTGCTGGTACCTATTTAGTTGGTAAGAAGTACCCAATCACTAGGTAGTCCTAACTATCTTAATTGGTACTATTAACTGACTAAATTAGGTAATATCAACCTAGCCGCTAGGTAGCACAAACTATCTCGATTTTTAATGGGTCAGTTCTCACCGAAATGGCAGCGGCCGGCAGTAGTTGTGAGCAGTTTCAGTGCTAAAATTTGCAAATTACAGCAGCATTAATTATAGCAGTTGTGAGCAGTTTTAACTCCTCACAACTACTGCCGGCCGCTGCCATCTCTATGAGAACTGACCCATTAAAAATATTTGTGCTACCTTGCGATTACGGTGATACTATTACCTATTTAGTTTATAGTACCAATTAAGTTGATAAGGGCTACCTAGTAATTAGATAGATACTCTTATGTTGGGTTTTATAAAGGCCCGTTATATCAAATATCCGACCTAAGTATATAATATTAAGGGGCTTTTATAAAACCCAGCCTAAACGAACTAAATAGGTACTTATCATACTCTACTTCCGAGACAGTTTAAACCAACTGAATAGATCTTAGCAACCTACCTTACACATAGCTCTAAACGTACTAAGTAGGCACCTATAACCCATTCACCAAGCAGAAACGATGCTGAAAGCAAACAAATATTTATGTTACAATTTATTTAAAATCATATAACAGTAATTATTTTGAAACAGTAACTTAAATGTTTTACCTTATAATTATGTACTTGGCTACATAATCTATGTACTTATTAAAGTAATTCACAATAACTTAAATTACAAACTATAACAATGACTATATTTTTACAGTTACTACAAGTTATAACTTGTAACTAATATTGGCTACATTATCACGATGTATTATCGCCTTCATTGGGTGTTTCTTTGAGAATGTGCATATTCGGCTATTTCAAATAAAGCTGCGACAATGTACACATAAACTGTTCTTTACATACTTTTTATATAGTTTAATAAGTTTTATTTAAACATAATCTATGCACAGTCAGATGTCACAAATGTAAATAAGTAACTAAAAAACCTAGTAAGTAATCAATGTTTGTAGAAGGGACAATGATAATATTATTCATTTAATTATTAGAAAGCAAAGTATTTTTTTGAAAATGGTAATTATATCTAAGGACGAATGGTAATTATTACTAAGGAAACGTAATTAGATAATTTAATATGGGAATTAGAAATAGAACAAAAATATGAATCAATTATTAATTTATTTTCACTATATATATTATTTCACTAAATATATAATAGTAAGTAATTAACATAATTATTTATTTATATTGTATAATGTTTATTGCTGAGGGCAAGTTTTAATGGAAAGGAGGTTGCTGTAGACTTTTATAAAATTTTGTTCTTGGACTTTTGTAAATTACCTAACAAAGTATTTTTAAATATTTTAATAATAATTACTACCCAGTCCTACTACTACCCAGCCCTACTACTACCCAGCCCTACTACTACTCAGCCCTACTACTACCCAGCCCTACTACTACCCAGCCCTACTACTACCCAGCCCTACTACTACCCAGCCCTACTACTACCCAGCCCTACTACTACCCAGCCCTACTACTACCCAGCCCTACTACTACCCAGCCCTACTACTACCCAGCCCTACTACTACCCAGCCCTACTACTACCCAGCCCTACTACTACCCAGCCCTACTACTACCCAGCCCTACTACTCTACCCAGCCCTACTACTACCCAGCCCTACTACTACCCAGCCCTACTACTACCCAGCCCTACTACTACCCAGCCCTACTACTGCCCAGCCCTACTACTACCCAGCCCTACTACTACCCAGCCCTACTACTACCCAGCCCTACTACTACCCAGAAGTACGTTGTTCACGTAACGCCACGCGATGTGCACGTTTTAAGAGAAACACCCCATTACAGAGTTCGTGACAGAACGCACCACTACATTCCACTTGTGTACAGTCGAGGAAACTGAATTACGCCTTTAGTCGCTGAGTACCTAAAACGCAGTCCGCCAATGTCGCGTTATGCCTAGACCTAACAAGATATTGGCATATTGCTATTTAGACCGATTGCGTTTTAGTTGAAAGAAAGTGCCAGACTATATGCTTGGCATCTGGTCTGCGCCCGCCTTTAAGATATATTCGCGGAATGAAAAGGCTGACCAGCTTTGAAATAAATTAATTTATGCGTTTCAAGCACATGTTCCCTTTTTATCTGTGGACCATGTAGTGAAATGACATTCATTGTGACGGAATGTGTCATACTCGGTCGATAAAGCAAATACCAATAACTTATATTGAGCAAAGAAAACCAACCTTTTCATTCTGCGATAGTACAATGATGTATGAAATTGCCTTCGCTATTGGAAGACAGAGCGCACCGCTACATTAAAGTTGTGTACATTTGTACATAAGTCAAATAAATAATTTATAATATATACATCGTTAAGGGTATAGCCTGGGAATGTCCAAAAAAGCATAATACTCGTCTAACAAGTAATATGCCGTTACCTCCTAGTTCAAATAAAGTGAACTTGAGCTACACTATGCGCTACAAATAATACAACGGTAAGAACCATTTTTTGAAATCATAGATATAACTCCAGGGGCGATATTGAAGCCAGCGCAACTTGAACAGTGGGCTCAATATGAGTTGTGTACATTTGTACATAAGTCAAATAAATAATTTATAATATATTATACATCGTTAAGGGTAGTCGCTGAAGGATCCCTGCTCTGCTATAACATAATTAAAATTGAATTAAGAGGATATCCTCCTACCTGTCGCGTGACCCATGCAAAAAACTTAAATTCGAGCCGCCCGCCGTAGTCTCCTATCTCCTCCACCAAATTTAAACCTATATAAATATTTATTCTAATATACAGTAATGAAGAAGTGTTACTATGCCTCTATGTTTTGTTTTAATTGATGACTGGTTTTGTTAATTAACTAGAGACTCCTATATAACGCTCTTTACCATCGTCTGTAAGAGTTAAGTAAACAAAAATAAGAAAAAAAACAGAGGCATAGAAAAACTATTAAGTAATGTATATTAGAAAATGTATTTATATAGATTTAAAGGCAATTAAAAGGGGGACTACAGCGGTTCGAATTCAAGTTTTTTGTATGGGCCGCACGCCAGGTAGCATATTCTCTTAAATAATTCCTCCAAACAGCATGATCCTGCAGCAACGCCGAGAGAAAGACGCGACACTATCCGCTACAAATAATACAACGGTAAGAACCATTTTTTGAAATCATAGATATAACTCCAGGGGCGATATTGAAGCCAGCGCAATTTGAACAGTGGGCTCAGTATGAGTTGTGTACATTTGTACATAAGTCAAATAAATAATTTATAATATATTATACATCGTTAAGGGTAGTCGCTGAAGGATCCCTGCTCTGCTATAACATAATTAAAATTGAATTAAGAGGATATCCTCCTACCTGTCGCGTGACTTATGCAAAAAACTTAAATTCGAGCCGCCCGCCGTAGTCTCCTATCTCCTCCACCAAATTTAAACCTATATAAATATTTATTCTAATATACAGTAATGAAGAAGTGTTACTATGCCTCTATGTTTTGTTTTAATTGATTACTGGTTTTGTTAATTAACTAGAGACTCCTATATAACGCTCTTTACCGTCGTCTGTAAGAGTTAAGTAAACAAAAATAAGAAAAAAAACAGAGGCATAGAAAAACTATTAAGTAATGTATATTAGAAAATGTATTTATATAGATTTAAAGGCAATTAAAAGGGGGACTGCAGCGGTTCGAATTCAAGTTTTTTGTATGGGCCGCACGCCAGGTAGCATATTCTCTTAAATAATTCCACCAAACAGCATGATCCTGCAGCAACGCCGAGAGAAAGACGCGACACTATAAATAATAACACGCTACTATTGTAACACGCTACAAATAATACAACGGTAAGAACCATTTTTTGAAATCAGCAAATACCTACATTACCTAGGCAGTATTAAGGTGGAAGCGCACACTTTAGGCGCGAAATTCAAACTTTTTACCGTTTTACAACCGCAAGTACCATATGAAGATAAACAGTTACACCGTTTACCCACAATAAATTAAAACCTGTAAAAAATTTGAATTTTGCGCCTAGAGCGTTCCATCTTAAGCAACTGAATTTTTCATAGTAATAAAAATTCTATTGTCAAGCGAATGCGAAAGACTGTTCGGTAGTGGAAAATGCAGCTGAGTGAGAGCAAAGTATTTTACATCAGTACTTTCTTCAACTTCATAAGCATGGAAATGTGTATCAAAGAAAATTGTGTGGAACTTATGACATTCAAACATTATCTCACATGTATCTTGCTTAACGTAAACAGCAATAACTTTAACAAAACTGGGGTAATTAAAATTATTTTCATCCAATCCAATGCAAAGAATGTCTCGAGGTCGATACGTAATACTCATCGCCGTAGCATGAGTCACAGAATGGAGGGTGGCAGTATTCGGTAGATCCAAATTGGACTTTAAATTTACAAATTTATCCCTAGGCAGCTCTCTCAATTTACCATGCTCAAATTGAATAGGCAAACTGTTTTGAAATAAAAAGTGACTCAACTGAAGTTGCAACTTAATACTTATAGTTTTGCAAATATTTATTCGTCCAGCATTCGCCCGTGCGATATTTTTTCCAACACGATGCTTAGACTCATACCGCATAGACCATAGATGAACAATAGGCCCGAATTTTGCCATCATTCTAGGGTAATGAATCAAGTGATGAAACTTAGGTTGCAAACCTCTTTTGCTAAGCTTCATATACAAAGAATTGAAATCGTTTATTAAATGTTTAAGTAAAAAACAAAGTTCAGGATATACAACGTCTGTCAAAATTATGTCCAGTATTTGTCTTAAAAGTATGTAAAGAGTGTAAAATGTGTCACCTAAAGGTATCTTATCACCGACCAACAAAGAGAAATAGGTCACTAAAACCAGACATTCACTTGAAGACAACTTCCAATTAATTGAGTTCGATTGCCATGACAAAGCAGGGGGTTTCGAATTTGAATCACAACCGTAGTTAAATTCTGCTATACGCTTGTTTAAAAATGTCAAAGTAAAATAACCTTTATCCAATAATCCATTAATGATTACAGTCATGGAATATCCGCAGACCCCTTCTAACATGTCATGCATGCAATCAACGACAACTTGATCAAAAATGTTAAAATTGTCTACTAACATCCAGATACTTCTTTCTTTAACTCCGGTTAGTGAATGATTATTAGTTCTTAAATCACATTCGTAGTTGTCGACATTTCGAAGCAAACTGTTGTCTTCCATGGTTTGAGTTGATGACAATTCCTTAGGCGATCTGCATATTCTACAAGCATGGTTCGCTCTAAAACTCTCTACAAACCCCAACATGGAATGCAAGCCCAAGTTGTCTCCAAGTATAGCCCCTAATTGGAATTTAACAACACCGTCAAATCCATCAGCTGTAACGACGCGAACGCCCTCCCTGGATAAAAAATTTAGTTCATCTATCAAAACTCTAAAAACACTCAAATTGCCGTGTGTGCACCGATCGGATGAATGGAAAAGAAGAGCTAAAAATATGAACTTAAGCTGAGAAGCAAAACGAGGAGGAAAACAAGGGAGGGTAATATAAGCAGCACCAAGTTTGTGTATAGAAGCATGACTACCCAGCGGGTTTCCAGTCTCGTAATCATCAAAGAAAAGAAACAGTGGATATATTTTATCATTTTCATTAACAGACATTTTCTCGTGTATTTTTTGCCAAACGTTAGATTGGGTGAAGTTTATGACGTGAGGAAAGTTCGAACATTCTTTTATATATTGATCCATTTCTTTCATAAGTCCAGGTATTGATAATATTTTCTGGAGAACAGACCTCAAGGGAATGAATTGAGCAGTAGAAGGGACTAAAACAGGATCACCTGACGTTTTAGATACTTCCATCCTTTCACCCACTACTACCGGCTTAGGAGGTATGTATGTACCTAACTCAGTAAAAAATTTTTGTCTTTTATAAATTGAACTAAACTTGCTAGTAGTTAAGCGTATCGTGGAAGTGAAATTTTCAACAAAATATTTTAGATGACTGCATTCCACACCCCTGCTACTTAATGTTTTTAACTCTTGTTGCAAAGCACAATTCAAACCGTCATTAATAAATACATCTAGTTGTCTATAAAAATATTGAGCAGTTTTCAAATTTAATGCGGGATTGAAGTTCAGAGAGCTAAATAAAGATGCTAATTGGTTTGACAGGACTAGCTGTGAATCGATATTTTCATTTACAGTAGTAATACTATCTTGAGAAGATGTAGGAATTGGTAATTCAAGAAATGGATAATTTTCGTATGGTGATTGCTGTTGGTCAAGGCTATTTAATATTATTTCCGACTCAATAGGGTTGAGAGCGTGACATCTATCAATGTGTTTACGTAAGGAATTTGAACAGTCAAAAACTCTGTAGCAACCAGATTGTCCGCAGCGTATTCCTACACTGTTATGTGGAATCTTTTCACATGGTAACCTCAAATGAGTTATGAGCTCACGTAAAGAAGTAAATTTAATGACACAGTAGTAGCAAGTCAACATTTTATATTATTAACAGTCTTAGTTAACAGTGGAAATATTAAGTTCGGTCAACACTTGATTCACCCCTAGAATGGTCTTATCATTCGGCAAATAAATTTTAAAAAACCCTCGTTGAATGAGAAGCCATACGTGTTCGCACTCCAACGGATACTTTAGGTCAAATGCAAAAAAGATCTTGAAGCACATTTGAAC
Organism: Idaea biselata; assembly: GCA_958496205.1. Taxonomy (NCBI): domain Eukaryota; kingdom Metazoa; phylum Arthropoda; class Insecta; order Lepidoptera; family Geometridae; genus Idaea; species Idaea biselata. The sequence continues at coordinate 18,088,231 of OY292400.1, read as the reverse complement.
AGCATCTAAAATATTATTGTACCTGTATAAAGGTGCATCGACGTAAACGTATGCACTTGTCACAGCAGCCCAACTGCTGCCAACAGCAATAACTAGGGGTTGAATAGAAGTTCCCTTGGAGTGTTTTCGTTGTTGCAGAATAGTTTCTTCTCCATCGGCGAGAGAGTTAAAAAGCGAGATGAATGTCCTAGCTGCTTCCGCTCTCGACGCTCTTTGGCCTTTCGCATTTACTTTTCCACCCGAAGAAAATAGATATGGTAGCAGCAACAGTGCAGTTTCAGTCTCACTTCCTAAAACAATAATGAAATGTTAAACAAAATCCATATCAATGATCTGAATAATAATATCATAGTATGAAAATGATGATATCAAAACCTACCTAACTTAAGTATCTTTTCCAGTATGTGCTTCTGAGTTTTGTCCCTGAGTTTCGAGTATTTCTCTTTAGCCTTCATAATAATAGCTTGTTCATGTTTTTGTAGCTCTCCAGCCAGGACAGTGTCATCGCGGACCAATGACGAACTTTCTTCGAAGTCTAAATCAATTAGATGTGTTGCGATTGCTTGATTTTTCAATACAGGGAATTTTTTAAGATATTCTTCTGTAGAGTGTCGATTTGCCAAGACAGCGAAACGCTCTTGTCTACTTTTCTTCCAGGCGTCTCGAAGATAGTCTGTGATTTCGTTACCCTGAAAGTCTTCAACAATGTTTAGGCAACTTTCGCGGTCTGCATCTGTAATCTCTGTTGCAGTTATTTCTGATGAATCAGAGCTAGTGCCTCCCTTTTTTGTAAAAGAAATTATGTTTTTAGAACGCAACTTTTTTCGTTCGTTATTCCAATTATCCCAAAGGCAACCATAGTATCGTCTACCTTTTGAAGGTAGCTGGCGACTGCCAAACGATTGCCTGTTTGCGGTTAAGTCTGTTCCTACTGAAAAATAGTAGAATTTCTTGTCTTCCTCGGGAAACAGTTCTATGACATATTGAGCCCACTGTTCAAGTTGCGCTGGCTTCAATATAGCCCCTGGAGTTATATCTATGAGATGTGTTACGACGCATCTAGCTAAGGAGCATCTTTCCGTTTTAGTAAGACGTGTGCTGGATAGCAGTGGTGTAAGGCGGATTTGTTCCTTTAATAGTTTCTTTAATGGATTGCTGCGATCGTGCGTATCTTCTGCGCTACTCTCCGAAGGTACAAACGATATTGTAGTAGTAGCGGAACTTGTTGAAAAAGCCTCCTCTGCCTGAAACAATGATTATTTTAAATTTGGTTAACAAGAAGGTGATTTTGTTTCATATTAATGTCGTTTTCTCATTTGTGACACGGTAGTATGTACCTACAGTCGAGGTCAAATATATATTTACAATTGAGTGTTTCAAAAATACCTTTACATTTAAATAAAGTCAGTTTACGGACGATAGTTTAACGTGACAACAGGCGGTCACCAATACAAATACTGACCGCGCCCGACGTTGCTTCGGGTCGGTGGTCGGTCACCTCGGTGATCGGACGACCCATACCAACCCCCCTCGCTCCCCTCCGCAGTATATCTGTCCCTGTACCGCTCAGTATATCTTTGACCTCACCTGTACGTAATCCTTCGTGCGCGAGTCCGACTCGCACTTGACCGGTTTTTTAATCTAGGCCGACCACCACCACTCAGGCACCATAGTTATTCATTCACATGCATACCTAATACATTAAATTTAGAGAATGCAAACTTGAAACCAGGACCGCAGCGACGACAAAAGTTATGGTGGTGACATCACACATTATGCTGGCCACAGATGATCCAGTATACTTGTGCAAACCAGCTACCCATCTCATCTCTTACTTCGTAACAGAATTTGACGGGTAGCTGGTTTGCGCAAGTATACTTGCATCGTCTGTGGCCAGCATTACATGACTTGTCCAATGTCGAAGAGAATGTTAGTATAGAAATAAATTTACCCCATGCACTAGTTTTTCCTTCCATGCCAACCAGCAGACACGAAATTTGGTACGAAGGCCCACTGAAGGTATAAGAACCTTCAAGTCATCGAGCAATAGATTTGGCAGCGCCTCTAAATCCACTTTCTCATCTGAAATATTTGACTGGGTTTATACCATAGGTATGTTGTCGTCAAAACTAAACGTTTATGTGAAAGTTTGGGTACCGTCCTTAACGCATAACTTTTTTGATCCTAAATACAAAAGGTCGAAAATATATGGCATAATTACAAAACGCATAATATTTATAAGGCATAAACTAAAAAAAGCATAAACTCTTTTGGCATAATTTCAATTGGCATAACATACAGAAGGCATAAACAAATAATTCCTAATACTCACAAAGCATAACATACGAAGCGCATAACATTCTAAAAGCCTAACATCAAATACCATAACCTACAAAACGCATAACATACAAAAAGTAAGTATAACATACTAATATTCAAAACTCATAAAAAAACTGTCTATGGAAACATTGTTTCTGGAGCTCCTCTCAATCGATTGGCATCATAAAAAGTGGGGGTTAATAGAATACCACTACCATTCAAAAAAAAAACTAAGTTTTTTTTACTATTATTTTTTTCGAAAATTCAAAAAAAAAATTAAATCTCTTTACGTTTCCTATGTTTTTCTACCATATTCCATAAAAAAAAAAATTCAATGTTTTTCTATGGTACACCCCGACCCAATATTGTCAGATCAGTTAATGTATTATATTACTAGCTGACCCGACAGACGTTGTCCTGCCCGTTATATATAAAAAAAACCTACAACCCGGGTAGGGTTGTAGGTTTTTTTATACTACCCTACCCTACTACTACCCTACCCTACTACTACCCTATCCTACTACTACCCTACCCTACTACTACCCTACCCTACTACTACCCTACCCTACTACTACCCTACCCTACTACTACTACCCTACCATAACCTACTACTACCCTACCCTACTACTACCCTACCAATACGACTTTCTAATATTTATCTATCTCAATACCAAAATTCATCAAATATCTGTAAAAGTTTAAGTGTGATGCCGTGACCAAGGGAAATAGGTATTGATTTTTATATAATAAGATATAGATTAATAATATTATTTCTTAAGTTTAGAGTATGTAAAATATCTTCTGACATATTATCAATAGAATTAATTATTCATTTAATAGAATTATTTAATAGAAATAGTTTTTTTATTTATTACAATTTGATATTTGACATTAAATTAGCATGCCTCGGACATAGATTTTTTTTGTATATTTGCCTTGAATATTTGTACGCTATAGGTATCATGCATGATACAATAAGGAAAGTAAATTAATGCTTTTAGGATTTGATTTTAAGTACGCAATTCATACTAAGTCAGCATGGGAACTACAGCCTTTTGCTCTTTCAAACTAAGAGGAGGCCTGTGTCCAGCAATGGGTAAATAAGTTGGAGATGATGATAAAAGCTCTCTGCAGTTCCATAGGTACTGACTCAGTTTGACTCGTATGGTGGACTTTTTAACAATCACACAAAACAATTTAAGTCATTTATAGTCAGTCATACACAAACACATTATAAAAACAGAGCCATAGTTAGCGTTGCCATCTCTAAAAATCAAAAAGCCGGACAAAGCCGAACGCTAAGAAAAACAGGATTTTTGACAAATATTATCAAGTAAAACACATATTAAAAAGCCTGACTTTTGAGTCTCAAAGTTTAAATGATCTACCCTTATTGATTTTTACCGTCAATATTTTGTAGGTTGTGAAAGCCTAACAAAAGCCGGACGGGCCGGATAAGAGGTCAAAAAGCCTAATACTGTCCGGCTTTATCCGGACGGATGGAAACGCTAGCCAGCAATAGTAACAAAAAGCGCACACACAAATGCAGTTAACCATTCAGCATAAATACACATACACCACTTAATTTTAAGTAAAAAGAAAAATTCCTACCTTTAAATATGTCTATTAATTCATCAGGCATAAGCCAACTTCTTAGTAAATCTTCTACGCTGGTATGTGCTGTATTTGGGTTTTGCATGTCTGAAAAGGACTTCTATGGTTCCATGCCAACCAGCAGACACGAAATTTGGTACGAAGGCCCACTGAAGTTTGACTCAGTTTGACTCGGCTGGTGGACTATCTAAAAATCACACAAAACAAAAAGTTATATATTTTGCCTAATAGGTACTGTACTTTGAAGTTATACGGAGTGGTTATTTGTTTTGGACTTATTTTTAAGTACATTACTTAAAATATACGTGAAAATCAGCTCGGAGAATTAACGTGAGGTAAGTAATTTTTTTATGTATCTTGATGACCCGATATCTCAGAATTGGCCGTCGCAGCAGGCTAGCGAGTAGGCATGCGTTCTTTGTACATACTAACACTACTCAATCGACTTGCAATACTTTATGGATTTTAAATTAGGTAGGTACTAATTTAAAATCCATAAAGTATTGCAAATAATTTTATACCAACCGCTCCATAACTTCAAAGTAGGTACAAGTGTTTGTTGCGATCCCAAACTTTAAGCCGTATTCAGAAAGAAATCTGGAAACTTATAAGCGCTTACCAGCGCTTGTCAGCGCTGGTCCGTTCTACACAAAGGAAGTAGGTTGGCAGGCAGACCAAGCAAAATGTCGGACTCATCGGACGATGATTTGACGTCAGCAGCCCAGCGCGTGTTGAAGCTTGTCGGAACTTGTCGGCACCGATCAGTCAAGCGCCGGTAAGCGCTTATAAGTTTCCAGCTTTCTTTCTGAATAGGCCTTCTGAACAGCCTTAGGCAACGTTTTTTCAATTGTCGCGAAGTATTTATGTATGCAGTATTTTAGTAAATAAGCACATGGACACAGTAGGAGTCAAGAAAAAAAGAATAGGTACAGGAATAGGTACCTATAGGCAAACAAGCTTGTCCCGCCCGCGTTGATTTCACACAAACCGCTGCCATGCCATTGCCACACAAACAATTTTACACAACAAAAAATGGCGCGCTCTCACCGCGTCACGAACAAGCGAACCTTGATCACGAAAACGTTTGAAGCACTTATGATAAGATTATATTGAGGACAATCACTTACTTATGCGTAGAGTTTTCTTTTCTTTCTTTCGTCTTGCGCGTCGCAAAGTAAGTGAGTGCAAGATGGCGGCCGAGCCGCGGCCGGCGCGGCGGCCGCACAGTGACCAAAAATCAAGAAGTAGCGGGACGATAATCAATGGTTATGGATTTTTGTTTTTATGATAGTAAAAATTGTAAAATTGATCTATTATAATTTATATATAGGTAGGTATATAACAATTTATTTTACATAATTTCACAAAATATATACCTATCTTAGTTACACTTAACTCTCTTCACATTCACATAGTTCACTTTAAAAAGATTTTATGTTAGTATGTATGTAAAATGAATAAATAAACAAGTTAATAAAGTTAAGTTAAGTTATAACTTTATTAAAATTGAACAGATCTTCATTTTTCACTGAAGTACCACCTTCTAAAAAAATACTTTTTGGTCACCGTGGGCCGACCGGCTCGGTCGTTCAGCGAACGACGCGAGCGCCTCTCTCGGGGCTAATACGAAATATTAAAAGCCAAATTCGTATCGTAGGTACCGTCCCGCTCACTCGTATTAAATAATATTAGCCTGAGCGAGACGGCATGATACGAAGTTCGAATATAGTGACTTTATTGTCGACTATTTTATTCAAAAAGCAAAACGTAAAAGCTTTTAAAATTATGTATTAAAAAACTATACAATCCATAGTACTAATAATTGTCTGTCTGTCTGTTTGTCTGTTAGTTACCCATTTACGTTTAATTAAACCGTGCGCTGAACGATTTAGATCAGGGGTTCCCTAACTTATTTGAGCCGCGCCCCCTTTCGACCATAAAAAAAATCCGCGCCCCTCCCCGCCCTCCAGTCCAGATTATCAGGTCTGAATAAAAAAAAAATCTTATTGCTTACTAGCTGACCCGACAGACGTTGTCCTGTCGTTTAGTATAAAAAAATAAAATTCATCAAAATCGGTTTAGCATTTTTTCTTTCATAAGAACCTACTCCTGACAATAGCAAACACAACAAAAAAAGAATTATCGAAATATGTCTCAAAGTTTAAGTGTGATGCCGTGACCAAGGGAAATAGGGGTTGATTTTTATATAATAGATATATATATATATAGATTGAAGTTTTACAAAGTCATACATAAGGTATTTGGTAAGTAAGTAAACATTCTCTCAGCGATCCCGTGTGGCCCGTGCCCCCTGGAACCCCTGGAAAGGGGTTCCAGGGGGCACGGCACTTAGGGAACCACTGATTTAGATGAAATTAGGTATGAAGTCTTCGATCAACAATATGGAGTGGATAGGTAGTTTTGAGACATTCGAAAGGACATAGCATAGAAAATCATATTATAATAATACCTATTATAACCTCACAACCCCGTTTTATAGTTAATTCATTCGAATGGGTTACATGTTTGTACTGGAAAACTGAAATTATTGTTTACGAATTTCTGTACTACCTATTTTGTTTCACGCTATTATTTGGATAGCGCGTGTGGCGTTATTATTTCTTGCTACTTACAAACAAATCCTTATAATTATCATATACCTACCTAGTTGTGTGAGTATAGACAACATCGTAACAAAATTCCCCGGGAACAACTAAGCGAAAAGTACAGCATGTTGACCCTTGCCTCTAGGCGAAAGCTTCTGCAAGGACAAATTCCGGTTTTAGAATACTAAATTCATTTATTAACACGTTCGCGTGAACAACTTCTTACGACGTCGTTTTAAATTAATTGTGAATCGGCGCAACGTCACCCGACGTCCTTTAACAGTAATACCTTATTTCGGTGGAACACCTTATGACGTCTAAAAAAAGAACAAAATCCTTTGGCACGTAGGTATTTTTTGCGCCGCAACAGAGACGATTCCTGATAATTAATTATGAATATTGCGGCGGAACGTGTTTAGACGTCGCAAAATTTTGTATGGGAAAATGCTGCGCCTGAGCAGTACAAATTATTTTGGAAGCTGCTCACGCGAATGTGTTAATGATAACTGTTCGTGATACGATAGAATACCATAAATGTGTGACTCGTTTGACGTCACGCATGCGCCGAGCTCACCGCCGGTCGAGATATTGTTGTATAGCTGCGCCCCACGGTTTCACCCGCGTTTGTCTCGATCCCTTTAAAATAGAGTAGACACTCGAATTCGGAATTAAGGTTAACGAAAAGTATGAAACGGGTGTGTCCCACTCGTCACCACCAGCGTCGTCCCCACTGGGGACGAGTGGGATTTTTTCTAAAAAAATATCCCATATGTCCCTACTGGGGACGAATGGGGTGTCACTTAGAAAACATCCCGTATGTCCCCACTGGTGACAAATGGGATTTTACTTAGGAGATATCCCAGTCGTCACCCCTAATAAAATTATTATTTAAAACTGTACCTTATAAATATAAAATTAATTAAAAGAAAGTATAATTGAACGATATGTATAATTTAAAATATTAAAAATTAAACAACCACAACTTTCTTCAAAATCAACAAGTTTTATTTGTATAGGTACATATAGGTTTAGAAGATTACAGCCAATCGAAGCAAAATTTTCAGTTATTTAAATCATATTATGAGAAAGTAGTGTTTACTGTAAAATACATCTTCACCTACTATGAATAATGATTATTTATCACTGATATCAACATTATTTACATAATTGAATAAACTATAACATTGGTTGTTTCCGTTTCTGAATAATCATCTTTACATTAGTAAATAAAATAAAAAAACTAAAAATAGATTTTACCTACTTGAATAGTTTGTCACATTACATATCACAGATCAACATTATTTACATAATTGACTATGTCCAATGAGTATAACCTATAAAATATATGAAAAAGAAATTAAAAAAAAAACCTTAAGAAATAGATTTTACCTACCTACTTGAATAGTTTCAGTATCAGCTCGCCGCACCGACACACCAAAGAATATTAGAATTTTTCCTGAAATAAAAATTACTTATTATGTACCTAAACTTATTTGAAACCTACAAATGAGATAGGCGTGGCTTCCGGTGTGCTATGATTGGGTGCTAGCTGTGGTTCTCCCCTCCATCCGCTAGGTGGCGCCGCTGTGCAGCCGTTATGGCGCGCAGGCGAGTTTACTTGAAAAACTAAACGTCGCCTCGAGCCTCAGTTGTGGGACTCATTTACCATGCAGCATTAAAATAGGTTTCAAATAAGTTTAGGTACATAATAAGTAATTTTTATTTCAGGAAAAATTCTAATATTATGTAGCCTAGTAACTTATTTGAAACCTACAAATGAGACCTGTTTATTATCGCATGGTGGCGCCTAAATAATATTCTTTGAATATTTTTATTAGTGATGCCTACCTATGATCTCAAATTATATGCAATTTAGGTAGGTTATGCCAACTGTGAGAAATAATAGTAAAGAATAAAGACAAAATATTTTAATTGTATTTAAAATCACAGAATGAACAATAATCACATAATCATAGAAATTTACTCTTAGGTATGATCACAAATCAAAGAGTCTTAAAGCTACTAGCTAACGACGGTAATGATTCTTGCGTCGTCGGTCTAAGAGGACGTTTATAAAACTTTAGCAAGGTATTGGGTGATGACCAATTTCCTCGTGCCAAGATTTCTTCTAAGGGCATTTTATTCACCCAGTTTAAAGATGCTACGGCTGATCTAATAGAACCAGGTGAATCTTGCAAACCAGCATCCATGAGCAAGTTTTTAACCCATCTGCCAATTACTGTTCTGCTAGCTGGTTTACGCTCACCTCTTGTAGTCAGGAATAGATGATGTAAATTACTTGACCGTTGGGATTCCGACAATTGAAAAAGCTTTTTAATCCAATAGACTGGGTCGATGTTTCGTTCCGGAGCAGACAGTAACTGCCAACCGGACTGTCTGTGTTTTTCTGTGTCAGTTTTAGAACCGTACAAGGGCCAGAAAATAACAAAAGTTTCTTCCACAGTACAATACCCATCTTTTATGGATAAAAGTGTTAAGTCGTGAACTCTTCGGCCGGATGCTAATAGAAGAATGGTTTCACAACGTCTAGATACATCAAAAATACTTTCAGAATTTGGTTGAGTATTCTGTAACCATTGTAAAATGATGTTCGGATTCCAAATTGGAGGTTTAGGTTTTCCGATCGAGGCTGATTTGTTCGCAATTCCTTTTAGAGCCTGGCGGACTAAAATGTGAGACGCTTAGTCTCCATATCCGGTTGACAAAAACTTGACACAACGGACTTGTGCACTAAAATAGTCTTGTAACTTAGACCTTCAATATTGTGAAGATAAATTAAATATTTTGACAATCCATCACCACCAGGCTTTTATTATTTATTCCAGATACCTTGCACCATTTTAGCCATCGTGTCCAAGCGGGTCGGTAGGTTTTCAAGGTACTGGGTCTCCAACTGGCCTCTATGACGCTAATTTCGGCCTCTGTCCAGTTACTTAAGAGGTCGCTCCACCCTGACATTTCCAGGCCTCCAATACAAGCTTGTCTATCTGAGGAGGTGGCAACCCCGTCGCGGTATCTGTCAAGCATTCCCGCAGATTCTTGATCGTGAATGGTGGTGCTATTGCTCGTTTCTTGAGATCCGCTCGCCAAAACACATTCATCCACTTGGGGCAAATCACAATGTATTGACCTCGAGCATGATTCAAGGATGCTAGAACTTTGTACATTAGACAAGGTGGAGGAAACACCCACGCTAGCTTGTGGTCCCACACTTGACTGAACGCATCGTGGTACATTGCTTCGCTGTCCCTCTGATCCATTGTAGCGTAATTTGGCACAACATGAGCTTGTTTGGATGCCATCAGGTCTATGTCGGGTATTCCCCATTTCATGAATATCAAATGACAGGCATTGGGCAACAGATGCCATTCTGACAGAATTTTGTTCCTGGACAGACGGTCCGCTATTCCGTTCAATGGTCCTGGAAGGTAGCTCGTGACTAGATGTACTCCGGCTGACTCTAGGAGAAGACAAATAGCCCTGGCTAATTCCATAAAATTTTTGGATCGCGTCCCGCCTTGATTGCGTAGGTATGCCAGTGCAGTTCTGTTGTCGCTCTGAATTAAGACTGATCGGTGTTTGCAGGCTTGCAGAATACCTTTCTGTATAAGAACTTTGTACACGGCCAAAAGTTCTTTCATATTCGCATGAAATCGATGCTCTTCGAGCGACCAGGGTCCTTGCATGTGGAGTCCATTCACATAAGCTCCCCATCCGAGCCCTGAAGCGTCTGTGACTATATAGAACGAGACTGGCTCTGTCCATATTTTGCTTGTCTCTTGGTAATGGTTCATCCACCAGTCTATGTCGATAATTGCAGGTGCTGTAAGGGGCACGTTCTTTCTTGTTTTCAGGGCCAGATGTAAACAAGACTGAATTTTTCTGTAGTGGATTCGACTGAACGGAACCACGAAACTCGCAAATTGAAGCGTCCCTATGATCTTCTGATAGTTCAGAAGCGATATTCTGCCGGCATGTCGAGTTTGATCCAGACGCATGCATAAAGCGGACAGTTTTTTGTCGGGCAGTGACTTCTTGTTCAGTTGGGTGTCCCACAAGATTCCGAGAAACTCTATCCTTTGTGTTGGCATCGACGACGACTTCTTTTTGTTTATAATCCAACCGAGTTCGTTCAAGAGATCGGTGGCTTGTTTCATATGATCGATGAGCGTTTGACGGCATTGATTTGCCAAAAGGTAGTCGTCGAGGTAGACCAGAAGTCTGATACCTCTTTCTCGCAACTTCTGTGCCACCCAATTGGACAGAGCGGCGAAAGTTCTTGGGGCGCTGGCTAAGCCGAACGGTAAACAGGTCATCTGGTAAGTTTTTGTTGAACTGCCATCCTTGACAAATAGCCGGAGGAACCGTCGATGGGATTCTGAGACATTTACGTGAAAGTAGGCTTGAAATATGTCTATTTTGACCATCCAGTCTCCGGGCTGCAGGAATCTCGGCACCGTTTGCATACTGATTAACCGAAATCGGCCCGGTTCCACGTATTTGTTGAGCGATTTCAGATTCAAGACTGGACGAAGCGTTCCGTCTGACTTGGGCACAGGAAACATGTTGGAGTTGAACCCAGGATCTCGTGGAGCAAGTTCTAGAACCCCTTGCTTTACCATTTGCACGACTTCGTCGTTGAGCTTGCCCGTAGTTAACAGATTGTCTTGATTTTTGAAGCCAAATCGGAGTGGCGGCTTTTTCACAAAGGGTATTCGGTACCCTTGGATAATTTTCAAAATATAGGCTGGAGCGCCCATTGACTTCCAAGCTCGGTGATATAGGCGCAGTCGACCGGCTTGGAAACTCTTCTCGGCATAGTCATTGCTTCCTTCGGGATTGGTCGTCATCCCGCGGTTTTTGTTTATTTTTAGCGGGTTGGCCTCGCTTACCCACATTACTCTTGCCTTTTCCGGGGAAGGTTGGGTGGTTGTATCTGTCACAGCTTTGTTGGAAAGCTGAGGGATTGGATCGCCTCGGACCATGATTACTGCCGTCGGCGGGCAGATTTTGTGTATATTTGTATTGCGAGGCTCGAGCACCTTCGGAAGGTAGGTAGGGTTTTCGAAAAAGCTTCGAACCTCCGAGTTTTGCTACCACATCACTAAATTCCTTGGGCTGAAATAAATGATCGCAACTAGGCGGAATCCGACGCAAAATAGATTTATTATATTTGTCTTTCACTGAAGACAAAGCACCATCTCGGCGGTGTTCAATTATGTTTGCACGTCGACCACATACCATCTGCAGCATGTCCTTCGATACACTCATATAAGGTGATGAGGTGGAGAAAATTTCATGGACTTTGGCCGAGATTGACACAGCGGACAACTGTGCATCGCTATTCGAACTCCATTCCAAAAGATTTCTAAGTGCTAACTGCAAAGATTCTTTTTGGGTAATAAGCATATTGGTTAATGCACCAAAACTTTGATCCAAAGACCTCAAATGGCTAAACTTAGACTCAAAAGGAAGTAATTCGTCATTCATTTTCAAATTTGTAAAAGCGGGGGTAGACACATATTTCTTTTGTACATCGTTATAACGGACATTAACCCACTCCTCACTATCTAAATGTTGATATTTTTTAATCAAATTCAATCGTGCTAGAGGGGTTCGCTTCGACGAATCAGATGCGACCGTTATGTCATCATTCCATTCAAAATCAGCGTTCGCTGTATTTAACACAAAGGAAGATATCGAAGGAGCAGACTCCTTCTCAGGGAACGAATCTGGATTTCTACTGTTTTTCGTAATTAGGTATTTTAGCTCACTGACCTGTTTTTGTAGATAATCAAACCTTGAATCCGATAAATCATTGCTCTGGCAAGTTCGTTTCGGTGGGGACGGAAAGCTATCGTCGTCACCACCATAATCGTCATCACTACTACTGTAAAGACGACGAGGCCGCTTGTAGTTGATCCTCCTTGCTTCTCCACTCGGTCCTGCTACGGGAGAACCCTGATTCGGTTGTATATCACTCATTGTACCTATACAACACTCACTCTAGAAAACTAATCTGAAAAATGTAACAGTTATTAGTTTAAGTTGATATTATTTGAAAGTACCTACTTTTATTGAAAGTAAAAAGTATGATACTATAAATACCGAACGACAACGTCGTTAATATTTTATTTTTTGTAAGCACCGTAAGAGCTTTTAACACAACGAAAAATAAACGCCAACTGAGGCTCGAGGCGACGTTTAGTTTTTCAAGTAAACTCGCCTGCGCGCCATAACGGCTGCACAGCGGCGCCACCTAGCGGATGGAGGGGAGAACCACAGCTAGCACCCAATCATAGCACACCGGAAGCCACGCCTATCTCATTTGTAGGTTTCAAATAAGTTACTAGGCTACATAATATTCAATTTTATTACATAGGTATTAAAATTGAATATTCTATGGAATCGCTTGTGTTCTGTGCGTTGTGGTCAAATAAAAGTAGGTAGGTAAAATCTATTTTGTAAGTTTTTTTATTTAATTTACTAATGTAAAGATGATTATTCAGAAACGGAAACAACCAATGTTATAGTTTATTCAATTATGTAAATAATGTTGATATCAGTGATAAATAATCATTATTCATAGTAGGTGAAGATGTATTTTACAGTAAACACTACTTTCTCATAATATGATTTAAATAACTGAAAATTTTGCTTCGATTAGGCTGTAATCTTCTAAACCTATATGTACCTATACAAATAAAACTTGTTGATTTTGAAGAAAGTTGTGGTTGTTTAATTTTTAATATTTTAAATTATACATATTATCGTTCAATTATACTTTCTTTTAATTAATTTTATATTTATAAGGTACAGTTTTAAATAATAATTTTATTAGGGGTGACGACTGGGATATCTCCTAAGTAAAATCCCATTTGTCACCAGTGGGGACATACGGGATGTTTTCTAAGTGACACCCCATTCGTCCCCAGTAGGGACATATGGGATATTTTTTTAGAAAAAATCCCACTCGTCCCCAGTGGGGACGACGCTGGTGGTGACGAGTGGGACACACCCGTATGAAACTCATAGTTTCCCTTCTCACCAAACTTTTTATAGTGAGTTGAGATAACGAGTGCCGATAAAAACGATGTGTTCACGCGTAATTTTTGCTCTACGGATGGCAGCAGAGGCTGCTGAAATAATCCGCCGCCGAAATCGACATCGACAGCTAGTTTTGCGGCGAAAAAGTTGTCGGTATCGGATTTAGTATTTTCGTCGTCTTACAAAACCGGCCTACATTTAAACAACACTTTCAGTGGCCTAAAGGGCATAAAACGGATAATATTGAAAACAAAGGTGAGTTTAAAAGTGACTTAAGTAGTAGACTACATTCTAAGATTTTGTTCAACCAAGTTATGATACCAACATTTGCATTAATTACCTAAATAACTAATTAAGTACACACTCACTTACCTAATCACTGGGAACGGTGTGCAAAACATCACCAACAAATAGCACCATTATCGATGAATCCTTGTCATTTACCAATTACCTACTTGCAAGAAGTAATGTAACTTGACCAGCCTTGACACAATGATACCTAATAGGTATATCAAGACTTCAGTCTTGCTAAATTAATGTAATTTAGACTCAGTTTATGATATTTCTGTTGTCTTGTACCTACAGATACAATCTCTCTTATTTTTTCAGGTTATATGTGCCCGCTATTGTATGCCAATGGTCATTTGATTACCAAAGGGTGATAAAATAAGTCTAGCTAAGAAAACCCTAGACATTATTAAAAACACCTTTGGGAGAATGAAGAACCAATGGCAATGTCTCTGTAAGCAGCAGGTATTACACAATAAACCTAAAAAATGTGTACGGCTTTGGAGTATTACACAATTTAACTTTGGACTTAAATGTGACAGCTTCAAGAGATACTGTAGGTATGTATCTATCTACTCATTGTCTGATTTTATTTCAACTATGACCAATTTACCATGAACTAGCATAACTCATATAAATCTCTCAATCTATTGCAGAACGTGAAACTAAGACCTATACAACTTTTAATATTCAAAATGTCAAAGCCATTTTTCAACTACCTAGTGTTAATCTTACAATTTTTATTTTCAGTTGGTCCAAGTTTCATCGGGTAGATACTTTGGCTCAGAGACTTCATGTTGCACGGAAACTGCCAGTAAGGAAGTATTAACTGTGATAGTTCATCGAGCTTACGATACGAATTTTCGTTTTGTACTATTGTAACTGGTACTAACCCTACAGAAGCTGGTTTTTCAGAGAACCACTTATTGTTGTTGGTGAGTAGGTACCTACCTTTTACCACACCTTTTATTATTCCAGAGTTCAAGTCTGTGGACTCACATTGTTATCCTTCTATAAAGAATGAGGTAGGTAGTAGAGTACCTCCTGTAGGTATCTCATGTTTGTAACAATTTTCTTATTATAATTGCAGAGGTCCAGGAAGATCTTCAGGTCAGGAGTGGAATAGACCGTCACCAACTCCAGCAATAGTTGAAGAGCTTGCGCCGGCCACTGAGGGGCACACACCCCGACCGAAGAACCTCTCCAAGACGACGAGGTGCATTAAGATCTCCTCAACGGCGGCTCCAAACAAGGAATACAGCTTTTCAAGAAGCGTCACAACATTTTCTTCATTCTGATGAAGAATGGAGAAAATTTTTGATGGAAACTCAACATGACAAAGATTAAAATGAGAAGGAGAGACTAAGACTTCGTGGTATTTACAATTTTATCTTTTTAAGTAAGTTTCCATGAAATAGACTGTGTTCTTTGCTTGTTAAGATAGAATAAGTATACTAATAGTATCTAGTTATGTTACCTATTATGTTCCTAAATTAGTAGATAGGTACCTAATTATGACAAAATAATAAAACTGAATAATATTTAAAACAGAGATTTATTTCATATATTACTATTTGTTCACTGTTTTTGTTTTTGTCGTGTTTTTTATATATTGTTTTACGTCCACTAGTGTTTAATTTACTATTTATTATTGTTTACTGCCTCTTTGGTCTGTTTTTATCACTAATTAAACACTAATATAGTTCTTAAATTCGAGTTTTTATTTTTGTACCAGTTCATTCACCGGCCAATAACAAAATTTCAGTTTTTTCACAATAAAATGCCTAATTTGCTAGTTATATAATGTTTTTACACACTGTCTACCGCTCTAATCTTAACTGGTTTTCTTTCACTACCTATTTGTTTGTTAAATAGGTACAAACATAAAAAATGTTTGTGTCCCAGTGTAACTACACTAATATCTTCGCCGTCTGAGGTCCGATCCGGACGCGGGAGGCACCACCAGGTAGAAGAGAGTCCCGGCCTCGATCCCACACCAAATCCCGACCTCCGTATCCCGAGCCTACAGCAGGAACCCACGCAAGTCTCCAGACCGTCAACAATGGCGGTCCCCAGACTTGCGGCGCCTGTATCTTCTGAACGGAAGCTCGTAGACCTTCGGGAGTTTCTGTGCCGGGTGCAGGAGAGCCCAGAGCATCCACCGGGACGCACTCCCGACCTCCCGGGAATGACGGGAACAAATCCGGGAAGTTTGCAAGTTCATTCACCGGCCAATAACAAAATTTCAGTTTTTTCACAATAAAATGCCTAATTTGCTAGTTATATAATGTTTTTACACACTGTCTACCGCTCTAATCTTAACTGGTTTTCTTTCACTACCTATTTGTTTGTTAAATAGGTACAAACATAAAAAATGTTTGTGTCCCAGTGTAACTACACTAATATATTCGCCGTCTGAGGTCCGATCCGGACGCGGGAGGCACCACCAGGTAGAAGAGAGTCCCGGCCTCGATCCCACACCAAATCCCGACCTCCGTATCCCGAGCCTACAGCAGGAACCCACGCAAGTCTCCAGACCGTCAACAATGGCGGTCCCCAGACTTGCGGCGCCTGTATCTTCTGAACGGAAGCTCGTAGACCTTCGGGAGTTTCTGTGCCGGGTGCAGGAGAGGCCAGAGCATCCACCGGGACGCACTCCCGACCTCCCGGGAATGACGGGAACAAATCCGGGAAGTTTGACAGCTCGAAATTACACGTCACGTTCCAAAAATTTTCTTATTGAAAATTTTGTCACATATTTTTTTTATTTATTTAGGTCTGAGACCGATATGGCCAATTTGGAATAGCCAGGGTCAAGTTTTAGAATATTTGGTCGGGGTGTACCAAAGAAAAACATTGAATTTTTTTTTTTTATGGAATATGGTAGAAAAACATAGGAAACGTAAAGAGATTTAATATTTTTTTTGAATTTTAGAAAAAAATAATAGTAAAAAAAACTTAGTTTTTTTTTTTAATGGTAGTGGTATTCTATAGAGATTTATCTTAAAACTAGAATATTTACACCTAAATCTATACTCTAAACAAATGCTGGACGCCAGGAGGATTGTTACGGGAATCCTGCCACCTCGTTCCACGGCTCTTTGCTCAGCGACTATTTAAGGGCATGTCCCGAGGCTATGGACAAATTGCAGTAATTAATTATTTTGTCCATGGCTCCAGTGACAACGAAGATAACAAACAATATAGTGCAACTCACCCCTATCTGCATTCGCAGCACACAAACACAAATTTCGAAATAAAAGAATATTACAAAAGACAATCAATTTCTGGATCTCAGTTTTTATTCGAGAATGTCGGTGGTTTGTGCGAGCTAAATGACGGCACGACCCCAAATGACCTTCCAACCGATCAGCTGGAATATTTAAATAATTTATGTGTCTTATTAGATAAAATTCGCTCAACAAAAAGATACCCATCAGTTGAGATTCGATACCACACACTGCGGAATGCGAAGCAACGAACAGGACCACTAGGCTATCATTGCTTACGTATGTTTGTCGAAATTAGCGATGACTATCGTCGTAGGTACCGACCGCTCCACGTCACACAGGCAGCGCCCGATGTATAGCGGACTTTGAATCGAACATAATAATAGTTTAACGAAAATAAAATTGGAGCACGACATGTTGTCTCCGTTTTCCCGCCGAAAACACTAACACTAACAGTAATTGGCACTCGGGGAACGCGAATATGTAGATTTCAAGGCGAAAAATTAACTTTAAAAATTATTTAAAAATTTCTTGTGAAAGAGCGCGTCAAGGGTGAACCGACCATTTGCGCGGCGAATTCAAACTCGTTTGTTTGTTTGTTAGGTTTGTTCGTTTGTTAGTTTGTTAGGTTTGTTCGTTTGTTAGTTTGTTAGGTTTGTTCGTTTGTAAGAACATTTTCTTATATGTAAAACACATATAAGAAAATGAAATAAAATGGCTAAAAAGTTTGTACAAGTTGTATATAGGGATGTCACAATCTTAAAATAGGCGGTTTTTACCCTTTTTCAAATTTCCGTTAAAAATCAACTCTACAAATATTGCTCTACAATGTGCTCTATTTGTAGAGTATGTCTTTGTCTACACTTATATGCTATTCTCCGTCTTATAACTTGATAAACAACGAAGTTATGTCGTTTTTAGCCGTTTTTTTAGGGTTTTTTGTTCAAAAACAAAATGGCCGCCGGTCCTAAGCCGGTCCGACACACCTTGGGGGACAGCCCTAAGCCTGGGTTGAGCCCTCGAACAAGTCTCAGGCTTGTAGCCCTTCTAGTTCCGGAGATATGTCCACTTTAAGATTTCCAAGATGGCGTCCAAAATGGCGGCCGGAAACTTTCGGTGGCTATATCTCCGAGACTATACGTGCTATACCCCTGTTGTGCGAGTGTTTTAGGACGGTCTCGGCGTGCTCTATCGATTAGTGGGGGAATCCGCCCACCAAAGTTTTGTCCCTCCGATTTGGGTTTTGGGGCCCGGGGGGTGTAGAGTCGAGCGGGGGATGTACCCTAGAAGAAACCCCAAACTCGTATCTCTACCGGTTTCCGAGATATAACCTCTCAAAGTTTTTCAAAATGGCGGCCAAGATGGCGGACGCCGACTTTGAGTGGTTATATCTCCCTACCTAATAAAGGTAACCCCCTAGTGTGAGGGTTTTTTAGGACGGGCTCAACGAGCTCCGTCGGCTGGTGGGAGATTTCGGCCCCTAAAGTTCGACACCTCCAAAATCAGAATTAAGTGGCGGAGGGGGTAGAATACCCAGTGGGAAGGTGCCTAAATCAAACCCCGTCTTCCTACGACCGACGGTTTAGGAGATATGGGCGGCCAAAGAAAAACAAGATGGCGATTCAAGATGGCCGCCAAGGTTTCAAACCTTTATATCTCCGCCGCCGGTGGTCGTACAAAGTCGTGCGAGGGTTCGTTTGAATGGGCTCGTCGAGCTCTACCCAATGCACGATACAGTGAAACTATGTAGAGCTCTAAAAATGTTTTTTTGACTCTAGGTAGAGTCAGTTCCTAAACCTACTTAATTCTATGTTGCGCCTTAAAATTAGTGCCTGCCGTTGTCCAGATATTCCCAAGTCCCTGAAAATCCGGGTTTTTTGCCCCCCTCTCCCGGGGGAATGTTCCACCACCTTTGGATTCTATAGGAGAGTTGTAGATCTCGGCGATCTACACAATTTACAAAAAATCTCGTAATTTAAGCCTAATGGTTGCCGAGCGATTTAATTTTGAAAATCCGGATTTACGTAAATAATTTCCTAAAATAACCACCCCCCAATTTTGATGCAAAAAATTTGGAAAAAATATGGTAGGCAGAGGCCCCCCGAAAAAATGACCTCCACGAAGAGAAAAATCGAAAAAGTCAATTTGGGGGGCAGTTACGACCCCTGGAAGTTAGGAATTTTCGTGACTTTTTTCGCCCCGATGTCAACCTTATATCTCTCTTATTAATGTCAGAAATTACTCTAAAAATCTGAAATAAACTAAAACTAGTGTGGATTGAACCCTTCTATTTTTAAAAGAATTTTAACTTAATATTTTGGGGTATTTTTGTTGATTTTTCCAGCTGGTCGAAAATTTGTCACACTTATGCTAATAAAATCAAAAATATCACAGTAAAAAATTTAAAATTGGTGTCAAAAGTTTCGGGGCAGTCAGGTCTTACACATATAAAGAAATAAAAAAATATAGTATAAAAATAAAAAAGTTATTGATAAAAAACAAAATTTTTGAAATTCGGGTCATAAGTTTGTAACTAAAATAAAAAATATTTTTTCCCGGGGAAAGTGTCCTAATTTTTGGTCACAAATTTAAAAAGTTTATACCACAGATCGTTTTCAAAAGTTATCACGGTTACAAAGTTCTAAATTGGTACTTTTGAAAAATAAATTTTTTTGAAGTTCAATAACTTTTCAACCACTTAATTTCTGGTCACTTTTCTTTTTTCCTCCTGGTCCTCTCCGCTTCCTCTAAGCGATGGCAATGTTCAAAAATCCCGAAGTCCTGTTTTCAGTTTTTCCGACCACGTGTCGGAAGATGATTATGTCCCGTAGCTCCGGCGTCCTTTTCCTTAAAAATCCGATGTTGGTCTCGGGAGATAGGTCTCACCGAGACGCGTCGTTTGACCCCAAGTGATGGTTAGGTTGTCGATGAAACGCCGGAGTTATCGGCGTTTTTGTCATAAAAATCCATGGACTTAGTCACCTTTTTCACTGAAAATTTTGTGAAAACATTGAAAAAATCACTTTTCTCACACTTTTCTTTTCGCACTTTATCACTCACGACTTTTAAAGTTGTGTAGAAGTTTTTCCAGCGTGATTGGACGTTTTTTGCCGTTTTTTCGTATTTATAAATACGGAGCGCTCCAAATTCGTGACGCTCTCGCCGGCGGGAGGTGCGCGCGTCGGTCGTTTGTTAGGTTTGTTTGTTTGTTAGGTTTGTTCGTATGTTAGGTTTGTTCGTTTGTTAGGTTTGTTCGTTTGTTAGGTTTGTTCGTTTGTTAGGTTTGTTTGTTTGTTAGGTTTGTAGGTAATAAAATAAATGAAATGAATGAAATGAATGAAATGAATGAAATGAATGAAATGAATGAAATGAATGAAATGAATGAAATGAATGAAATGAATGAAATGAATGAAATGAATGAAATGAATGAAATGAATGAAATGAATGAAATGAATGAAATGAATGAAATGAATGAAATGAATGAAATGAATGAAATGAATGAAATGAATGAAATGAATGAAATGAATGAAATGAATGAAATGAATGAAATGAATGAAATGAATGAAATGAATGAAATGAATGAAATGAATGAAATGAATGAAATGAATGAAATGAATGAAATGAATGAAATGAATGAAATGAATGAAATGAATGAAATGAGATAATAAATATAAGATAAATATAAGGTAAGGTAAACATAAGATAAATATAAGATTATCACTAAGATAATCACTAGTTAGTACATACCAATTTATTAGGTAACATCAACCTAACCGCTAAGTGTTTCCAACCTACTTTTTAGGTAGTATTTACCTACTCACTTTGTATGTCTCACCAACTCACTAGGTATTATTGACCTACTGAATAGGTAATATTTACGTAATCACTAGTTAGTACATACCAATTTATTAGGTAACATCAACCTAACCGCTAAGTGTTTCCAACCTACTTTTTAGGTAGTATTTACCTACTCACTTTGTATGTCTCACCAACTCACTAGGTATTATTGACCTACTGAATAGGTAATATTTACGTAATCACTAGTTAGTACATACCAATTTATTAGGTAACATCTACCTAACCGCTAAGTGTTTCCAACCTACTTTTTAGGTAGTATTTACCTACTCACTTTGTATGTCTCACCAACTCAATAGGTATTATTGACCTACTGAATAGGTAATATTTACGTAATCACTAGTTAGTACATACCAATTTATTAGGTAACATCAACCTAACCGCTAAGTGTTTCCAACCTACTTTTTAGGTAGTATTTACCTACTCACTTTGTATGTTTCACCAACTCAATAGGTATTATTGACCTATTTAATGGGTAATATTAGCAATACCAACTTAGTAGGTTGTATTAACCAACTAATTTGTTAGTAATAACCTAAGCGCTATGTAGCCCCCAACTAACCTAATTGTTAGTTACTACCAACCTACTTATTGGGTGAATGTCGATACTAAAAATACCTAAATTAGGTTTAATTAACCTACTTTTTTGGTAAACATACCAAAATAGTCGGTTGCCGATACCTACTAAGTCGGTTATTTTGGGTCTTTATAAAGTAGGTATTTTTAACCTAAATAATAGGTTGATTGTACCAAGCTATTGTGTAATTATTACCAAATCAATAGGTTAATTCTACCTACTTAAAGAGCAAGTTGATAAACCCAATTAGTAGATTATTTTAACCTTAATAAGTAGGTTGCATTTACCGACTCAATACGTTAATGTGTACCTACTATTGGTTAAAACACGGTTTTACCAAAAAGTAGGTTTAATCTACCGACTTTTTGCATTACCAAGCGCACTAGGTAGAATTAGCCTACTTACCTAATATGTTTTTAGGTACATTTAACCTGAATTAGGTACATTTTACCTACTTTTGACATTAACCTACTAGATTAGGTTTGTAATTACCTAACTTTTTTCCCAGTGTATAAAATCAACTTAACGTAGCACGGCACGAACCTTCCGAAGCTCGAGGATATCATTTTCTCGAGCGCAGATTCAGCATGCTTGCTTGGTAGCTTTGTCCTACGTCTTGTCGAAGTCAAATATCCGAAAGTCAAATTATCAGCACTACAGAACCATAGTGGGACTAACATTATTGAAAGTTGTTTACTAATATTATACTGATTAAGTTTGACTGTGTGTATATTGATCCTTGACGCAAAAACCACTGAATCGATTGCGATGGCACTCGGCATGTAGATAGCTAGAATTGATGAGTGATATTGGTCTAGTGGTAGATACGACTTTCGTTCCGAAGGTCGTGATTTGAATACTGACCGACCGCGCTTCAATGTCTTTTTATTTGAAAGAAATTTAAGCATCGCTCTTACGGTGAAGGGAAACATCGTGAGGAAACCCACGGTTTCAAGTAACGCAAAAAGGCCCAGTTATAGGGCTAGTTGCGGAAACATACAGTAAAAGTAAAGTAAAAGTAGGTACCATTATGGTCTTCCAGCTACTTTTTGTCCCGATGTTCCAGAAGGATCGGGACTTACGTGAGTTACCGATCCGCCGAATAGCGTTGCTAATTAGCTCCGTCCGAGTATGCATGTCAAACAATTTTATATTACCTTACCTCTACCAAAAGCAAGAGCCATTTATTAAATTATATTCTCACACAAACATCTGTAAACTGAGAAATTCTGTAAATTACGTTAAATTTACTCAGCTTTTCATAATGTAAAGACAATTCCATTCCAGTATCATTGCACAAAGGAGTCGACAGTACCACAGGCACAGTGTAACAGAAACAGACGGTAAACTCTAGCAAATGTTTTGGTTTGAAGTTACGAACTCTGCTCATTGTACTTTTCATTTGTAGTTTGTGAATTTCTGTATTATGGGATTAATCAGTTTGAAGTTGTGTTTAGTAGTTCCGATTGGTGCATAAAGGCAGAGTTTTGTATTTATTGGCGTGCAGTTTTATTGTTAATTGCTCGGGTTTACCTTCCTTTGTTAGGTTTTTATTCCATTATATCATTCAGGGCTATGGAACAATTCCTGTACGGCGAGAATGGTAGACAAGAAAAAACCCATACAGTCAAACTGAATAGAACATTTAGGCTTTGCGCACTGACCTCCATAATATGGACATAAGATCGCGCACTGAATTTTTTGCCTTTTTGATCTGCGCCATGTTGCGCTGTTTTCTGTTGAAAGTGATGGTGACCGTCCGCGGAACTATTATTTCCATGGACGGTCAGCAAACCTAGACCTTATACAGCGCAACATGGCGCAAACCAAATCAGCACAAAGATCTAATGTCATTTTGTATGGTATACCAATTCCAGCGTACTTGTATAGATTAGCTTTGCGCAAACGGGCCACTGCCAGCGACAGCGACATAACATACTTTTTCACATATTTTCAATAGACGGTATTCGGTAGAGGCTACTTGCTCTTCTTCTTCATCTTCCTTCCCTCTTCCTGTTATTTGGGGTCGTGTCTCCCTAATATCTTGCGCCAGGACGCCCTGTCCTGGGTTGTCTCTAAGTCTCTGTTGAGAGTTCTAGGCTACGTGCTAGAGCAGTGAAAAAGTATGTTAGGTCGCTGTCGCTGTCCACCAGTGACTATGGCTTGCACCAAGCCTTATAGTGACCGGATCTACGCCACACCTCGACAATTCATTATTCCACTGTTTCTCCAATACTGTACAAATTGAAGTCTGGCAAAACGCCAGTCATGTTTATACGACCTATGAGGGGTATACGGCATCTTCATTCAATTTATGATATTGTTACTTAGTCATTAGGCATTTTAACTTATGGCATTTAAAAATGCTACTTATAACTGAATTAGTGAATGAATGCTTTATCTAAATGCTATATATTATATGCACAACAAACAATTACAATTATTAGTGTAATACATCACAAGAAAGACAAATAGAGCTTAAAAGTAAAACGTTTAGATGTTCAAATGAGCGATCTTATCGCTAGCTGACCCGGCGAGCTTTGTTACGCCTTAGAGGCAAAAAAAAGTATCGTATGTCCGTCTCCTGGTTCTAAGCTGTCTCCCCTCCGATTTTCAGTCAAATCGGTTTAGCTGTTCTTGAGTTATAAATAGTGTAACTAACATGACTTTCTTTATTATATAGGTACTAGCTGCGCCCCGCGGTATCACCCGCGTAAGTTTTATCTCGATCCCGCGGGAATATCGGGATAAAAAGTAGCCTATGTATCTACATACCGAGTTTCATGGTAATCGGTTTAGCGGTTTTTACGTGATTGAGTAACATACACACACATACATACTCACAAACTTTCAGCTTTATAATATTAGTAGAAATAGGATATATCCTGTAATAGAGAAGCAACATACTGACAGACCAGAAAACACTTTCCCGATTTGCTAGACTCGAACCAGAAACGTTTCGCTCTCTCGGTCAATTATAACGTCATTTTTCCGGCTTCAGTCTCAATTTGACTTCCGCCTTTCAGTACCCATTGCGTGACGATTATAGTCCTTCGCATGCATTCATCTCACGTACTGAACCCAATACCACTTAAAGTTGGCTGTTTTCTTTTAATTCGCTTCTGGAACTCAAATTTTCTAAGTTAATATGGGTGTTTCTGAAAGAGATTTAACGCAAAACGCTCACTGATAAGTCGCGGTGGTGCACATCGTCGTCGTTGCGTGAAATTCTATGAAAATGTTAGAGGAATATTATAGGGATAGGACGTTAAAATTCTCACTTACGTGAGTGAAACCGCGGGTCGCAGCTAGTTTAAAATAATCCTAGTAAATCTGCTGAGAGCAGTTTAAACAAATTTACGTAGTAGGTATTGTTTTTTAGAACTTATCAAATGAAACTGCCAAACCTCTATTTTGTGTTTGAACTACCAAATCCTCAGCCTCACACTCACATCGAAGGTCGGTTAAAAATCAAACCGTTCTCAAAGTAAACCACTTGATATCTTTCAACGTTTGACCGAACCCGAACGACATACTTAAAAAGACAATCACGTTCACCCCTTCGCACTCCACCGACTTGTCGCCGGCCGATAATGGGCAACGAGTTGCTCTCGCATAATAATTGCCAACAATTTATATTCGAAGCAAATAATCTTCTTGTTTTAGGCAGTCTGATACTTTTATGTAGGGAAATACTTTTACCAATAATAATCGCTTTATTCATGACAAACTGAATAGAAGATATTCATTGGCAACAAAACACATAAAAGCAATCTACTTGTTCTAAGCAGTCTGATACTGATAAGAACCCATGCTGGGTTCGGTCCATAAAAAGATAATCACGTTCACCCCTTCGCACTCCACCGACTTGTCGCCGGCCGATAATGGGCAACGAGTTGCTC
Source organism: Idaea biselata (assembly GCA_958496205.1). Lineage (NCBI taxonomy): Eukaryota > Metazoa > Arthropoda > Insecta > Lepidoptera > Geometridae > Idaea > Idaea biselata. The sequence continues at coordinate 18,062,772 of OY292400.1, read as the reverse complement.
TCGCATAATAATTGCCAACAATTTATATTCGAAGCAAATAATTTTCTTGTTTTAGGCAGTCTGATACTTTTATGTAGGGAAATACTTTTACCAATAATAATCGCTTTATTCATGACAAACTGAATAGAAGATATTCATTGGCAACAAAACACATAAAAGCAATCTACTTGTTCTAAGCAGTCTGATACTGATAAGAACCCATGCTGGGTTCGGTCCATAAAAAGATAATCACGTTCACCCCCTTCGCACTCCACCGACTTGTCGCCGGCCGATAATGAGCAACGAGTTGGTATCGCATAATATTTGCCGAGAATTCTGTTTGAAGGCAATCTACCTAATTGTTTACTGATAACTAGCTGCATCCCGCGGTTTCACACGCGTAAGTCCCGATCCCGTAGGAATATTGGGATTAAAAGTAGCCTTTGTTACTTCTCGATAACGTAGCTTTCATTTGGTGAAAGAATTTTTGTAATCGGTCCAGTAGTTTTTAAGTTTATTCATTATAAACATACAGACACACACACACTAATACAAATATTTCATATTTATCATATTAGTGCAGAAGTGTATATAAAAAAAAAATAATAAAAAAAAAAAAAGTCTTGATCCCGTGATAATATCATGATCATGACATGATTTTTTTCATTTTATTCACTAGTGAGACTCGAACGATCTATAGGCCTTAGATGAAAACAAAAATAGAAGATACGCTATATTCTAATATTGCGTATTCGAAAATGAGCTAGAAACACCTACATGCATTTTCATAAAATTATTGTACCTATTTAAAAACATTTGTGTTGATGACAAAACAATGATTTAAGCATTTGTAAATAAGCAAAAAGGCATTCTTATGGATTTCGAAGAGATAATCGCAGTGTGACAGCACGTGCTCACGCGGCAACGGTTCGACATACGACTGAGGCTAGTGCGTCAGCTAGACGCAGTTTTATCGTCTCATTTTCCGAGAATAGGTAATGTATCTGCTGTTTTTTGTTTTCACAAAGCTATCGGCTGACAAAAGTCCACAATCTGTGAGAATTCATGCACTCCCTCAGTTTGAGCGTGAAATATGACGTCATTTCCGGAGAAGCCGTTCTCTTTCCGATGGCGACTGCTAGAGTTATTCGTTGGTTGATGATGATGGTGAAGAAAATAAGAATTTATTTTTAGTGAGAAATGTGAATAGAAAGTCTGTACCTACTACATAAGAAAAAAAAATATCTCGACGAATTGAGAACCTCCTCCTTTTTTGAATTCGGTTAAAAATTATTTGTACCTATCTTTAAAAGTGCATAGTAGTTATTCAAATTTTAAACTAATATGATTCAATCAATCCTGAAGAAGGGACCTGTAAAGATCTCAAAATGTTGAGCGTTGAAACATGTCCAGAAAACAAACACCACGGAAATGAAGATGCTGAGATGGTCGGGAGGGGTAACTAAACTCGACAAAATACGGAACGAATACGTTTGCGGTAGCTTTGGAGTTGCCCCAATACCAGAAAAGCTATCGGAAACCCGTCTTAGGTGGTACGGCCACGTTATGCGAAGACCTGAGGACTATGTAGTCAAAAAGACCCTAAACCTCCCGGAACGCAAGAGTGGTAGAGGTCGCCCCCCTCTAAGTGGTGGACCAGCATGGAAAAAGCTATTAAAAAGGAAAAGTCTAGCAGATCCGTCAACCCACGACAGGATGTTGTAGCGCCGACAAATTATGAGAGCCGACCCCACCTAAACTGGGAAGAGGCAAAGGAGACGAAGAAGAAGCAATATAACCAACCAAGGAACCACCCCACCGCACGGGTAGAATTCAAGGTTTGTTAGCCTCCCACAGGTTTCTTATTTTATGCTACACGGCCCTATATTGACCTTAAGTCTAAACTGGGAAGAGGCAAAGGAGACGAAGAAGAAGCAATATAACCAACCAAGGAACCACCCCACCGCACGGGTAGAATTCAAGGTTTGTTAGCCTCCCACAGGTTTCTTATTTTATGCTACACGGCCCTATATTGACCTTAAGTCTACCCAATATCCAAAACTCATTATGTTTACATACCTACTTCATTAAAAAATATATTAAGCCTACCCCAACCCTTGTTAAACATTAATTTACCCTTGTTTCCAGTTTTGTAGACTCAGAAACAATAAAGTAACTCTTTATTGCAGTTCCGGTTTCACCCAGTAATAAAACTAAGAGAAAATGCCGACAAGTATCAACATCTAAACCTATGGGTTTAAAATTTATTGTATTGCTTTGTGATATAACTGCTGCCTGCAGTTTTGCTTGCGTTGTCTACACTTCGACACTATCTACACTTCTTTATGTTTATAAATAAATATTTGTTTCTGGTCTGGGTATTTTCTATGTATCATATTTTATGTATGTGGGTATTTACATTAAAAACTATAATAAGTAGTATAACCGTTGTCTAGTACCCATAGTACAAGCCTAGTGCTTAGATTGGGACTAGATTGCGCTGTGTGCAACGTCGTGCAATATTTATTTTATTTATTTATTTATCTACACGTCTACCTACACTATCTACACTTCTACACTAATGGACTTATTTCATAAATTCTTTCACCATTAGAAAGCTACATTCACCATGAGTAACATAGGCTACGTCTACAATTCATATACGTTTAGGGTAAAATAACTAAAACAAATTACTGTATGTAAATTCGTTTTTTTTAAATAAAACTACTTATCAAGTTTTATTTAAAAAAAACGAATTTAGGTACAAAGTTGTAATCCCAGAATAACTATTAAATTACTTAAAATGGGAATCGCAAAAAAATCGTTTTAATGACTTTATCATTCACACCATCTTCAAAAATCAAACATAATTAAAAAGAGAAAGAAACATAATTCGAGAGCATTCAATAAAAAACATCACTAAGATTAATTAAAAGAAAGATAAGTACGGGAAAGTTTCCCTTAAAAAAACTGAGTCGAATTTTTATACAGTCTTCTATAATTATTTCTTTTTCCATCGCTATTTAAATAATGAGAAAAGTTGACTCGGAGAGAACTAATTAAAATTGTACGAGTACAACTAGACTCGATGAATACTCGAGTTTTATTTGTTTTTGTTTATAAAATCAGAGTCTAGTTTGAACTTTACAATTAAAATGGACTCAAGTTAGTTTAATCTATAGTTTTGTTTAATAAGGGAAGTTGTTGTTATAGTTAAGGTATTTTTAAACAATTTAAATCTAAGGTATAAATTCAGTTATACAGATCGTTATTGAAGAATTAAGTAAGCAGCCTGTCGATTCTGTAGATACGTCACATCCATCTCACGGCGGATTCCGCGGTGAGTTTTCGAATTGGCATAGTATTAATTTCATAGATGGATAGAATGAGTTAGACGGCGATAGATGATAACTGTCGGTTGTTGTATCTAAAATTGTACGAGTGTACAACTAGACTCAATGAATACTCGAGTTTTATTTGTTTTGTTTATAAAATCACAGTCTAGTTTGAACTTCACAATTAAAATGGAGTCGAGTTCGTTGAAAAGTTGTTGTTATAGTTGAGGTATTTTTAAACAATCTAAATATAAGGTATTTAATAATATGGATCGCTATTGAAGAATGAAGTAGGTAAGCAAGAAATCGATTCTGTAGATAAGTCACAGCCATCTCACTGCAGATTCCGCTGTATTCGAATTGGTATACTGTTAATATCATAGATGGATAGAATGAGTTAGACGGCGATATATGATAACTATCGATTTTTCTCCGGTTGCCTAGAAATGGGCGAGATGGAATTGCATGAAAAATCTAAGAATTCTCGTAAAAACGATGATTACTCGTAAAATGTACATTCTTTCATCAAGATACAAAGTAGGTACACCTTTGTAATTTTTATTTTTCGTTAAGTATGCAATATTTATTAAAAATAGGTGATTTGTAACTTATTTTCGAGTATAATAATTGTATCCAAGATAATCATTGGACAATTGGACATCACTAGCTCTCTTAACCCACATCATCAATTATTGCCATCCAAACGATTACAAAAAAAAATAGTAAACCAATAATAGTATATTATGCAACTAGTGAATAAAAGACGGATTTAGTGCGAGGGCCGTAGATGAATCACGAGCAAGTGAAGGATTCTAACGACTGAATCACGACCGTAGGGAGTGATTCATGATGATTGAATCACGAGCGTAGCAAGTGATTCAAGTGTTAGAATCCTGAGCGACGCCAGTGGTTCATGGCCCTCAATCTAAATCCGTACTTTATTCAAGAGTTGCACACTATACTTTATACCATGACTACGAGGAAAAAAACCGGTCAAGTGCGAGTCGGACTCGCGTCGCGTACGAAGGTTCCGTACCACTATCACAAATTTCGGCAACCAATCCGTGAACGCAACGCGAACGTTAAATTTTATTTTACCACTGGCGCCAGTCTCAATTCATCACTAGATAGTAAAAAGTGCTAGGGGTGAAAATACATCACGGTATTGTTGAGTTTTTATGTCAAAATTAAATAAAAGTTTTTTTTTCTATTTGTTGTTATAGCGGCTAAAGAAATACATCTACTGTGAAAATTTCAACTGTCTAGCTATCACAGTTTATGAGATAAAGCCTGGTGACAGACCGACAGACAGACGGCAAAATATCAGTAAAAGTGTTCCGTTTTTATCCTTTGGGTACGGAACCCTAAAAAGAATTTGTATGTCGAGTATTCTTAGCGCAAGGAGTTTGTATCAAGTTTTTTTTCACGCAAGGAGGTTGTATATGCATTTAGTTATATGGACGACGAGGAAATTGTGTTCTAAATTCAAAATTCAAACAGCGTGAGTAAAAGTCGTTTTTATTCACTGTTTAGCGTGAATAAAATAAGCTTTTAAGAGTGGGAATGGTATAAAAAATCTTTCCAAAACTCGTTTTAAGTTAAGTCTACAGAAAGGAATAAAGACGTGAGATCGGATAAGGGAGCGTATTATCTCGGGGACGCACTCGAGGCGTAGATTAGATGAAGAAACGCCCTGTCAGCCGATCCCATTGACAGATTTAGGGGTTAGGTTAGTAGCGTGGTGGTCAATTATTTGAGTTGCTTAAAGCTGATTGTCCACCGTCAACTAAACTAAGTAAGTTTAGCTTAGCTTTTCATACTTGATCTAATAAAAAATATTCTTAATTTAACTAATTTTGAATCTAAATTTAAGACGATAGTGTATGTATGTATATGATGTATGTGCACAATTCTAATAATGAACGCCACAACTAAACCTGCAACTGTACTCTTAAAAATCTTGAAGTTGATGTGAATAACTCCTTCAAACGTGTGTTTGTATCGCAAACTTTGCGGACTACCGGTGACCTTTAAATGTTTTGTTTCATCTAGAATACGATGGAAGCAATGGGGTGGCACACGCAAAGCTGTGAGCAGATGGCGCTGGCATCGGATGATCTTTTTTTTTTTGTTGATGGTCCCCCACGAATGAAAAGGCCGAGTTTAAAAATTTCTTTTAATTTCCTTGAAAATAAATTTTCTATACGCCGAGTTCTTTTTTTCTTTCGGTCTGAGACTGATATGGCCAATTTGGCGCCGAGAGTTGTAAAAAACACCTGTTTGACAGTTCTTAATTCAAACCTAAGATCATTCGACTAACGCCCTCTGCCGGGATAAAAAGTTAGTGTTCCTCCTCATTGTTTGAGGATAGGAAGCAAATAGAATTAATTAATTGATTTTGTGACATACGTACCTATGTACCTAGTATGACATTATTAGTTTCCAATATTGCATGCCTCAAGGCTGAATAGATTCTTCTCATCTGAGCGATGTTCCCGGTTGCATCCCTCTCGGGAGCCCGGGGTCCGCTAAACCCCAAATTGTTTTTTTTTTATTTGGGGTCGGCGCAGTCGGTAAGTCATCATACCTGCTGCAATTCGATTTGGCAATGTTTTTACGGCCGGCCGCCTGCCTGACACCAACCCTCTTAGGGATCAAGACGTTTATCCGCCACCGCGCGGGGAGAACTTAAGGTTTGCTTATCTCCCTCAGATCCCTTAGTCGCCTTTACGACACCCACGGGATGAGATGGGGTAACCCTATTCTATGCCGGGGCTACACAGCTAACTGAAGGCTGAATAGATTGTTCCATTTATATTTATGTAATACCACATTATTTTACCTACCTTTATTCGCAATAAATGAATTGAATTGAACTGAATATAAGCAATTGGAAAGCAATAAATTAAACGTAAAATACGTCTAGTGACTTTTCATCTTGACGCTCGCGTTTTGGTCACTTGTTAAAAAAACTGGCGAGCTAAGCTGAACTAACTTAGTAAAGTTCGCTTGATGTTTTTCTATAAAGATCTACTTTATGTATAATTTAATGTCCTGACTGATCTTAATATCAAAGCAGAGCTCAAACCGCTGGTCCTAGAAACATGAATGTGGTGTGTAGGTATCCACTAAGAAAGGATTTTTTGATACTTAATCCCGCTGGATCGGGACTTACGCGAAACGGGTAAAACCGTGTGAAACCGCGAGACATAGCTAGTCTTTGATAAACGAGTATCTATATTTAGAGATTAGTTATATCCCGCGGTTAAAACCTCATATTTCCAGATCCCGTAAGAATTTTCAAAAATCCTTTCTTATCGGATGCCTACATAACATAAGGAATACACTCTCCAAGTTTCAACTCTCTACTATCAGCGGTTTAGGCTGTGTGTTGATCAGTCATTCAGTCAGTCAGTCAGGACAAAGCATTTTATAGAAATAGATTTGTATTACTTGTTCAGTAAACCTGAACAAGTATTAGGTGCTTATAATACTTAGACATGACTATTTCTGTCGAATAAAGGCCTGTGCACAAACGACTTCGTTAAGTCTGAAGGAGCCTTTACATGCAGGAAAGCCTCTCGGATTTCAATAGGTCTACGTACATTCAGGATTACGTTGTATTCAGTCTTGACTCAGCTGCCCTGTATGGTTATTTTGTATGGGAATATTACGGACTTTGTTTGGTTTTCCTACTTTATGGTAAGTCGTTACGTAGTCTAAGATGATTTTCTGAAAAGTATTTAATTTAAGCTTCTTCTTTTTGGATAGTGGTGTGGCTCACCTAGTGGTAGTATTCAAAGGTCGATCTAAAAACTCGAACTAAAGTGAAACAACCAACTGCTTAACGTGCCTTCCGAAGCAGGGAGGAGCACGAGAAAATGTTTTTTTGCCACACATATTATAGGTCACCCATCCAAGTAATGGCGGCGAACGTTGCTGAACCTGCACGACTAGCAAGGCCTCTTTGGCCACGAACAAAAGTGTAAAAAAAACTTTTGCACAAAGACAATCTGAAACTCTTTGGTAAGTGAAGGCAGACTGGTATTTGACAGATAGGGCAGCCATTTTGAATTTCATGACCTACTCGATTAGATGTTTTTGAAATACGTTTGTTGTATGGGAGCCCCTCTTAAATATTTGTTTTAATTTGTTTTTAGTATTTTTTGTTGTAGCGGCAACCAAAATACATCTTCTGTGAAAATTTCAACCGTCTAGCTATTACGGTTCATGAGATACAGCCTGGTGACAGACGGACGGACAGACAGACAGACAGACAGCGAAGTCTCAGTAATAGGGTCCCGTTTTTACCTTTAGGTACGGAACCCTAAAAACTAAAGCTATAGTGTAAGCTGATGCCACAATAATGCAATATGCAATAGATGTACTATCAACAACAAAAGTGGCTACCCAGTTAGCCGAAAGATTCGTTTGAACCGAGCACCGAGCGTGAAATAACCATATTATACACCCATCGATATAGGCATATCTATAAATATCTAATGTGGGACAAATATTGTGAAGTGTTCTTTGTCGAATTCAAGCTGACGAAAGGTATAGTAGGTAGGTCACAATTAACAATAAGTCGTAGGTATCTTTACTAAGTGAACCTAACCTTGCAAGCGAAATTAGACATTATGGTGGGCAGGCAGTAATTTTGCTGAATGTACTTGTCTATAGCACTTATACCACCCTCTCAGCCTATTCGAACTATTAGTCAGTCAGGCAGGAGTTAAGAAAAGTGTTCTTAAAATGATTTAAAAAGAACCTCATTTTTATGGTTATTTCCACATTTTAAAGATTCTTTTCGCAGGATAACACTACTCCGTAAAGCCTAGGCTTTGTAAACCTTTTCATGAAACTGACGGCTTGAGAGTTGATCTAAAATTCATATATGTACGTACAGTGCTGACACCTTGCTCTAGAGAGCGAGATGGGGTAAAAATAGTTAAATTCGCTATTTAAAAAGAGGGTTCCGTGAATATTCTTTTAAGTTGACTTGGAGGGCAAACCCCTAATACAACTGAACTAACAATATAATCTAATAGCGTCCACTTGGCGGCCAACATTTAGACTAGCAAGCGCAGTCCTCTGTACTATCGGGCTACTCCAAATAGCACCTTCCAGGATCAGTAATAGATAGATCGTGTGTCCCCAAACGCTAGTGTTCGGTTTTCTTAGGGAGAGCTGCCTCGTGCCCAACTCCGGAACAACACTGGAGATGTGGGAGGTGGCTTTTCTACCGTCCTCAGCGAGGTTGTCGTTAGCAGCTCCCTTCTGAGGTGTAGTGGTTCCAGTACCTAACTGTCTAATAAAAAGTGTCATTTGGACTGGAGTTCAGCTTCAGCGGTGGCTTGTCCAAATTAATCGGCTCAAACGACACAAACGCCCCTAAGCAGATTTCCATCTTCCGATATTTAGACCGGAGCAGTCAGAGCACCAGCAGCGATGTGCCTCGTGCTACTGACGTTTTTTTAGCATTCGCTCGTGAGTAATATAATAAAAACAGAAGAAGAACATATAACAAGAGGAGACGGAACAGACAAAAGTCAACCTTTTGAGTGAGTGTTCAAAATCTACTTGCACTTCTAACTAATAACGTTATTCCCAAACTTTATTGATGTTCAATTTCATTATGTCTCGAATGAAGTTGCAGCGAACGCGCTCCTTTTCACAGTTTTTTATACACGTCGGAATGGAGGGCATTTGCGTTTGTGTTTTTGTATTTGTCACAGTACAAAATTGTGCAAAGCGCTGTATCTTACACAACTATGTACTTAATAATATTGTGTGTAGAAAAATATGGACCGTTCTAGCAATGTTCCAAAACAACCCTAATACCTAGTTAGTCAACTCTTGGCGAAATCCTTTAGCAGAATAAAACATGGACCAGGGAATTACTTTTAGCACCGAAATGACTTGTTTCGTCAAAGAAACTTTTTGTACGGTATTTCTTAGGCTTGAACACTTTGAAAGCTGATTTTTTTTTCTATAAAATTTCTTAGGGCTTTTTGTTGAAAATAATTTTAGATTTTTATTCGGCTTTTTGTAGGTCTCCTTTTTTTGTACCATTAAAGCTATTTAAATAGTTTTTGTTAAGGTCCGAAAAAAGATATTTGATGATATTTTTGACAATAAATTTACTTTTCATCCCTTTTATTCAAAAAGTGTCGCTTTGGTCCTCTGTAAGTTGGATCAAAGTAGCTCTTTTCTGTTATGATAAACAGCCGGGAGCAAAGTAAAACAGCCGGGAGCAAAATAAAACAGCCGGGAGCAAAGTAAAAAATAATATCGAAATCTAAAATAATTTTAGATTTTTATTCGGCTTTTTGTAGGTCTCCTTTTTTGTACCATTAAAGCTATTTAAATTGTTTTTGTTAAGGTCCGAAAAAAGATATTTGATGATATTTTTGACAATAAATTTACTTTTAATCCCTTTTATTCAAAAAGTGTCGCTTTGGTCCTCTATAAGTTGGATCAAAGTAGCTCTTTTCTGTTATGATAAACAGCCGGGAGCAAAGTAAAACAGCCGGGAGCAAAATAAAACAGCCGGGAGCAAAGTAAATTTGAATTTGGAACATATGTATCATTCATAGAAACCAAACGTAAATTATATGAATTACTGGCTTTTTTTTTTTTTTTTTACGTGGAGAAATGCGCGCGCATACTGCACTACCACGGGGAGGTAGTGCAGTTATGTGGGACTCCAACCCACTAAAACTCCACGGTCCTCCTCCTCTACCGCTAATGGCGGGAAACACGGGCACGCTCTCGCATTCATCTGTGTAACCCGCCACGGCCGTCCGTCGCCGGACCCTCCTCTGGGGGAACGCCCCCATCACCGGCGCACCAGGGGACATGGCACGCCGTGACCACCTCGGGAACCAAAGCACGTGGGCGCCAGACGACCCCGTGTCTGGACACCCCTGGCTCCCCTGCGACGGGTCAGGTCTGTGGTCCCGTCGCCAACCACTTTTCGGCTGCAGAGGATAGGGACAGCGGCAACGACACACCGTCACTCCTCTTCCCCTGCAGCCCCACCGCGTCCGCCATCAAAACGGTGGCGACCCCGCCAAGGCCGCGGCAGGTAGGGAGAGCGGCAACAGCACACCGACACTCCTCTCCCGCCGCGGCCTCCCAACTCTCAGCTGCAATGGCTCCCATACGGCATTGCAGCCCGCCTCAGTTGCGTGGCGCCCATACACCACGCAGCCTGCTGGCCGCTTCATCGTTGGCTTTGCCCTAAAGCCCTGATGAGCGGTTTTTTTTTAGTTTCATTAGTTTCATTAGTTTCATTAGTTTCATTAGTTTCATTAGTTTCATTAGTTTCATTAGTTTCATTAGTTTCATTAGTTTCATTAGTTTCATTAGTTTCATTAGTTTCATTAGTTTCATTTGTTTCAATTGTTTCATTAGTTTCATTTGTTTCAATTGTTTCATTGGTTTTATTTATTTTGCTCATTTTTTTTAGTATTTATATGAAATTTTCACAGATGATGTATTTCTGTAGCCGCTATAACAACCAACAAATATTTATAGGCTTCTGTATAATAAACGTGATATTAAAATTTTATACCCAACATTTTTGTTTAAGTAAATAGGTATATTCCCGAATTACGTAACACCATATCTTATTTATTTTCTCATAGAAAGGGGATGAAAAGTAGAGTATATGACTCGAGAGCAAATTATTTTTGCCTCGGGCGATGTATACTTTGAATCCCTCGCTGCGCTCAGAATTCTACGTTAGTATTTTTACGGCGAGGGCGTTACTTTGAATCACGAGCAAAGCGAAGAATTCTAGAATAGAATCCCTATTCTAGAATTCTTCGCTTTGCTCGTGATTCAAAGTAACGCCCTCGCCGTAAAAATACTATTTTGCTCCCTTGTCATACAATCTACTATTGTGACTTTGACCGTTCCTTATTACCACCACCAACCTTTATATATTTATTTACATAACAAAGTTTTAAGCTACTATTAATGACACATTTCTCGTCTAATAAAATATGTATGTTAGTCTATAAAGGGCCTTAGTAACCTGAAATAAATGGTTTCATTTTATTTTATTGTCGATTTTTGCTAACTTCTCCCGTTCGCAACGCCGAACTACTCATTATGCTACGTAGTACAGTTTTTCACTCGCTGCACTCACCGGACAGCAGAAAGTGGGGAGGTGTGCGGGTAGCATGTCACTCGGTATCTCTACCGAGACGATCGCTCATAAGACCTACGAGTATGATTACCTTACCTGACCTGACTTATGCAGCGAGTAAAAAATTGTATTTTATTTACACGATTCATAATAGTACAACTCAAGGGCCTTCTCATACTAGCGGATTGCGGGCGGGTTCCGGGCGGAGCGGTCACGCAGCAAAGACGTACCGTACGATCGTGTTTTGTACAATGAGTAACAGAATGGATACTGACGAGGAAACACTGCTGTTGGCTTTGTTGATTCGAAGCGCATGTGAACGCAAGTGTTCAAAACAAAATAGTTTTGACGCGGCGTACACGCGGGGCGACCGCGACTGCTCCACTGCGCGACACCGACCTCTCCGCCCGGAACCCGACCGCAATCCGCTATTATGATAAGGCCCTTAGGAAGAGCTTACGTCACTAGAAAATAATATCAAATCAGATTGTCCTCTTATTGCTCCAAGCTTTTGTGGATAAATGCGTGCTTTTCAAAATCAAATACTTTTCCCATGGTTTTAAGGCTCAGTTCTCGACCATACTTCCTTAAAATAACGACTACCAACGAACGTTTTAAAATGATCCTCTATGAAACGTTCCTTATAATGTTTTTCAATAAAACATTGATTAATGAACTCTTTATTGTAAAGTTCCTTACTTTTCATGTTGAAAAACTTGTGTTAGACAATTAATCTTAACGTTTCCCGTTTTAGAAATTCGTTCGAATTTCTTAAAAGGAAAATTGTTAGGCGTATTTTAGAGAACAAAAAAGTAGAAGTAACAATCTTTAATTAAACACTTTTTACTGAGTCTTTGATGTCTATGGGTTGTGATTTTCTATTTAGTGACTTAAAAGGGCTGCTAAAGTAAATTTATTTAGAAAGAAAATTGAATCTGGTAAGTTGAGTAAGCAACGTAGGTAACGTTAAAAAGAAATGGAACGAGTAATTGTAGAATATTTGCAAATATGAAAATATTTGCATTTCGCTATTAAGACTTGTCCCAAATTTTTTACTTTAGTCGTATCAAACTTTAATGTAACTTAATTAAAGTTCGATACAACTAAAGTCGGCCTCAGAAAATATGCAAAACAGATGCTATGTCTCAAATATTTCTTCACTAACACCCTTTTTTATAAACGATAATTTTATTATATATTAGTCCCGATCCCTTAGGAATATCGGGATCAAAAGTAGCCTATGTTACTCAGGGTAAATGTAGCTATCTGATGGTGAAAGAATTTTTGAAATCGGTCCTGTAGTTTTTGAGTTTATTCATAACAAACATACAGACGCACACACACAAAAATACAAATTCTTCCTCTTTATTATATTAGTATAGAAGATGTAAGTAGCTTAAAGTTTCACAGAACTAAAGTCAGCCCAGAAAATATCCAGGGGCCTAATTCAGGGGCGTCTGGTATTACAATCGTGATTCAATAGAATGTAATAGTAATCGTCATATTTGACGTGTATTTGACACATTTCGTTGTATGTTAACTATTCTATCTACACACCACTAAAACACTACTGAGTTGCCACTGACATCATTGAGTCAATTTGGTAGTCTGCTTTACAATCGTGGCTCAATGGAGTGTCGATACTTATCAAAATTCATAGGTAACCGTGGTAATATATCATGACACAATTATTGCGATTACACTGAGACACCATAGCGATCATATGTAGGGTAATATGATCGCTATGGTGTCTCAGTGTATTGAAGTTTTAGTAGACTAGGTACCAAATTTTCCACTGTCTCGATATAATAGCAATCGTGTCTCGATATAATGGTAATAGTAATATAATTTTGTGTCATTTAGCGGAATTCGGCCCCAGTTCCCGGCTGTGTGGCCTAAAAGTTAGACTATCTTAGACATCGTCACACTTTCCATTTGATGAGATTTTGGTCATGGTCACTCACAAATCTAAAAAAAAAACAGAAGAGTTTTGAACTAAATTCAAGGACCAAAACAAATAATTAGGCTAGCATACTCAACTTGACAGCGGCTTGTACAACGTACAAGTCGTGCTAAGTCATAAATTAGAAGAAAAAAAATCTCTATTTCTTCAAGCGCAGTTAAGACTCCTCAACCAACGGGCATCTTTCGAATTCCACCAAAAAAAATCTTGAACAATTTATAAAATAAAGGCGAACTGTATCATAAACTGAAGATCTCTCAAGTGTTCTGGAGATTTCAGTTTCTCGGGTCGAGAGCCACTCGCGGATTCTGAAGTCTAGAGATACTTGGTTCAAATCTTCTTAAGATGCCGACGGGCGGAAGTACGGCAGAGTGCTGTTACAAGAAAATCTAATACCAATAAGTATACAAATGTGGTATTTCGCAGAGGATTATTTTAAATAGCTGTGTTCCGCGGTTTCACCGGCGTAAGTTTCGATCACTTGGGAATATCGGGATCAAAAGTAGCCTCTCGATTATCTCGATAATGTAGCCTTATAATGGTGGAAAAAAAATGAAATCGGTCCAGAGTTTTTGAGTTTATCCATTAGAAACATACAGACACACACACAAATACAAATCTTTCCTCTTTATAATATTAGTGTAGAAGTGTAGATAATAGTATGCAATCTGACGAATAAATAACGAATCGTATTGGTAAAAATACATCGCGGGATCGTTGCGTTTTTATGTCAAAAATCAGGTTTATTGTATGGGGTATAATGTCATTATACCATACACCTTAGTGTAACTCTCAAGTAATAAGCGCTGAAGGTGTTGAACCCGTAGTTATAGTGCCGGGCACTACAGGGTCGGTATTACACTAAATGACACAAGATGACAATACTATTACGATTATATCGACACACTATTGCCATTATATCGAGAATGTGACAAGTTTGGTAGACTTCAATAGTATCGTAATGGTGTCTCAGTGGAATTGCAATAGTAACCATGGTAACTAACCTTCTCTGTCTGTCTGTCTGTCAAGTCTGTTAAAAATCCATCCTGTCATTTGAGTTTTGACAACTATGGAGACTCCATCAGTGGCATCTCAGTGGTGTCTCAGTGGTGTCGCAGTGGTGTGTCGATAGAATAGTTAACATAGGAAACTGCCAAATGTGTCAAATACACGTCAAATATGACGATTAATATTCTATCGACACACTATTAAACCCGATTGCGTAGCGTAATACCGACCCAGTGCCATAAATAGTCTAAATTAAAAATTACTTGCGCTGTACAAGTATAAATCATCTGAAATAAGATGAAAAAGCCAATTATTATTCATGTTCTATTCAAAACCAAACAAACCTACAATCAGATACACAAAATGCTATGCATTGAAAATGCATTGTCAATCTACTGTTGTTGTATCGTCCGATTTTCTTTCAGAAAATTGAGTGGAAATTGTTTGGAAAATTTAAAGGATCATTGCGCATCGAAATAATATGAAATCTGAAATTATATGGGGTTCATATTAAACGCATCTGTGGGATTAAGATCTATATATACCTACTGCCAATTTTAGAGGTAGAAAAAGTAAATAAATCTCTCACTTTCAAATGTATGTGAGTTTTGTTTACATTTTTGATCTAAGTTTCTAAAGTTGGCTGATATTGATAACTGATCTGTAAGTAAGCAATAAATATTTATTTATTTATTATATCTCATCAGTGGTAAGAGATGATACGGTCTAAGATTTACTTATAACATTTAAAAGATTGATGGACATTTTTGGATATTTGTTTCAATATATTTTTTTCAATCGCGTAAAAGTAACTTTTACAAATAATCCTACAAAAGTAAGTTTTTAAAAATATCTGGAAAAAATGTATCCAGATATTTTAAACAGTATACTAAAACAGTTAAATAAAAAACTAAATGGAAAGTTTTAACAGTTCTCTTTAGAGCTTTAAAACCACAACAAATAAAGTAAAGTTTGTAAAACAATTTCTGTGCGCAACTGTTTGTCCAAGAGACACCAGTAACTAGCTCAGGTGCGCGGCCTTTTCCTCGAAGAAATTTCAGCTTTGTAAGGAATAACTAAAATGCATAGTCCGCAGCAGGGATCGTAGACGGCTCATTGTGCCACATAGAGAGTAGAGGCCAATACACTGACCTCCATTATAACTGGACAGGATATAGCGCACTAAATTTTGTGCCTATTTGATCTGCGCCATGTTGCGCTGTTGGTGATGGTGAAAGTGATGGTGATCGTCACGGAAACTATTAGTTCCATGGACAGTCACCATCACTTTCAATAGAAAACGCGCGACAACAGCGCAACATGACGCAGATCAAATCGGCACAAAGATTCATTCATTTGTCATTTTGTCAAGATGTCATTTTGTATGGTATAGCAATTCCAGCGTACTTGTATATAGTTTTTATTTCAGTGAGGCCAATATGACATAAAATATCTTTTGTTTTAGAAAAAATGCTACGCGATTAGTACGCGATACACTCGTAACACGTCAGGCAAGCGGCCAGACGTAAAAATATTGGCAAATCTATTTGCAGATGTATGGTATGGTATGGTCAATGATGACTTACGTACTGAGCCGACCCCAAATTTATTTGGGGTTTAGCGGACCCCGGGCTCCCGAGAGGGATGCAACCGGGAACATCGCTCGGTTGAGAGGTCAGTCTATTATCAATATATTTTTTTTTTTTAATTTCCTTTTGATAAAAGTTTATTCATAGAATAGGTCTCTCGTATCTTGTTCCCACAATAATATTCTTAGCCAAGGGACGTGTTTTCATATAGAAACTGTACTAGAATACTCGTAATTGTGCATGCCTCGAGGTAGATTATTAAAATTAACATTTGACTTCCATTTTATGCTTTCGTGTTTTAACTACCCAACTAATTGAGTAAAACTTAAACGTAGCTTTTGTTCAAGAATGAATTCAAAATTATTATAATTAAAACTACGAGTCTTGATCGCGTTGAAGATAAACCTGGACGTTTCTCCTGTCTGCTCGTGACCACGGCCAGTGTGCCGTGCCGAAACGTCGAGGTAATTTAATCTAAAATTATCTATAACTAGTCCAGGTACATTTTTGTACCTGGACTTATTTTGATGAGACGCCCAACAATTTCCTATACGAAATTCTCGATTGTGGTAGATAACAGAGGTAGGATCTGTACTACTTCTTTTGAGCGTAGGACCGGGATAACGTACCACGCAATCTGTAGGACAATATGACTGTTAAATATAAATACTATACATAAATAATTTACTATATACCTACTATAAATACGAGTGTAAGTTCCAACTTAGTTCAAGTAATTTAAGAGGAGTATATACGCCAACGACCTTGAAACTGAAAATCCCTATCGGGCTCATCGAAAATTGTTGATTATTTCATGACGGAATGTTGTAGAACTTTTTTTTGTGCACAGATTGTAGGTGACATTGTTTTCTACATTTTGGTGTAGTTTTAAGACAAGAACCTCCTATTGGTGCAAAGCCTATCCAAATTTTAGACAAAAAATGTCTGATTTGGCTAAAATGTCGATAGGCTTCAATACGTTTAGACATATTTGTATGGAAACTGCACTAAAATATCGGAAACAATGTCGCCTACAATTAGGCCGATTATGTACGCAGTGATAATCACCGAAGTGAGTGGTTTACGCTTGATTTAGCAACTCCGAAACGTCAAACACCTACTTTCGTATGACGTATCATAGAAACTCCACTGGGTTCGGTTATAATCACTTCGTACATAATAGGCCTACTGTACACAAAAAAAAAGTTCTACGACATTCCGTCATGATATAATCAACAATTTTCGATGCGCCCAACATGGATTTTCAGTTTTTCAGAATAGGACCCTTAAACCGCACCACTGAAAAATCTTATCTTTATTGAAGGTAATAAAGATTAGATTCTTCAAATGGTGTTGAATTTAAGCGCTCCTAAGTTCCTAGCATTAAAATCAGACGTGTGTTTTTAACAGTACCCCATCCCGTACACTCTTTATTTTATACTGTCCATTGCACTCAGACTTCCCTGGTTTTTTACGGAATCGTCCAATAAAAGGCAGCAAGGTTACATCGTCCGCGCTTAATTGTTTGTTGTCTTGGTATTTTGTGTTTAATTTTGTTTTTATTACTAAACTACCATAACAACTTTTTATTTTAGAAATACTTGTATTTTTTTATGTTATCCAGCATTGAGGTATTATGTATAGCTAGGTACTAATACAGTCTTAGTCATCAACCAATCAGAGAAGATGTTGTTTGGAGTGTTCCGATCGACCAATCAGTGCGCTTAGTTCATGACAGCCAAAGACTATTTTCGATTTTTCGCAATGTGACTAGAGCAATGATTTTTTTTTGTAATAAACCTAGGATTTTCGCAAAAAACCTGTTTATCCTATTATCCTACGACATATACATATCAAGTATCTACTTAGTGACTTCACCCTAACCACTTGAAAAGCATGAAAGTCATTGTTTCAGTTCTAAAGGTCGGACCACACAAAACGGAAGTCTCTCATTAATAAAACTTCGTGTACAATGCCTTCGCATTATTCAAGATTGGGACCTATTCCTGGAGAATTAAAATTTAATAGGTTTTATGTAAATAGAAAACGCATCGTATTCTCGGTTTGATAAGTCAAGTTTTCATGATTGTTGTGAGTGTGGTGTGTGGTAAAGTTAAATAAATAAATTAGTCACTATTCTCTCTCTTTCGATTCTTCTTCTTTTCGTATAGGGGTGTGGCTCATCCAGTGTTCAGGTCGTCATAAGGCCTTAACGTCTTCTATTAGAGAAACCACCCAGGACCAACTCCTTAACGTGACCTCCGAAGAGCGGGGGAGTATCTCTGTTACACCTTAGAGTCTGGCGACACAGACATATACGGCAGTTAAAAACGTCGGCAGTGTGTACGGAGATTGAAAGCGTATAAATTTGCCTTTAGTCTCACATATTCCACTAAATCATAATGTCCACTGTATCAAAATGTCCACTGTATCATTATGTCCACTGTGCCATTATGTCCTTGTATCATATCATCCACGGTATCATAATGTCTATCTATATATTATATAAAATTTACAGTTCTGACTGATCTATATATCAACGTAGAGCCCAAACCGCTGGTCCTAGAGACATGAAATTTGGAGATTTCATGTCTCTAGGATTTTATTACTCATGTTTTATTAGGAGATTAATTTATTACTAGAAAAAATTCTAAACATTTTATTGAAACAAGCCCCTTTTGCTATTTTAATGACAGCCATCTGTCATGTCATTGTGAAAGCGCCGACCGTCGCGTCACAACGGGAAGAGGTTTTCAATCAACTTCTAATAAAAGTTGGATTCTGTTCCGATGACAAATGTGCCTTTGATTCCGGAAGCTACAGCGCTATAGTTGAATGGGAAAACCGTGTACATGGAAATGAGCAATATTGGTTTACTTTGCTTCTACTTTTATTTACAACGTGGAACATACATATTCAAAGTTGTGATTTGTTTCTCTACTTTTGAAGCGCTTTGCCGATGTTTTTCCTGTGTCTTTAGCCGATTAATGTTTTAAAAGTTTATGTGTAAGTAAGTAAACAAGTTTGGTATGTTTGGTACTCCTTCACGTAAAAACTACTGAACCGATTGCCATAAAACTTGGTATACCGATAGTTGGAGATCTGGATTAACACAAATACTTATTTTTTTAATTGTAGACTTAGACACATCTTTCTGAAGAAAAAAAACGTCAAATACAAAGAACCTAAACGTCAGGCTACAAAGTCTATAATAAAAAAATGAAGTATAGGCTTTTTATCTCAATCTAAGATTGAGATGATTCAGAGCACAGTTTAATTTTTACAAAATAATTTACTAGAAAATTAAGCCCCAATGCACTAGTAAATTAAATTGTTCAGTAGAAACTTTAAAAAACCCAGTGACCTCGAAAAAATAAACAGACGTTTCTCGAAAGCGGAAATAAAGCCGTTTTGAATATCTGTCTCGTGCCAGAAGGATGTTTTGTCGCAAAAAGAAATATGGAAGGAACCTCGGAAGGCACCGACATTTATGTACATAAGTATAAAGAAATTGTCACAGCTGAGGAGACATAATGAATGACGCGCCAAATATCTTAACTTTGTTCTGAAGGAAGATTGGGGTGGTATACACACAGGTTAGAAAAATGAGAAACTGAGGAATTTGAACTGGATTTTTGACGGTAGAAACTTGTTTTGTTTTCGAGAATGTGAGATCCTACTACATTTTTGCGAAGAAAGTTTGATCGGTTATTTTCTGAAACGAAAATTGAATTGCAAAGGTGGAAATTTTAAAACTTTTTGAATTATAGGTAATCGTTAGTTCGGAACCAGTGATATCATCTGTGGGTCAAAATCAAGACAAGCACCTTTATCATCTTTCTAGGGGATAACTCATTTCCATAAGAACTATGCAGTCTTCTCTTCTTCGTCGTGTCGATGGCACATTTTTTAACCATGTTAGATCCACCCACGCCAGCATACTGCGAGGCTCCTGGCTTTGCTGTTGGCTGCCATTAATTCAGCAAGCGTACAGTACTACTACAGCGTACAGCGTACCATGCAGTGTGCAGTAAGTATATGGCTGATTTGATGTAAAGTAGTAGGTAATCACCAGTGTCCAGCAATGTACTGCATCATAGTGGCTATACAACTGAGTTATTCACTACATAGATGACACGTTTGCTAAATCACCGGACGTTTGTCACACTAGATATTTAAAATAAACTCATTTTTCCGATTTTAATCGCGTTACTTTTATGCTATTAACTATTTTTCAACGCCCTACGTTATGAGGTCTTTCTAGACCTCTTGCGCACCCATGCGCGTGGAAAAATGAATTTAATTTAATCCAACATTGAAACAGAAAATAAAAGAAAATTCTTAGTTTATTTTTGAAAGATTTTAAACAACGCTACAGTGTGTCCCACCACAACACCACATAAAGAAAGAACTACTAACGAAGCATGTCACACCGTATGGTGCCTCATTTTATACGGCCATCTGACATCAACACATAAAGGGCATGTGGAAGTTACGACGTATGTTTAGTATCAAGAAAATTATTAGAAATATATGAGTTAAGAACTACGAGGAAATATGACCGGTTTAGTAGACGCATAGACACAGCTGTGTGCATCCTTACAAATGAAAATACTGTTGATTTTGAGTTGGTATCCAAGTTTCGAGATATTATGAACCATAGAGGTGATTGTTAAGTGCTTAAGCTTGCAGCTTGGCTTTCATAGAAATATTTCAAAGAAATAATACTTCGCCAAAAACACAACGCACGATAGACGCAGGGCGGGATTCCAACCAAGAACGCATGTTTACTCAATCCTTGAGCAGTTACCGACGCCGCCGGTAGACTAATTTGTCAAGTCAGTGCTCTCGGATTGAGTAAAGATGCGTTCTTGGTTCGAATCCCGCCCTGCGTCTATCGTGCGTAGTGGGTTTCTATAGAGGTGATGTCTCATACATATTTCATGTTTCTTTTACGAAAAGTAAAACATAAAAAGTCGCTCCAGCGCTGTCAATATTGTAACGTGTATATAAAAATTAAAATGATAGACGCTGCGGGTGACGAACTCGATGAATGTGCATTTATCATTTAATTTGACCTGTTTTTCTGCCTTTTAATGTCATTTCGACCTTCTGTAAGGGTTGAGATCAATGGATCCAAGAATCCAAGTCGTCTTGCTGTTGTAGACCATTTTTCTGATTGAATTTTCAAGTTCCGTAGGTATGTGTTCACTATGTTATTGATTTTCTTAAGTTGTAAACAGTTTTAAAATTAAAGATCCCTGTCCGACAGGGCGCGTGAAGCGAGCGGCGAGTAGAGCTAAAATCCAGAAACTTGTTGACGAGCAGCGATATCGCTGGACTATCAAATTCAAATGATTAAAATATAATATTTGTAGTAAAGAACACGCCATGCGAGTAAAATAATAGTGCGAGTATTCATCGGTTGTATGAATAGTCAGCGATGAGTTAGCAATATCCATCTCTCTGACGGCGTATGTGGCGCGTTCAGTGAATACCCGACTGAAATGCAGAAGGTTTCGAGTTAGATTTTCGCTAGGAACAAGTATTTTTTAAAATAATTACTTGTTTGTAGTCTGAGTATTTCTAAAATTCCTAATATATATTATGTATGTTTAAACATAAAAAAGTATTATATCAGTTTTCTAGTAATCGTAACACAAGCTTAGTAACAACCATGGAGCTAGATGGCGATGTGTGATTTTCACAAAAAATATTTATTAGTAGTACATTTCCTTGAGCGTAAAATAGTCAACTCGCTCACGCTCACTCGCTGGATGTGGGACCTCCACCTTACTAGGTCACATCACCATGTCACCATACGACCTATTGACACAATTTTGACTATGAAAGTAAAATATTTATTTCCTTGTGATTACTGAAGCAGAAACTGTTCCATAATAGAAACGACCCATATCAGAGACAGAATATAAAATTGTAGGTCAGCAGGTATATTTTTGGGAAATTGCTTCCTCTTTGTGACGGCATTTAATGTAGGACCATTTTTCTATCGTTGTAAATTTATAGACAAGAAATAGAGATTAAGGCGCTTTATCGTGCCGTGGTTGCGTAGTTATTGGCATAAGTAGTTAAGTTTATTGTTATTATCATTGGCTGGTGATGGAGCGTTTAATCACTTAATAGCTGTTGGTAAGTGACGATTAGTGGTCTAAGACGTAGCATGCTTATATAAAAGATAGGAAAATGGCAAGTCCTAATCCATCAACAGTTTATCCGACACCGCACGAAATGAACATAAGGTTTGCTAGTCTCCCTCAAACCCCTTAGTCGCCTTTTACGCCACCCACGAGAAGAGATGAGGTAATAATCCCTATGCTTATGACTGAGGCCTACCCGTGAACAGTAGGTCTGTTAAGACATCAAAATGTCAGGCGTTGATAAAATCGAAAAGTGAGTTTAACAAATTTGTCACCAAATTTCTCCCAACTAAGGAATTTTCCTCACCCAATAAACGACACAATCATACCAACACGCCCTTATTACTAAGGATTATCGTCAGAAACATCTTAGCTATTGTTTTCTGCAAAACTAAGCCATCTGTCAAAACGTCTTACACACGCGAACCCATGTTATTTTATGGTTATGTAGTTGTCAATAACATGAGGGTTGTGTTACATTGTCTTTCGTATGTCAGAATGAATATGATATATGTATTTACTGATTAGGTAACGAAAAAGTGGCGAATTTTATTGCAGGTTCGTGTGATAATGTCAAGACCACACCAGGACCATTTGCCGGTTGCTTAAGGGCCCTATACTGAAAAACTGCAAATCCATGTCGGGCGATTGTTTCCGATATTTTAGTGCAGTTTCCATACAAATATGTCGAAACGTATTGAAGCCTATCGACATTTTAGCCAAATCAGACATTTTTTGTCTAAAATTGGGATAGGTTTTGCACCAATAGGAGGTTCTTGTCTTAAAACTACACCAAAATGTAGGAAAGAATGTCACCTACAATCTGTACACAGAAAAGTTAAAAAGTTCGACGACATTCCGTCATGAAATAATCAACAATTTTCGATGAGCCCGACAGGGATTTTCAGTTTTAAGGTCGTTGGCGTTGTTATTCCTCTTAAAGTGCCTTCCAAAAGACGTTAAGCAGACGCCTTGTTAATATTTAGTAAAACGATTTGATGTACATTTTATACACGTGATTCTGTCCCAAATTGTCCAAAATCAAAAGAAAGAAAGCTTGCAAAAAGGCCATTACTAGGAAATTGTAACTGTAGGTATCATTAGTTATTTTCTATAATATTATATTTACGCTCAGTGC
Source organism: Idaea biselata (assembly GCA_958496205.1). NCBI lineage: Eukaryota > Metazoa > Arthropoda > Insecta > Lepidoptera > Geometridae > Idaea > Idaea biselata. Next base: position 18,039,447 of record OY292400.1, on the reverse strand, counting down.
AACACGATATCGGTCGGATGTGACCAGGCCCTAAAGGGGAAAGGATATCTACTAGCTCTCCATACAGACGTACCTCTCTGGATAAATACATTACAGCAAAAACATTATATTAAGTTTAAATGCCTAAAATACACTATGTTTTTTAAAAATATTTTCTTTCCATAGTATCTAAGAGTAGGTATATTAGAAAATAGGACATGGGTTTTTGCAGATACAGTTTTTATGCCACAAACATATTTGTTCTAATATCTTTATCCTTTTATCTTAAGGTGCCGTGTGCTTAACCAAACTAATCGAACAAACCAGTAGGATGGATAATATTGGTCGTCATCAAGTTGCTTTACCAGCTAAGTAGCATCATACTTCAAAATCTGGAACGGTCACAGTATATAGAAAAACATCAAAATTGGCAGTAGATAATTGAGGCACAATTAATAAAATCTCAACGTCCTAAATTAAGTATTTTTAAAGCCTTAGATGTTCTAATGATAATGTCCAATAGGACACCGGTGATGACTTAAGATAAGCCTTAATCTATTGTATGGTAGTGACGCGTGGCCAATGCTTGAGCGACATTTGCAGGAGCTACATGTCACGGAGATGAAAGTGCTGATCTGGATGTGTTGGGAGCAATTGTCTAGCTATGGCGCCTCGTCCCGGACGCGGTAGATTGAAAAGTCCCAAGAAATGCTGGCTTGACGTCGTAAAGGCTGATATGCGTGCAAATAGCGTCACTGGACGGGATGCCGAAGATTGTGCGACGTAAAAGTGGGAAAGCGGACCCCGGGCTTCTGAGAGAGACGCAACCTGGAACATCGCTCGGATCGCATCGCGGGATAAAAACTAACGTGTACATTCAGATCTCCAGCTATCGGCACACAAATTTCATCGCAAACCGTTCTGTAGTTTTGCGTGATTGAAACACAAACATTCAAACAAACAAACATCTAAGCATCTATAATATTAGTGGAAAGTGGGATTATAAAACCTAACAAATATCTCCCAAATATCATTAGAAATGGGTTCTACACTAAGCAAACGCTTGTATCGCAATAAAACTTGTACCACTGTTTTCATATAAACTGCACACCGTTTGGCAATCGGCTCACGCCCCCGATCGCTCGACGAGCGCCCGGCAAGAGTGTCTCTACGTGACCATTGGACGTTGAATATTTTTCAACGGGCTTTTGTTTTTTGACACATGAAACAATGAGCGTTTTGATACTAGTTTAGTAAAAAAGGGGAATAGGTTAGGCCACTAACTCGTTGATCGGTAACGAGCTTCTAATAGAGTTACTTTATGCACTGGCACAATTGGACTTGTCGACATTTGTCATGAAGAGGTTTTTTTTATTTAGTGCCAAATTGTCGAACTTGCCAAAATGTTGAATTCCTAATGTGTAGAATATCCCAAAATGTTGAATTTCAAAAATGTTATAAATGCTTAGTTTAGTGTGCAATGCGCCGCAAACGGGTCAACCATATAGACCGACCGACGTATTTTCTGCAGTTTTCGTTGCAAAATTGTGGTGACATTAAAATACACTTTTATTGTAGGCATTGGCCTACAATGAAATATTATATTCATATTCAAATTCATTTATTGATTGCTTTCATGAGTATTACACATGATAATTATAATTATTAGTATAGCACATACCTACATGATGGCCGCCGGGCTTAGGAAATTATAGTAAAGTTAATTATTACATTTTCGATTTATATTCTTGTGGAATTAAAAGTAGAAATCGCCGTGTAGCTCCGGCGTAGAGTAGGGTTACCTCATCTCTTCCCGTGTGTATAAAAGGCGACTAAGGGATCTGAAGGAGACTGGCATACCTTAAGTTCTCCCCGCGCTGTGACGGATAAACTGCTTGGTCCCTAGAAGGGTTTTAGGCAGATTGGGCGGCTGTAAAAATATTGCCAAATCTATTTGCAGTAGGTATGGTCAATGATGATTTACCTACTGCGCCGACCCCAAATAAACAAAATTAATTTGGTGTTCAGCGGACCCTTGGCTTCCGAAAAGGATGCAACTGGGAACATCGCTCGGATGAACTGGAAATGAAAGTCGAATTAGGGAGTAGTAGTGTTTGATTGAAGTGGCAAGTGGAAAATGTGTTACAATAAATTATTAACACAGTATCCAATAGTTGTGGAATTTTGTGGACATGTGTGGACATTTTGTGGTCGATTCTTGTTACAGTCTAGCTATAATCTAGACTACAATAAAACTAGTTTAGTGGACTGATGATGGAAGGGATAAATTTCAAACGTCTCGTTGAAAGATTTGCTCCAATTTCTGATGTATAACTTGGTACCTATAACTTTTTTATTTCGGGTTTTGCAATATTTCTTAGGTTAAAAGAAACTGAATGTGCTTTTATTGAACGCAAGCTAGGTACCTATAGTTAATTGTTGTTTAAAAATGAATTAATATGTGGATAAATCCATTATGTTATTTCAGGTCTTCAACTGATTATCGGTACCATACAACCCCATTTTGACGGCGTCAAAAGGGATAGCGCTAGTGAATTACAGATGTATAAGAGAAGGACGTAAGATGCGACTATCCAAATTTTATAGCCTTATTAATAAACGTGGAGTAAGGTCGGAATAATTTTACCACGTTTTGTTTTTTGAAATTTCTTGTCACGGAAAAAGACAAAACATGTTCCCACTACTCCGACCTTACTCCACTTTTATTACTAGTTACAATTACTAGCTACAAGATAATAAAAGCTTAATTTTGATAAATTCAGTTCATTTACAAAGTTTTATTAGTATAACTATACAGGGTGTTTGGTGGAGGGTTAGACAAACTTGGTGGGCGTGTAGGTAGACCTATTTGTAAAATACAATTTGAAGGAAAAGACCCTAACTCTTCACATTTTTTTTATGATTAGTTTTGTGATTTTTTATTTTTTTCCCAAATTTTACCTCTTTACCCTTACAACTTTTTTGTGAACATGTTTTCGTTTTAACTTTTTATTTGATTTTGGTCCCAGATGTATCTTTAATCTATCGAAGGCATTGTTAATCCAAAATAATGAGAAATTAATTAGTTATGGGATCTCAAAGTAAAGAAAATTAAAAAATGTTGTCCGAAAGGTCAACTAAACATCATTCTAAAAAAAAAATGATAGTGATCGAGGAGTTCAAATACTCTTAAAAACTGCTCTTGACATCCCTTATTACAATGGTGTATTCCATGTAGCATAAAAATCTACCAACTTGTCAAAAATAAGGCTTATAGAGAAAATGGAGTGAAAATTCAAAGAAAAAAAATGCACATTTTTTTATTTTTTGTATTACGAATTTTGTTCAAAAACATCTCCTCGATTTCCAATACATAATGTACGCGACAGGTGGAGCCCATGAAAAGGGGCCATATCATCTAATCCACGAGTTGGGGTACTCTCTCGTTGGGAACGCGTTGTCTATGAACTCTCTCACTGTGAGACCTGGCCAAACGTCGACGGAAAATCGCGTTTGGTGCGATGCTTGCCTATGGACATATGGATTTTTGACCTGACACCCTCAACGGAGACAATTACTTGGAATTCTTGCAAAACGATCGCCCTGAAGTGATGAGCGACGTGCTGATATTTCACGAAGATCGACCAGTAGTATTTCGAAATGAGGGATGTCCGGCACACTGTCGTCTCACAGTGAGAGAGTTCCTAGACAGAGCGTTCCCAACGAGAGAGTCCACAAACTCGTGGATTAGATGACTTGGCTCCCATTTCATAGGCTCCACCTGTCGCGCACATTATGTATTGGAAATCGAGGAGATGTTTTTGATCAAAATTCGTAATACAAAAAAACAAAAAATGTGTATTTTTTCCTTGGAATTTTCACTCCATTTTTCCTAGAAGCCTTATTTTTGACAAGTTGGTAGATTTTTATGCTACATGGAATACACCATTGTAATAAAGAATGTCAAGAGCAGTTTTTAAGAGTATTTGAACTCCTCGATCACTTTTAGTTTTTTTTTTAGAATGATGTTTAGTTGACCTTAGGGGCAACATTTTTTAATTTTCTTAACTTTGAGAGCCCATAACTAATTAGTTTCTTATTATTTTGGATTAACAATGGCTTCGATAGATCAAAGATACATCTGGGACCAAAATCAAATAAAAAGTTAAAACAAAAACATGTTCAAAAAAAAGTTGTAAGAGTAAAGAGGTAAAATTTGGGAAAAAAATATAAAATCCCAAAAATAATCATAAAAAAAATAGATTCTTCTTCTGTTTTCGCGATGTTGTATTGAAATTAAAGACATTTTTCGGTTTGAATCGCGTGGATAAAAAAAATGTGAAGAGTTAGGGTCTTTTCCTTCAAATTGTATTTTACAAATAGGTCTACCTACACGCCCACCAAGTTTGTCTAACCCTCCACCAAACACCCTGTATAATAAATTAATTGTAAAATTTATAGAAAAGTTTGTAAAAAAAATTCTATCGAGAAATTTTTCATTTTTTATATCATAGTTATGCAAGAAAACTTTTTTTTTGTTTTAAAAACATTTAAATAATCCAAATGAAACCTGCACCTTAACAGAATAATTTAGCAGCCCACAAACAGAATATCACTTTATTATGGCAAAGTATAATAATAGAAGCCGACGAAGACTGAAAACGCAATAAGATTAAGTGTCTTTACTCTCAAAGGACTACGTAAAATCTTCTTTTGTTAGTCATATCACAGAATTTACACCGTTTTGTAACAATTTAATTAAATTGTTTGTCTAAGTTCGTTGTTTTGATGTCCTGTGTTGTATTTTTCTTGGAAATTACGAGTTCACTCTTGTTTTTGTGTACAACAAATTTTGATTATGATTTCTACCTGTGTAAGATATCTGGGTTTTCGTTTTGTTTTTCTTAAGAATTTGTTTTCTGAAAATACTTTTGGTTTGTGTGGATTTAACTGATTTACTCGGATTCAAATGTTTACGTCGAGATGAGATAGGAAATAGCTCCTATAATATTCCTTTTCGAGGTCATACAATTCCCTTAAATCTTCTATGAAATTTACTAGACTAACTCTGTGGCACGTCGTGCGAATGCTCGACTGCAATGCAGAAGGTTGCTGGTTTGATTCCCGGCAATTGCAAGCATTTATGCTGAAAAATGAATTTTTTTTTTCGGGTCTGGGTGTTTCTCTAAGTATAATAATACTTATTGGACATGAATTAAAAAAAAAGTATTAGATCCCTAATCTTGTTACCGTTACACAACCTTTGTAGCTTACCACGTGGCTAGATGGTGCTGTATGTTGTTCTCAGAATTGATTTATTATTAAGATTGTAAGTTCCCATTGTAAGACACCAAATCAATGTCTTCGGCTTAGATTTGTTAACGAGATAAATAGGTATAATCAAAACCCATTATAAGTGATCAATGTTAAAAAAAAAAAAAAGCCTCTTACAAAGAAAAATAAAACAGCTTCACTTTAAATTAAAAATAACAACACCAAAACAGCGACAAGTTAACTTTTTTAAGACAACGAGATTATGCAAATGATATTACGCAAAGGTGTAACAGGCGGCCACCTTAAATGCAACGGACAAAGTTGAATCCATTTTAAAGTTAGTTCCGGCGGGGCTTTTAGCGCAATAAATGCCTTCCTTCCTCTACTTTCTTAAAAGTTTCCTTTAAAACAAAAAGATTTGTTTCTTATCCTAGAACAAACGGCCATTTCTTAACATCGTCGAGTCGATTTTCTTAAAACTATTTCCGGGTAATCCGTATTGGGTTGTTCCGATTTTTCTCGATAGTTTTTTTTTTGTTGTTAATCCGTTTAGTGTAGTTTTCTTTTACTAAAACTAACTTTTATACACCTACCTATAACAAGTTATATATTTTGGCAATTTTATTTTTATTTATTTTTGTTGTAAATTGTAATTTAGTGTATGCATAAATATTTTTTAATTAATACGTAGTTTAGTTCTAAGAAGAAGTGAAATAAATCTAAAATTGTATTTGAAAACATACTGTTCCAAAACCACAATCGAATCTTAGTTATAGAAAAAGTTAAAAATAGATAGATAGATAGAACGCTTTATTGTTTTCACTAAAAATAAATTATACAATAAAATAAAGTACCTAATGAGATTAGAACCACATGACATTTTACTGAAAATCCAGTATACCACCTGTGACAACGCGGTCTAACGCGCTAGTTTGGATTACGAGTGTGGCTATATGGCACCGATAACGAAGTTTTGGAAGGTTTTTTTCAAAAACTGTATTTCCTAAGGTACTTACCTTGTTTTTTCTGAAATTGTAAATGGGCTCTTAACAGTTCCTAGTACAAGAATATTTAGTTCAAAAGCGTTCCTCATTTATAAACATTGACGGAAATCCCTCTCTCGACTAAGCTTCAATCAAGTCCAAAAAGCTTTTTTACAGTTCTTTCTAAAAGAAAACTCAATTAGTGGAGCGTTGTCTGTCCGTCTGTCCATCTAACGGCTTGCAGAATCAGAGAAATAGATTATGAGTTTTATTTTTAAAACACTTACCTACGTAGGTAGGTACGTAAAGCTAGGTTCGAAATGAGCATCCCACTCAGTTTCCAGTATTGTCAGCGCTGCACCGGATTTTTATATTAATTTCGTGTAAAAGGAAAATGGAATATGTTTGAGTTTGTATATAACCTCTAGTACATAATATGTCAATGACATGAAGACGAAATTAAAGTCATTTTTGGCACGAATGGGACATGAAGTATGAAAATATTTTCATACCTATAGATTTTTCTTCTGTTTTCGCAATGTTGTATTGAAATTGAAGACATTTTTCTGTTATAATCGCGTGGTGTTTATTACTTTTAGCAACACCTGAGGAAGAGACCTGTAAAGGTCTCGAAACCTTGAGCGTTGAAACAACGCTATAAAAGTAATAAACACCACGCGATTAAAACCGAAAAATGTCTTTAATTTCATTATTTTCATATTTAAATTACCACCTAATTTTGTTTTGACCCAATCGGAACTCAAAATATGGAAGCAAAATTTTCGATAACAATGGATTTTATATTTTTTGGCATAAGCCGTGGCTTCAACTACTACACCAAACCCGACAGAAAAAAAATCATATCTACGTATTATATTACAAGAAGTACCTTAGCATTGATGTTACCTACTTTGCAAAACTATATCTGAGAGGAACCCTTAGGGACGTAACAACTACAACAAAATAACTTTATCATTGCTTTTGACAAATATACTTGTATACAGAGTGTTTCTTTCAAAGGAACACGACGTCGTGGACAAACCATAAACGACAAGTCCCACCGCCCCGGGGGAGGTACGCTGTCTTGCATTTCCCGACTAATTTAATCACGGAAAAATACGTGAGGATCCTTACTACGGAGCTGTGGGGAAAGGTAATTGTTGTTTGGAGGTAAGCCGCTTTTATCTTTTTAGGAATGTTTTGCAATTAATTATGTAGAAAAAAATCTTATTTCTTTTCTTAATGTACCTAAGTCAAAACTAATGAAATAAAAATTAAATTAAACTCATTACCGAAGGAGAATTATTTTTCGGTTTTAATTGCGTTTCATCGGTTTTAAGCTTCATGGTTTATTTTTCCGGAACTCGCAACGGGACGCCGAACAATTTACAATAGGTACATAACATTTTATAAAACTTAGTTTTTTTTCTATTATAAATAATTTACTTATAAATAACATAACAAAATAAATAAATAAGTGATTTTGCAATTTTTAGTTCAAAAATAAAAATGTTATTTACCTACTGATGAAAACATTAAGTTCTAGAAAAGTATGAAATATAAAATATGAATTGCATTAATCGAAGTTTGTTTTTTTTTGAGATTTGTAAAATAAAGCTTTTGTATCTTTATTTCAGACTACATTCAGATGTAACTTTCTGGGAATTGGCTTGTAAGGACAAAACTTTACGTTAGCGTTTGTAGTGTGCGTGAGGAAAGTGAGAGAGGATTGTTTCAGAGGATAACGCTCTAGGGTGGTTGTAGGATTTGGTATTATCATTTATGGACAGGTCTTGTTAACGTAATCAAAGAATTACATTCATTATCGTGAAAACATTTTAAGTATTTTCTATTATTATTGCCATACGGTGTAAGTATTTGTGTAAAAATATTATGTTAAGTAATATTTAATTTTTATCTAAATAATATTTCATTGAATAAAAAATCACTATACATAAAGCAATCAACCACCGGATAAATAAAATAAATAATTTAAAACTAAAACACGCCCGCGTCTGCCATCGACCATCACCGATCCATACTTCTTCTTCTTATGTTGTGTAGACTCTATTATAATGTCTAGTGTTAGAGTTTTCAGGACGCCCAAAGGCCTCTAACTTTACCATTTTAAAATTATAAGGGTCACTTCTTTTATTATTATTGAGATTCCTTGAAAGAAGTGACATGTAAAAATAAACCTTATTACAATAACTCAAAACTCTGTTTTAAACGTGATAAAAAAATTGCATTCCTCTCCGAGTCGATCTGTGTGAACGGACCCTTACTTAATCGTGCGTATTTTTGAAAAAGCATCTCGTTAGCTACCCAGTAACTACGAGTAGTTATTCAGAGTCTAAATTCACAACGCCTATCCAATCGCTTTTATGCAAATTCATAGGAAACACTACCTAAATCAAAACGAAATCCACCTGAATACTAACACTGTAGTGTTAATCCAAAAGCCATGCTGTCAACACGTAAATCATGTATGTACGCTGTACGCTGTACGCACACCTCGCATTTGCATATTTGATTGAATCCGTACCAAATATTGCAATCCTTCATTTTAAATCAGCCTGTATAGTGATGTTTGTTGTTTATAAATATGAATTGATAATTACTGTTGATTTGATTCAATTGCTAATAATTTGAAATAGGATGATAGTTTCTAATCGTGTTTTAGAGTTAAGGATAGCTCGTTGTAAAGGCGTTAAAGTTGACACATTTTCAATGTTATAAGTATTGTAATCATTAAACATCGACATCTAGGCCCAAACTTAGCAACTAGGCATGTACTATGGGTACCTACTATAAAAGGTTTTTTTTGTAAATACATACCTACATATATAACATATTAGAAGCTCCCAGAAACAAACATGAATAGTCATTATAAATACTTGTCCTCGGCGGAAATCGAACCTGCAACCTTCTGCGTTGCAGTCTGGTTCGCCCGAGACGCACAGAGGCCGTAGGTATTTGTCATTTTTTTTCATACAATTATATCCTAGTCATTCCTACGCAACCGGGAAGGACAGATTAATTACTATCTATCGCCATATTCAAAGCATAATATACGAATACTGGCGCAATTTCTTAATATTGTCTAAAGTATCGGCTTTAAATTTTGCATTATTACTAAGTATGTTAAATAGTGTCCAAGTCTAGAGTAAAAGACCTGTACCTGGTGGGACTCACCATCCTTTAATTTTAGTCTAAATTACTTACCACTTTGACTTTCCTTCAAAACAACTAACAAAGGAACGAAGCATTCCATAAAATAATCGCCACGTTTTCTATAGAATTCTAGCTACGAACCAAAACATATTGAAGGCTCGATCCCCAAGGCTCTCATTAATAATACCTTGCAAACTTGATAATTGAGTTTGGAGTCTATTAACATTGCGACTTTGTGAACTTATAAAAAAGTAGGTAAAGGACCTACTTTTATCAGAATAACATCGGCAGTTCCACTAAAGGTAGGTATTTAATGCGGAAGTCTGTCTGTCTGGCTGGAGAGGTCTGGAAAGGATATCAAAATCTAACTCATTTTTCGGTTCTAATCGCGTGGTGTTTATTACCAGATTGTCAGACAAACTCGAAGAAAAGTCCCGTAAAGGTCTCGAAACGTTGAGAATTGAAACAATGTTATAATAAACAGCACGCGATTAAAACCGAAATGCGCTTAATTTCAATCCAACATCGCGAAAACAGACGAAAAATCCGGCGGGCAATCTCGAATGACTGATTTAAATGAAAAGTTTATATTGGTAGATACATATGTGTGCTCTTTATCCCATATATACTTAAGGGTTCGAAATCAAGTTATTTTTCTTTGAATCGACCCAGACTCAAGAACTCATCTCAAATCCCAAATTTCGCATATCAAAGGCAAACACAGATAAGGGCATTTATAGGTTATATACCGTGTAGCCCCGGCATAGGAAAGGTATACCCCATCTTTTCCCGTGGGTGTCCTAAAAGGCGATTAAGGGATCTGTGGAAGAAGAGGGAACCTGGAGTTCTTCACGTGCGGTGGCGGATAAATTGCTTAAGACGTCAAGGTAATGCCAAAAAATAATGCCAAATCTATTTACAGTACAGATGGTTAATGAAGATTAACATGCTGTGCCGACCCCAAATGATTTGGTATAAGGGGAGGAAGAAGCAGAAAATATGTGTGTTCTATAATTAACTCGAATGAAACCAGGGGGTGCAGCTTGTATAAAATTAATGGAGAAAGAAATCACTGAGTATAGAATCGATTTATCTTCTACCGATAAAGTTAACGAAGTCTTGAGAAAATTGATTTTGAATGTCCATCGTTTCGATATAGTATGCAGATTAGAATACATTGTATCTGTTTCGAATCAAATAGCTTCTGTTGCTTCTTTTATTTACTCTTAAAGCTTTTTAGGGGTCCTTATCCGAAAACGAACCCTTAAACTGGAAATGTAAACAATAAAATAAAATAAATATTGCTCGACGTTACACACAGCGCAATCTAGCCCTAAACTAAGCACTTGGCTTGTACTATGGGTACTAGACAAAACAACGTATATACGACATATTTTAGCGTTTTTTTTTTTGTAAATACATAATTACAAAAAAAAAACAAATTTAAGGTATTACCCAAGATATTATTTTGTTATCTCTACACTACCTACTATTCAAGCTGTTACAGTTCTACTCCATCCAAAGATAGCTTGGAAGAAATCGCACTCAGCGATAAGGCCGCCTATTTGTGCAGCTAAATTTTAAACTTTTAAAGTATTTACTTTTGTGTATGTGTTTGCTGTGTTTCCTTTGTATACCTATGTTGTACAAATAAATACTATCTTATAGGATAAGATAAAGACTATCTTATAAGATAAGATAGTCTAAAGACTTATAAAAATAAAGTAAATACTTATTAAAATAAGATATATCTTTACTAAGACTTCTGTCTGTCTGCCTCCGTCTGTCACCAGTCTTTATCACATGAGTAGTGTAATAATGGTGACTTTAGCTCAATACACTCCTAGCTCATCACCAGTAACCATCAGGTCAGTTTTTTATTACCTGATGGCTTCTGAATGAACAGATCACTATAACTGTTTCAATACAATTTGATCTATTCAAACCGGTTAATATCTAAACTAGTCTAGTGGTGATCTTAGCTCAATACACTCCTAGCTCATCACCAGTAACCATCAGGTCAGTTTTTTATTACCTGATGGCTTCTGAATGAACAATCACTATAACTGTTTCAATACAATTTGATTTATTCAAACCGGTTAATATCTAAACTAGTCTAGGTACTGTTCACCTGATCATGACCGGATCCTCTAGATGAATAGTAAAAAGATCCATCAATATTCTACCTGATGACTTTTGAATACATATAGAACATTACCAGTTTCGGAAAAGTTTCATCTATTCAAACCAGTCAATGCCACAACAATTCATAAAGATGAATGAAATATATCTGCTTAAAGCAAGCGACAGCCACTTAGCTTTATACGAAGCGAAGATAACAAAATATAAACATAGTATCTCGTATCAACACAATGATCCTACGCTCATTTGATTACGTCGCTTCGTCATAAATACATACCTACTTAACCTACCTGCACTAAACAATTTAATGATTTGCAAATATCTACATCGAAACATTTTTTTCTTTGTCTATCAGTGTTCCGATATTAACTTAGTTAAAAGAGGATAATAAAAGCTCAACTAAATTGTTTTTTAAGAGCTCTATTTTAAATTACTTATGAACTTATCTATTCATTCACAAAAGTATTCATAATGATTAAAATAGTACCTATATAATTAAAAGAATTGCATATGTACCTACTCCCTAATAGAGAGCCATTATGCATCAGATTGATCGCTCACGAATGAAGATTATAAAATGAAGACAAGTTGTCTTGTTCCTAATAGACTCAACTCTGCAAAGAGTTCAAAAGGTTATACTATTCATATTTTTTATGTGTTATTCTTATCAATCATTTGGCAACGATAATATCTTATATCCTTGAGAGGTATAGAACACACAAACGTTGTCGACGTCAGACAGCCGAACAACTGATACCGATGTTTATTTTCGATGCCTGCTTATAATTCAAATGTGGTCGAATGGATAGACGCTCGGACTTTGATTCGTACGCTCGAGGTATCAAAACCTAGATCACCTATTCTTTTTGCTAGAGTAATTTTCTTAAAAATTGCTATTTAAAATTAAGACGCATCTGTGAGGAGACAAGAGCAATAAAAATCTTTTTTATGAGATAAATACATTTTTTATTTTGAATAATCAACAACCTTACTAGCTATTTCTTTTACAGATTTGTAGATATCGTCTAAGTATACATTTTTAACAACATGTTGTACACATAGTTCAGCATTACATTTACATAGCGAACTCGTATGATCTGGAAAATCTTCTACATCATAAACCTCGATTCTTATCACTTTCGCCCCGCGTATAAGTTTTTTAACACAGGTATATGCAGCTGTCGAACAAGGTCTTTTTCGTTGCTTGGGAAGTTCGAGATTCAGCTGCCTTTCCTTCGCTTGCTCCACCACAGCATTCATAGGAACGAAGTTAAATAGTTCGCTTTCAGAGTCCTGTAATCAAACAACGTTTAAAAAATGAATATTGGTCTTTGTAATATAATAAAATTAGAGATATATTTATTAAATTAAATCATAAATTTACTTACCGACATATTTACAAGCACTCGATCGTTTCCACTCGCTGCTATGATTTAATTGAATTATATTATTCTTTTCTAAGCTCATTATATACTTTCGTCCAGATTTTCACACATAAAACATAAAGTTCAAATTTGAAACGAAACTACGAATAACTTCAAAAAATGTTTATTGAGTAATTCTACAGGTACCTATTTACGTCAAAGCGGCGCCTGGCCTGGCTGTATGCAGCTTCCGAATATTCATTCGTTTTGGAACATTATATCAATGATAATAAGGTTCAAAATCAAAGAGATTACATAAAGCATATCCTAATATGTTTTAGATGGAATGCATTGGACATCCTTATTTGGCGACGCGTCGGGCGAACACTCAATTGCGATGTTACAAAAAGGTTGTGGGATCGATTCCCACCTCAAAAAATATTAACGTAATAGATATTTGTTTGTAGTATGGATAGTTCAAAATTGATGAAATTCTTATTAGGTATTGTAAGTGTGGTATTTATTATATCAAGCTCGTCGATGCATAGTATGGAGCTTCATAAAAAATAGATTGAACGGATAGGTAAATGCGGTGTTAACCAGATTGATAGCAGATTGTTGTCTTGGTAAGTACATCCAACGATCCAGGTACAATCGATGTCAGCGATTCAATCAAAGTATGAATTTCAAATGTGTTTTTTGCTTGAAAAAATTATCAATCTTTTCATCTCGTCAATAAAATACATTAATTATGTATGTGATTGTAGGTAAGTATTTTTCTTATATCATACTAAGTAACTACATATATTTTTTAAACAAAATGTTTGCTATTAATTTTGTAATCAACTATACTTTTCCAAATTAGGGGCAACCTATGTTTGTTATTAGCATCCCATAAATGAATTGTTCGCTAAGTCAGCTATTAAGCACATCCGCAGGTTTCTTGTCAGTACGTTACACACACAATGCTATGAAGTTTGTATTCGACTATACTTCTCTAAATTAGGGCAGCCTATGTTGTTATTAGCATCCTATAAATGGATTGTTCGCAAAGTCATCTATTAAGCACATCCAGGTTTCTTGTCAGTACGTTACACACACAATGATTTTACTTGCAATAAATACGGGAAGAATCACTATGGGACATCATTAGCCACAAGAGCAATCACCTAGGAAAGTCAACAAGGTTTCAAGAGCACCAAACAGCCGCAACAACATGTAAGTATTCTTATTTTTAAATTTAATTAATTCCTCTTATCCCCAGCATATCAAAACTTATGTTTTATTATTTGGGTTATTTTTTTGTTACAGGTCTCGATCAATGCCACTACTGACAGATGACGCATTTCCCCCATCAGAAGATGAGTCGGGGGCATCGAAGCTGATGGTGGAAGCGACAGGCCATAAGAGAATCAGTCGCTACGTCAAAGATGAGACAGAAAAAAAACCAGCCAAAAGGTGAGTTACCGATATTAAAAAAAAATAACAATCTGTTCCCTTTCGCCAGCTGAGTGTATATTGTTAGACGATTTATGTTCAACTCAGTTACGTAAACATAGATATTTTTAACATTTTTTTTGTTTTTTTTCACAGATCTTATTCAGCGGTTTCAGGAGAAGAGGCGAAGAAAACGTCTTCGGTCCCTCATCCCCGAAAGAAGAAGTCATCGCCAGTCATCAACCCAATCACCCCTGTTAGAGTGACGGCGATGGACCTCTTCGGCGACGAGAGCGATGGTGAGGAGTCTCAATCTCAACCGATACCTGAAACCGTCCCACCGTTGGAGTCAGTCTTTATTAATAGATTAGCGACAGGACTCTCCAAACAGGTTTTACCTGACAAAAAAGGTACCCATTATGTAGAAATAAAAGTTTATAGATCTAGTGACATACACAACGTGATGCCAATAAATAGATGGCGTCACTCAGTGTCGTCCTTAAAAATTCAGACAGACACGGACACTGTATTATGGCAAAATCTTGCCAATGTAGTCAGTGCTGTTAGGAAAGAATTCCGGGGCATGCCGAATACTTTTACATCTAACTTTAGTATGCATCAGTAGTGGGGCAACTAAGTTTAGTATGTAACAGTATTTGATAACTAACTATATTGGCATGAAGTCTATAAACTTTTATTTTTTACGTATTAGGTACCTATGTGAAAGGTAAACCCTTAGTATAAGCATTATAATTTTAATGTAAGCTTAATATTGTAATAATAGATTGTTATCATTAAAATATATTATTTATATCTTTTTATATAAAAAGTTTTTTTCTTTCTTTACAGTTAGCATCATCGATACTCGGGAATCCAATATTAATAATGAATATATTAAATGCGATATATGTTACATACGATTAAAGAGAAATAAATATCAATATCATTTGAAAACAGAATTACATAAATTGAATACTTTGATTGCAACAGAATTTGACAATATTTATGTTATTAATACAGCACTTAAAAATCGAATAATTACTTATTGCATTAAAGTTGATACTAACAAGATCTATTCAATACCAGAAGATTTTTTATATGACAATGAAGCCAATATTTATAAACTTATAGAAATGAATTTACAAAAACACACATGTCTTAAGGTGCAATTCGAATTATATGCTTTTTATTTATTACCGAAAACGAAAGTAAAACAATTGAAATCTTTTAATACGAAATATGAAATCATACATGATATTAACGAACTGAAAGATATTTTTAATATGATAACTATTGATACGATGAAAAGAAAACTCACTGAGTTTGAGCACTCAGAGTCCGGCTGGACATTTTTATCATTAAGCCATTTAGATATTAACATAAGCAAATATTGCCCTTTGCGAGGAGGTACATATATAAAACTACCTCCTCGTGTAGGTAATACTAAAAGCTGTGTTAACGTTAAAAATAATGATGAATTTTTTAAATGCGATATATGTTACATACGATTAAAGAGAAATAAATATCAATATCATTTGAAAACAGAATTACATAAATTGAATACTTTGATTGCAACAGAATTTGACAATATTTATGTTATTAATACAGCACTTAAAAATCGAATAATTACTTATTGCATTAAAGTTGATACTAACAAGATCTATTCAATACCAGAAGATTTTTTATATGACAATGAAGCCAATATTTATAAACTTATAGAAATGAATTTACAAAAACACACATGTCTTAAGGTGCAATTCGAATTATATGCTTTTTATTTATTACCGAAAACGAAAGTAAAACAATTGAAATCTTTTAATACGAAATATGAAATCATACATGATATTAACGAACTGAAAGATATTTTTAATATGATAACTATTGATACGATGAAAAGAAAACTCACTGAGTTTGAGCACTCAGAGTCCGGCTGGACATTTTTATCATTAAGCCATTTAGATATTAACATAAGCAAATATTGCCCTTTGCGAGGAGGTACATATATAAAACTACCTCCTCGTGTAGGTAATACTAAAAGCTGTGTTAACGTTCAAAATAATGATGAATTTTGTTTTCTCTGGAGCATCTTAGCGGGGCTTTATCCATGTAACAAAAACATGGATAGATGTAGCTCCTATCCACATTTTTCAAATATATTCAATGTAAAGGGAATGACATTCCCCCCATCATTTAAAGATATTAAAATCTTTGAAAAGAACAACATAAATATAAGTATTAATGTGTTTGGTCTTGACAAAGATAATAAACATGTGACTGGGCCGTTATATATAACTACAAATAAAAGAATTAATCATTTCAATTTATTATATATCGAAAATAATGGAAAAGGTCACTATTGTTTAATCAAAAATCTATTGAAATTAGTACGAAGTCAAGTAACAAAACACAGAGGCCGTATTTATTTGTGCGAATCATGTTTACAAACTTTTACCAGTGAAGAAAAATATAAAAAACATATTTGCTCCAAAGTTTTGCAAGTGTTACCAAGACCTGATACTTATTTATCGTTTAAGCATTTTGAACGACAACAAAAGATTCATTTTGTAATATACGCTGACTTTGAGAGTTTGTTAGAGAACTATTCAGATAATTCACAGAACACAAATACTAACAAGTTCAAGATTCATAAACCTTCATGTTTTGCTTACTATGTATGTTGTTCATTTGATAGCTCTTTGAACAAATTTGTTTCATATCGAGGTTCAAATGCAACTGAAGTATTTATAAAATATTTAATAGAAGATACAAAATACATTAACGATATTATTACATCTAACAAACCAATGAAACAATTAACTGAAAAACAGCAAAATGATTATGATTTGAGTGTTTATTGTCATATTTGTAAACATTTATTGTTCGGTGATAAAGTTCGCGACCATGATCATGTTACTGGAGAGTATAGAGGACCTGCACATTCATATTGCAATCTCAGATTCAAAGTATGCCCATTTATACCTGTGGTTTTTCATAATTTATGTGGTTATGATTTACATTTATTCATAATGGAGCTAACTAAATATGATGGTTCAATCAATGTTATACCAAAGACAAAAGAAAAATACATAACAATCACAAAGTCATTTAATATGAATGAAAACAAATCTTCCATACAAGTTAAATTTATTGATTCTTATCTATTTTTAAGCGCAAGCTTAGATAACTTGAGTAAAAGTTTAAATGATAATAATTTTATCCATACTTCAAAATTTTTCACTACTTCCAGTCAATTTACGTTAATGAGAAGAAAGGGAATCTATCCTTATGACTATATGAATAGTTTTTCAAAATATGATGATGATTGCTTACCACCTAAACGATTATTCTATAACAGTTTATTAAAAGAACATATATCTGATAGTGAATACACACATGCCCAAAATGTTTGGAAACATTTTAATGTAAAGGACATGGGTGAATATACTGATTTATATTTGAAATGTGATATTTTATTATTGACTGATATATTCGAAAACTTTAGAAACATGAGTTTGCATTACTATAAGTTAGATCCAGCTTATTATGTTACCGCTCCAGGCTTTAGCTGGGATGCGATGCTCCTTTATACTGATGCTCGATTAGAATTAGTTACTAATCTTGAAATATATCAAATGATAGAAAAAGGTGTTCGAGGTGGTTTGGCGCAATGTACGCTGAGACATGCCCAAGCTAATAATAAATACTTACCAAATTTTGACCATTCAAAACCATCCAGTTTTTTAATATATTTAGATTGTAATAATTTATATGGTTTTGCTATGATGAAAAAAATGCCGATATCGGATTTTAAATTTTTATCACCAGAACAAATCAGCAATTTAAATATCGAAACCATTTCTGATGACAGTGAATACGGATACATTTTAGAAGTAGATTTAGAATATCCTTATGATCTTCATGATACGCACTGTGACCTACCTCTAGCTGTTGAGAAGCTTAAAGTGGGGAGTAGTAAAACAACAAAACTAGTAGCAAATCTATATAATAAGAACTGTTATGTAATTCATTATACTCATTTAAAGGAATGTCTAAAACAAGGACTCATATTAAAAAAAATTTATCGTGTTATAACCTTTAGGCAAGAAGGTTTTCTAAAGAAATATATAGATCTCAATACATGTTTGCGTCAGTCCTCAAAATCTGACTTTGAAAAAGACTTTTTCAAATTAATGAATAATTCAATCTTTGGTAAAACTATAGAGAATAAGAGAAAACAAGTGACTGTTAAACTAGTATCTGAATGGGAAGACAATAACAATGTAACTAATAAACGTGTTGGTGCTCGAAAACTAATTGCTAAACCAAATTTAAAATCAGTTTCAATATTTTCTGAAAATTTCCTAGCAATTCAGTTAAGTCACGAAAAAATCATTTTGGATAAACCAATCTATGTGGGATTCACTGTATTAGAGTATGCAAAAACACATTTGTATCAATTTCATTATAATTATATCAAAAGTAAATATGGAGGAAATGCTAAACTTTGTTACACTGATACAGATAGTCTTTTATATTTAATTTACACAGATGATGTGTATGAAGATATTAAGCATGACATTCAAGAGTTCGATACTAGTAATTTTGATAAAAATAATCCATATGAAATGCCTAGAGTAAACAATAAAATACCTGGATTGTTCAAAGATGAAATGGGTGGTGAATTGATAACCGAGTTTGTTGGATTGAGAGCTAAACTTTACTGTATTAAAAGTACTAGTAATGAGATCAAAAAAGCTAAAGGCGTGTCTAAGTCTGTAACGAAATCTTTAAATATGAAACATTATTCAGATTGTTTAATATATGATAACGATTTAAAATGTAAAATGAATACGATAAAGTCTCTGAAACATACTTTGTATTCACAAGAAGTAAATAAGTTAGTATTAAATCGAAATGACGATAAACGTCAAATACTACCGAATCAAGTTGAAACTGTAGCATGGGGTCACTATGCATATATTTAGTTATAATTAAATATGTATTTTATTGTTTAAGTAGCATTTAAAATTAAAAGTTAAATTTAATAAATGTATCTATAATATGCTTATTTGATACTGTGTTTTATTTTATACCTCATGATTAATTATACTACTTGCATTCAGTGTACAGCTGAGTACAATACCTATAAAATGACAATCAAGTAGCAATTTTCATCATTTGGCCATAATGAAGCTTAAAAAACACTCGCTAAGCTTGAATGTTAACCCTATTGTTATTGAGCCAAAATCACAGGTCATACAACATAGTGCATTGTTACCTAATAGTATTCGTTGTTTGATTTGTGGGCCATCTAATTGTGGTAAAACTAATGTAATGATCACTTTATTATTACATAAACATGGTCTAAAATTTAAGAATTTATATTTGTACACAAAAACCCCATTTCAAAGTAAATACTGTTTTCTTAAAGAAATTCTCTTAAAAGTTCCCGAAATCAAGTATCATGTATTGAGTGATGATAGTGAAGTTATACATCCAAATAATGTGTCACCAAACACCGTTATAATTTTTGATGATGTGGTTTGTGAAAATCAGATCAACATTCGTAACTATTTCGCTATGGGAAGACATAACCAAATTGATTGCTTTTACCTATCACAAACATACTCAAAGGTGCCTAAACAGTTGATTCGAGATAACGTAAATTTATTATTGCTCTTCAAACAAGATGAAATCAACTTGAAGCATGTATACAATGAGCACGTTAATTCAGATATGTCATGGAAAACATTTAGAGATATTTGTCATAATGTTTGGCTCGAAAGACATAGTTTTTTAACCATAAATAAAGACTCTGATTTAAATAAAGGGAGATATAGAAAAAATCTAGACACCTTTATATGCTTGCCCTAACAGAAAATTTGTCATTTGCGATAGATAATTGAAAGTGAATAGACCAAAAATGAGTCTTAATATTAAAGAACAGATAATTACATCATCAGATATCATAAAAAATAAGCTAAAACAGTTGAGAGATATAGAAGATCAAAACAACCATGAACTCAGTAAAATATTCAAACCCGTTACCGAACCTTTAACACAAATGCTGGAATCAAATCCGAATAAGGTGAAATGTGATTTAAATGTGAGTACTATAAGAGTGCCTGTTAAGTTAGATGATGCGTGTACCTCTACACCGTCAAGAGTACATAAACAATCATCGAATGAGGATTCAGAAACAGAGCATTTTGATTCGGACTCAGAATATTATACTGATGGCGATAATGTCGATAACAAAGATGTATCCATAACTAAAAAATATTTGAGTAGTCTTTATGATATAAATATTCCTTTCGGATTTCGGAAAGTAGGTGATCAGTTGATGATGGGTAATTTTCCGGTTAAAATACTTTCTTCTATCGATGGCGACCAGGAACCATGTCGAATCAAGATTGAGAATGATGAATATCAGCTAACTGCGGGATTGAAAGAAGTATTATTACATAGAAGACCGAATCTAGAATTGGTTACTGAAAATGATAAAAGGGTTTATAAAAACATTTTGTTAAAAACGAATGCTCATAAGCGTGATTATGATGATAATGGGCAGTTAAAAGGAGATAAAGGTGACAAATATAAACAAATTATTAAACCTATGTTCATTACATCAGCAGTTGAAAATGCTCAAAAACACGGCGGTAACTTAAACGTTTTAAAGAGATATAGAAAAAATACTGACTTTGTCTATTGGGATGATCCTAATGAGCTAGTTGAGAGATTAAAGCTTCTTATCGCCTCCAAACAGGCTGGAAATACTAATCAAGATAATGAAATTATTTCGATTATAGAAGAACTAGAAGAGGCGGGTATAATAAAATCATAAATAACGCTGTTTATTTAAAGATTAGTTCAGTTGACGAATAACTGTTAAGGTTTATAGAAGCTAAAAAGATGAGTAAAGAAGATGTGGTGAACGAAATACATAAAAATGCAAGAGTAAATTTTCCTCGCAGATGTGTTACACTCAGAGACATTGACGATCTTTGGCAAGCTGATCTGATCGATGTACAAAAAATATCGAATATTAATTCAAATTATAATTTTATACTAATCGTGATTGACTGTTTTTCAAAGTATGTTTGGACCAGACCATTAAAAAATAAAACTAAAGATATTGTAGCAAAAGCATTTCAATCTATTTTATTTAATGCTAGAGTCCCTATAAATTTACAAACAGACTGGGGTAAGGAATTCTACAATAAAAGTTTTAAAAATGTGATGCAGACACATTCAATAAATCATTACTCAACATATTCAACAAAAAAGGCTTCAATAGTTGAACGAGTAATACGTACTATAAAAAGTAAACTTTATAAAACGTTTAGTTTGAAAGGTAACTTCAAATGGGTTGATGGAACCTTAGAAAAAGTTGTGAGTGATTACAATAACACAAAACATGGAACTATTCAAATGTGTCCAGCGAAAGTGAATAAACATACAAAACACATTGTAATGCAAAGATACAATATCCTTACCAACCCAATAATTAAAAGAAAATGTCCTTATGCTGTTGGTGATGTAGTACGAATAAGTAAGCATAAAGCAAATTTTGCGAAGGGATACACCCCAAATTGGTCTACTGAATTATTCAAAGTAATTGTTGTTCAAAATACTGATCCACCAACTTATTTATTAGAAGACTCAACAAAAAATAAAATTCTAGGATCATTTTATGCTCAAGAGCTTCAGAAAACTAAAAATCCTGATGTATATTTAGTTGAAAAAGTTCTTAAGAAGAAAGGGAATAAAGTTTTTGTTAAATGGCTTGGATTACCATCTCAGGAAAATAGTTGGATAAGTAACACTAATATATTATAAAGTGTGAGCATAAGTCGCTCTCATTCTTCATTTACTTATGGAAGGGAAAGGTCTTGTCAATAGTATTATAAATCATCTACCGTTTGAGTTACATCTCCCCGGCTATAACTACTGTGGACCAGGAACAAGATTACGTGAGAGACTTAGCAGAGGTGATAAAGGCGTGAATGAACTTGATGAGTATTGTAAACAACACGATATTTCATATATGAAAACAGAGAACTTACAAGCCAGACACGAAGCAGATAAGATCTTAATGAAAATGGCAAACAAAAGAGCATCATCATCCCGAGCAAGTAAAGGAGAAAAATTGGCTGCAAAAATTGTTAAAAATGCAATGTTGATGAAAGTTTCAAATGGATCTGGACTTAAAAAAAGTTTCAAAAATATTGTTGCCTATGCGAAAAAAAATATTCGTAAAGCAAAACCAAAGTGTAAAAAGTTGGCTATTGATTTAGCTTTCGCTGCTATTAAAGATCTTGTATCTGATTCTGGGGTAGAAATCCCTCGTGTGATACCGCTTCCGAAAACAGGAGGATTCTTGCCTTTGGTAGCTTTAGTTAGTGGATTATCTGCAGCTGGTGCTATTGTAAATAAATCATCTGCAATCGCAAAAATGGTAAAGAAATTCCAAACTGCTCAAAAAACTTGGAATGAGGTGAAAAGACTTAAACAAAATTTCGAGCCAGTATGTTTAGGGAGAGGACTAAAGCTCAAACCGTATAAAGACGGTCTGGGCATTTATGCTAGGTCAAAAAACTGAATAAGCAGCTACCTAAACGTCCTCTTACCAATATTGATATAATGAAATATTCAAAAAACCGCATTCCCTACTTTCGAGGAGTGTTTATGAGAGATCGATTACCTAAACATCCTCGCAAAATCGAATGTGGTATAATTAATTTGGATAGCTCTGAAAATCAAGGTACGCATTGGGTAGCTTATGTTAAGAAAAATGACTATATTGAATACTTTGACAGTTATGGTGATCTAAAACCACCAACAGAATTAATTGATTATGTGGGTGACAACATTCAGTATAATTATATCAATTATCAGGGAAGTCATCCATATAACTGTGGTCATTTATGTCTTAATTTTCTTGAAAATTGTTTAATTTTAAATAAATTATATGACTGAAGCTTCATAGATCAGTTTTAGTATATACGTTGAATAGGTAGCCAGCATTTGTTTTTTACTGCAAATATAAATTGCAACAAAATATGATCGATTTCAATATTAAAAAAAGTAAGAAAAGTGACAGTAAGCGAACAAAAGCTAATAGTTCAGATCACGACTCCATTAAACACACACGTGTACCAGCTCTCAGTGAGATTAACAAAGAGTTTTTAAGAAATTTGGGATTTCAACTATGAGTATCTTGCAAATTAATGAAGCACCACATTTCGACACCTCTATCGAAGGTTATGAAGTGCATTCTTATACTCCGTACACCAATAGTTTCAAAGAAAACGATGAAATACGAATACCGATTAATCAACAAGACATCTATGTATTACCTTCAGCCAGTTCGATTTCAATTGAAGGGCGTATAGAAGTATTTACGAAGGATGCTGCAGGAAAACAAGTCAGAAAGGAATGCCAATTAAACAATAACCCCATACCGTTTCTTTTTCATGATATAAGATATGAGATAAATGGAGTTGAAATTGATCGTATTAGACATGCTGGTATTTCTTCTACAATCAAATCTTATGCTTCAATGAATGAGGGAGAAAGTAAGCAAGCTGCTTTGTGGGGTTGGAACTTGAATGGAACAAAATCTGTAAATGGTTTTTTTAATGTAATATTACCGCTTAGTAAAATGTTAGGATTTGCCGAAGACTATAACAAGATTGTATTAAACTGCAAACATGAATTAATATTAACAAGATGTAAATCCGATGTTGATGCTCTCATACTTGATAATAATGATCATGTGTCAGTTAATATTGAAAGAATTCAATGGCGTGTACCTCATATTAAAGTGTCCGATCGTGAAAGATTGCTGCTTTTAAAACAATTAGAAAAAGATAAGGCGATACAAATAGCATTTCGAAACTGGGACACATATGAATATCCACTTTTACCTAAAACGAAAAAGCATTCATGGTCCATTAAAACTGCCTCCCAACTTGAGAAGCCTAGATATGTAATATTAGGCCTTCAAACAACTAAGAAAAATTTAAAAGATAAAAATTGTTCACTGTTTGATCATTGTAATTTAACTAATGTTACATTATTATTAAATTCGCAAGCGTATCCATATGATTCACTTAAACTCAATTTTGATAATGATAAATATCGCATATTATACGAGATGTACATCAGATTCCGTCAGTCTTACTACAACACTCCAGTTGACCCGTTGCTTAATATCATCGACTTTAAAGAAAAAGCACCTTTGTTTATAATAGACTGTTCAAGACAAAATGAAACATTAAAAAGTGGACCAGTTGATGTCAGGCTTGAAATAGAAAGCGATAAAGATTTTCCTGACAAAACGAGCGCGTATTGCCTCATAATCAACGATCGAATTATAGAATACAAACCTCTCAGCAGCACAGTTCGCAAGATATCATGAAATTAATAGTTGATGTTCAAGGTTTCAAAACTGAACTAAATCAGTTTATACCTAAAGAAATAGCTATTCTAGATGGCAAAGGGATACAAAGCTTTTTAATACGACCACCGTTTCCGTTTTATGATTTAACTACAAAAGAAAAGAAACAGGTTGACTGGATTGAGAGAAATAGAAATATTTATTGGAAGGAAGGATACATTTCTTTTTCAAAATATAAATATTGTATCGCACCTCTTCTAAATGATAAATTTATTTATGTTAAAGGCGAAGAAAAAGCTAAGTGGCTTAAAGAAATGTTTAATAATTGTAATGTTGATAATATAGAAACTTTAAGCTGTCCTAATTTATATACTTTATCTGATCTTTACAGTGAATGTATCGATATCTACACATGTATCTATCATAAGAATATTTGTGCTGTAAAAAATGTAATTTGTTTGAAAAAGTGGTGTATTGATAATAAAGTTTTATAACCAAATTATGTTTTTATTTTTTTTTAATCTCATCGTATAAATCTACTTTCATCTACCTCATAAGTGTCAGTCTTATGCTGAAATCTTAGATGATCAGTCAACAGAAACCGCAATTACATAGCAATGGAGGGATTTTATTGTTGTTCAAAGAAATGTATCGATATGACTGGATGTGATTGTGTCGACGGGATCGCTTGTCATTTTTGTCGAGCATATGGTTTCTGTCACTGTAAATGTGTGAGCTTACCTTTTCTTTTAAAGCTTTACATCATTTGGCGTAAGTTTAGAAAATAATTTTGTGAGACTATATCTAGCGATATGTAGCCTATAAACTATATAGTGTAGTGTGGTGTGGTGTAGCGTAATGTTAATTTATGTAAAGTACTAATAAATATGTGAATTGTTGAATTAAGTTGTTTCATTCCGAGAGTAAAGTAAACCCTGATCAAGCTATACGAGTAATACACTCATTTGATTATCAGTTATTGAATAATTTATCAAAGTCATCAGGTAGAATATTGATGGATCTTTTTACTATTCATCTAGAGGATCCGGTCATGATCAGGTGAACAGTACCTAGACTAGTTTAGATATTAACCGGTTTGAATAAATCAAATTGTATTGAAACAGTTATAGTGATTGTTCATTCAGAAGCCATCAGGTAATAAAAAACTGACCTGATGGTTACTGGTGATGAGCTAGGAGTGTATTGAGCTAAGATCACCATTATTACACTACTCACATGAACCGTGATATCACAAGTTACCTATAGGTGGTGCTCCTCGCAGCGTTCTCTACTATGGTGATAGCTAGACAGTTGTAATTTTCACAGGTAATGTATTTATGTTGCCGCTATAACAACAAATAGTACTAAAATATAAAAAAATGAATAGTTTTTACAAATCCTATTACAAAAAACGCAATTAATTTATGATAATGGTACGGAACCCTTCGTACGCGAGTCCGCATCGCACTTGGCTGGTTGTCTTAAAAGTGATTTCTGTTTTAGGCCTTCTCAAATCTGAACAGTTTATCTCTTTTTAGCAAGTACCTACTTCATGTCAATTTTCTCAGCAATTTCTTTTCATAGACAATCTATTTTAGTTGATAGCGTAGAGAAGATAATTCTAGAAATGGCGTCCGCGTATGAAGTAATATAACAATATTTTTACTGAAATGTGGCTAGCTAGCTGATTATGTAATTCTAAATAATTTCAATAGGTACAACATCGCGAAAAGAGAAGAAAATATCACGTTATGAACTTTTTAAATTTACACGATTTGTTAACATAGTTACATGTTCCCGGGTTCGCGACCACGACCATTGTAACATGGTAGAAACGTGGAGATAAGAAAATAAATAAAACGCGATCAAGACCCGGGAAAATGTTACTATCTATACGCTAATTTTATACTTGGATCTATGAGAGATAGCAATCGATATTGTTCTGAATAGTTCTGATGTAGTTTGGAAATTGATTTTGTCCCTTACTCGATTGATTTTTAGTGTAAAAGGTGAACTTTAATGTTCTGTTCAGATTTTTATCACGAATCACCCGCGTAAGTCCTGATCCCTTGGGAATATCAGGATTAAAAGTAGCCTATGTTACTCAGGGTGAATGTAGCTTTCTAATGGTGAAAGAATTTTGGAAATCGGTTTGGTAGTTTTGGAGTTTATTCATAACAAACATACAGACACACACACAAAAATTCAAATCTTTCCTCTTTATAATATTTGTAGGTATAGAAAACAATTCGTAAAAAAGCTTTTAGTGAGTCCGACTTCCACTTATTTTCATTTTGCGGCCGAAAACATATTTTGTCCCCTCTTCCAAAAGTACAGAAAAAAAACCGGCCAAGTGCGAGTGGGAGTCGCGCACGAAGGGTTCCGTACATTTTTGAATTGAATAAAAGGTAAATTGCGGTTTATGGTTTATGACGTATTAAAAAAAACTACTAGCTAGATCTCGTTCAAACCAATTTTCATTGGAAGTTTGCATGGTAATGTATGTCATAGGTATATTTTATTTAGTTTTATCATTCTCTTATTTTAGAGGTTACAGGGGGGGGGGACACACATTTTACCACTTTGGAAGCGTCCCTTGGGCAAACTATTCAGTTTAGAAAAAAAATGATATTAGGAACCTTAACATCATTTTTGAAGACCTATCCATAGATACCCCACACGTATGGGTATAATGAAAAAAAAATAGTTTCTGTTCTAAGTATGAGGAACCCTAAAAATTTAATGTTTTTAATGCGGTTCACATAATACATCTACTTAAAATTAAATAAAATTAATATATATATATATTTTTTTAATTATTACTTTATTACCAAGTTTCAACACTATAGTTCTTATAGTTTCGGAAAAAAGTGGCTGTAACATACGGACGGACAGACGGACATACAGACAGACAGACAGACATGAAGAATCTATAAGGGTTCCGTTTTTTGCCAATTGGGTACGGAACCCTAAAAAATAGTAAAATTCGTAATGTCCAATCTATAACATCAAAATAAATACTTTAATTAATAAGCAAAATTATAAAGTTTTTGCCTAACATTAAATAAAACATTTAAACAGTTTTAAAAATAACATAAAATATAGTTGTAAATAAAATAACGTATATTTCTTTAATAAAAAACAGCTAAATTCAAATGAATTCTAAGTGCCTAAATTATCCTGTTTAAGTATTTTGGCCTGAAACAAACAAAATAGTAACATCGGAAAATTGGGTAAAGGTAACACAGAGGTAGGCTTAAAAACTCATCACGAATATTTCTAAGAGTCGTTACTAGATTACCGATTTTCTGTTGGCCGATAGCTTAGTTGTATGACGCTAAACGCCTTGCCAGAAATACCCACCCCAGGTGCGTGATTAAGAGGATACTCTTTTCTCTACCTACTCTTTTTTCCATACAAACTTTACAATGTAGTCGACTGTCTCCTCCCTGGATAACGACATTAGAAAACATATGTTTATGCCATATCAGCCATGACCATGCCCCTACGTTTTGATTTTTTTCATGTTTAAATTTTTCAGAATTTTCTTCTATTCTATACGTAACTAATAATAATTCAAACAATAAAAAAGTAATTCTCCCCACGCGGTGGCGAGTAAACTGCTTGGTCCCAAGGAGAGTTGATGTCAGAACAAAGTTATCTAAACGCCTAATATCATACTTGAATCTATGACAGCCACCGATGTTTTTTTTTTCTTTCTTTTATGGCCCCGGACTCTCGAGATGCCATTTGTCGAGTTTTTTCTGAGTTTACAACACTCTTCTTACTATAGTTTTGGCGTCATACATCTTGTACATCTTGCCAGTATCAAGTATTTTGCATAAAATTAGCCCGATCGGGCTCATTGTTTCAAGTCAGGAGCTATGGTAAAGCTGTGGTAACTTTACCATAACCTTCAAGGGGCTTAGGAGGGAACGACGAAAAGTTCATATTTAACACTCAATTTTGTTTCCACTACACTTGTGCACATTCACGGAACTAAATTGAATAAGATTCCACTAAAATTACACAATTTAACCGGGTTTACAACATAGTTTAACGAAAATAAAACTGGAGCACGACATGTTGTCTCCGCTTTCCCGCCAAAGTCCCCTACCGAAGTTTTCCCCCGCAATAAATCAAATTCGTTGACGTAAGAAAGAATTTTTAAAGTCGTACTAGCTGAGTCCAGCGGTTTCACCCGCGTTAGTCCCAATCCTGCCGGAATATCGGGATATAAATAGCCTATGTGTTTTTCCAGGTCTCCAGGTATGAGAGTTTCATGGTAATCGGTCCAGCGGTTTTTTACTCACAAACTTTCAGCTTTGTAATATTAGTAGGATTCCCAAACGACCCTATGCGTGGCATAATGCTTTGTCTTGCAATGTGACAAAAGCTGAAGTCATGCGTATGCGTGCGTATTAAGCTGGGTATCCATTTGAGGCAGCCTCGGCCCGAGCGGCTGTCTCGACCCGAGGCAGATCTAGTGGAGACCGTGCCGCGAGTCGAGGCTTGCCGCGACTTGAACCAAAAGAGGCGGCCGCGCAGCGAGCCAAACCGTGTCGGTACCTAAATGGCCATGCTCAAAGACGCCTCAGTGTGAGCCGTGCGTTGTGTGGAGACGCTTGCACGAGTGCTCGGTATCGTGGCTCGGGTTGAGGCTTGCCGCTCGATACAATATTATGTAAGCTCAAGTGGAGACGCATGTACTTTCCGGAGCCCGCGGCACGCTCAGGATGAGGCAGCTCGTCACGAGGCTGCGCAAGTATAATAGATACCCAGCTTTATGGTTGTCGGTCTGCTTTCTCTGTGAAGGAAACATTGATAGTGATCCTCAATTAAAATAGCCCAAACCTTTGCGATCCATGGCTTGAAAAGGTGCACGTTCTGGCATTAAAAATAAGCTCTTAATATTTAGGCAGGACCGTCTGCAATTCTTGCCGAGATATTTTGGCTGATATTAAATTTCTAAGCTTTTTGTTTTAATGGAATTTGTGTTTCGGATAGAAATTTTAAATGGTTGGGTTTTAGCTAATTTCTGGTGATATTGAAACTTTAGTTTTTACTAGCTGCGCCCAGTGGTTTCACCCGTGTTTGTCGGAATAACGAAATAAAAATATGCCTATGTGTTAATCCAAACCTCTCGCTGTTTCAGAGTTTTATGGTTCCGTACCCAAAGGGTAAAATCGTTACCCTAGACTTCTTTGTCCGTCTGTCCGTCTGTCACCAGGTTGTAGGTATCTCATGATCCGCAATAGCTAGACAGTTGAAATTTTTACAGATGATGTATTTCTGTAGCTGCAGCTACAACAACAAATATACTAAAAGCAAAATAAAACAAATATTTAATAAGGGCTCCCACATAACAAACGTTATTTAGGTATCATAAAAACGCAACGATACAGCGATGTATTTTACCACTAGCGCCATCTAGTGATGGAGTGATAGACTTGCGCCAGTAGTAAAATAAATTTTAATGTTTGCTTTGCGCTCACAGAGGGTTGGTCCAGTGTTCACTTTAGGGTTCCGTACCAATTGTTATAGCGGTACAGAACCCTTCGTGCTCGAGTCCAACTCGCACTTGTCCGGTTTTTTTCATACTGATCCAGGAGATTGCTTTGTTTGAGGTAAGTACGTATATTTGTGAAAAAAGAGTAGGTACCACGCGAGCAAAGGTAATAAAACTAACTTTATTTATAAGGACTGCGTAAACCGGCCGACCGGCAAACATCTAGAAAAAAAATGGCGGATGCACAAAATCGATTTTTCATAGAAGTCGCATGTAAACTGCGCGAACTTTCCCCTTCCACGTCAAAATTTTCCAACTTGTTTGCCGGCCTTTCTTATTTGTATTCCATTAATCACCCCTCAAAAGATTTCACCCATAATCAAAATTCATACACGAATGAATGAGCGATTCAATGTAATCTCTACCATAGAACCCGACGACGACGTCATGCCACTATGAATGTAACTGGATTACTAAATAGTTACTATTAAATACAGGGCTGATAGATAAAGTCAATCAACATCATATTAACGCATTAACCCTTTGGCAATAATAACCAGGACATCCTCCTATGACAAGCACGCTTACGTCATCTATTATTAGGTTTAGGACTTACTTTCATCCGGGTAAGTCCCGGATGAAAGTCCTGAAAAGTAAGGGTAAGAAAAGTATTTTGGGTTAAAAAGTAGCTAACGCATAGCTCACCAATGGATGTATCGCGCTGAAAATTGGTTTTCTACAGTAATTATTTATTTCAGATATACTATACATTATACTTTTATTTTAAAATAATTTAAATTAATAATCCAAAAATGAGTCCCTAGGTAAAGTACCCAAAAGGCTGGCTGCATTGGCCCTTTGGATAGCAATACCTATTCGATAGATAAATTTATTGTTGAGGGTTTCATGTTATGTAAAGTTATGTGTGTTATGATGTATTGTACCTTGAGTTGTGCAAATAAATCGTTCACTGTAACTCAAGTGGCACTTGTCGTAGCATATGGCCCGTTAAAACCGATAGCCGATAGGGACAAAATGTTCTCGACAGATAAAGCATGGGCTAAGGCATGCCTATGAAAGAAAAAAAACAGAAAGAGCATGTGTATCTGTGTTGACCCCAGTTTAGGCATGAGACATGCCATTCCAAAATTCGAATTTATACTACCAAAGTTTAGGTTTCTATACTGTCATGCCATTCCAAAAATTCGTTTAATTCTAATTCTAACACACCCAAAGTTTAGGATTGTATACTATTTGTCGTTTATTTAATCTAGACGGCTATTAGAACAGAGGCTTATGTCACAGATGACATAGGTCTGCTAGTCTCGAGCCTCCAGCCTTTGAGGTATTCGCCTCACCGCCCGGTCACGTAGCGCCATTCATGCCCCCCTGATACGCGATCTGACTCCAAATATCGTTTCGTTGGCTGTGATATATTGCCAACTCGCGATCCTAGTCCAGATGGATGATTAAGGTTGTGATGGGATGATAGTCGACAAATATGGGGTTATATAGGATTAGTCGGTTTTATTATAATGGATTTGGAAATTGATGACTCTTGTGTAGTGAAGGGTGATTTCTCACGAGTAATGTATTAATACTTTATTATAATCGAAAGAAAATCAGGAAAAATTGATCTTTTTGAATCGCCGGAGGTGACACGAGCGATTTACCAATAAGGCTCCAGGACACACAAGGAAAACTCAGCAACTAGGCTTGTGCTATGCGTACGAGACGGATATAAGTTCCACATATTATACATCTACACCAATATTATAAAGAGGAAAGATTTGTGTTTTTGTGTGTGTGTCTATATGTTTGTTATAAATAAACTCAAAAACTACTGGACCGATTTCAAAAACTCTTTCACCATTAGATAGCTACATTCACCCTGAGTAACGTAGGCTACGTTTTGATCCCGATATTTCCACATGATCGGGACTTACGCGGGTGAAACGCGGGACGCAGCTTGTGATACATATAGAAAACATTCAGAAGCAGAAATAAACCTTTACAGTCAGTATAAATACTAATAGAACCCACAACCTTCTGCGTTGCAATCGAAGTTTCACTCCACGCGCCTCAGAGGCTGACATCTATCCTACTGCTCAGCTGTTTTCACCACTACGCACTACGGAGCTATTCTACAGCGTGAATACATCAAGCTAGGCATCTACTACGTAACACTGAAATGAAACTATACAATTACGCTGGAATTGATATACCATACAAAATGACATTAGATCTTTGTGCCGATTTGATTTGCGCCGTGTTGCGCTGTTGACGCGCGTTTTCCATTGAAAGTGATAGTGACCGTCGACGGAACTATTAGTTACACGGACGGCCACCATCACTTTCAATGGAAAACGCGCAACATGGCGCAGATCAAATTAGCACAAAATTCAGTGCGCTATGACCTGTCCAGCAACTTGTACCATGGAGGTCGGTGACTACGTAGCCATTGCGGTTACATGCCCTAACCTAACTTACAAGCCGGTTGCAATTTACCTAATTCAGTTTGTTGCAAGCTGGCACGGCGAGCGTCTGCCGCATCGACCACACATCACTCCTTGTCAGGAACCCGTAAACCTGTCATGTAGGTACGATGTAGATACGATGTAGGTACTCTACGGTTTATGGATGTAATATACTAAGGAACCTGGAAACATTTTAGAGACCTGAAATTTTGATTGTTCTGTGGAGTTTTATGGGATGAATTTTATGAAGGCTTATCTGTTTATGTTAGTGTTGAATCATTGAAGTATTAATAGTTGAATACCGCAGGATATTGTACACGTGTTTAGCTCCAAATTAAGTGACTAGGCTTGTACTATGTTGTAACAATTGTCCTTTTCCACTTAACTTAAAATCTTTTAAATAACTATTATAACGTAATTAAGAACTTATTTAATATTATATTGGATATTCATTCCGTTTTGTTTACTAAATTACAACTGACAGCTTTGTTTTTCGTAAAAATCAATCAAACGTTATTTGTCTATGGATAATTTTCTGTTTGATTGTTTTAGTCTATGAACCAACCGAAGGAATTTATTTTTGTTTTCCGATGTAAAATAAATCATAACAGATCAAATTAGCCAATTGTTAACTTAACTTAATGTTTTTATCAATCCTTTATGTTTAAATAATACTTAATTTAATAATTTCTAATCATAATTCTGTTTGCTAGAATTGCTTCATGTCTATGGTTTTCTACCATAGTCTATGAACTACAAAAATTAATTTTATTTCGTTCGAGAGCGGGTAGTTCAATATTTCTGGTAACTTCATATAGAGAATTATTACCCAGCCGCGGCGCTAGTATCGCGGGTTTACTAACTTAGATCACCTATTCCTGTCTAGACAACATAAGCACTATACCTAGGCATACGTTTCAAAGATTTGATCAATTCATTCATACTGTAAGTACTTATAGGCTTCTATTATGAAATGTAAACATAGGGAACGGAATTCTAATACGGACTTTTAGTTCCAAATTATTCCGTAACCAGTTTTATTTACAAAATATTTTCTTAGGCACTTGCCGGTTAGAATGGACCTCCAAAGAGGGGACATTCATATATAAACGGTTGCTCATGCGGTCCCGGCCTTTTCTTCTTGAGATCCTTAACCTCAGTACAATATTTATAGGAGATAACTTTCTCCCGTATTTTCTTATAATAAGTAAAATCAGTGCCCGTTGTTAACGGTGAGTTTCTCTTGGGTTGAAATTATTGTTCTGTCCAGGTTCTTAATTTTTATATTGCAGCTAAAGTTCTTGCTTAGTCATTCCACGTATAATATTTCATTTAACTTAGTAATCATGTTCATTTTTCTAATTTCCATTAATTGAGATTGCTAAACTGTCCCGCATTACGGTCTGTACCGTATTTAGTCGGACAATCAGCATTTACATTTACCTAATTCAGATTTTTATTCTCAGCTTAACATATTTGACCTTCACTCGTGGAAGCACGCGGTTCCACCTTCCATCATTTTTATTGCCGTATGTTAGATTACCATACGTGGCTTATTGTTTTATCGTACCTATTTAATAAAATAGATATTTATAGAATCAGTACATTTTTAGGCTTGTGCTATGGTGCCGTATTTTCTATTAGTGTCGTGCTGGCACGCTATCGTGGAATGCACGTTACATACTACCGGCACAGAATCACCTAAGTACATTATCATTTTTATCATTTGGAATTGGCGAGTGGCCGCGCTTTAGAATATTACTTCTAGAGAATTTAGTCAATTTACATTCTAGGCGTTACATCTTGTTCCTGCTTACATTATGTAGCAAATTTTGCTCACAGCATTTCACTCTTTCACTGCTGCGCTTAACTTTGCACGCTGTAACCGCCACGTGTAACTTTGCCACACCTAGTGCCACGCCATCTTTGTACCCAACATCTTCGTCGCCACGTGTGCCGGCATAGCGGACATTTCACGCTTGCACAGAACGGGCCTTGCAGCAGTGACATAATATTTCCCTATATTTAATTATTTATTTATTATAACTTTTTTTCCTCAGTGCTTCTTTTGAATTTTTCAGGGCACTTGCACCTACCACTTGCACCTACCACTTGCACCTACCACTTGCACCTACCTACTTACACCTGCACTGCGTCTGCACCTGCAGCGCGAGCACCGGCACCGTTCGGCGTTCAAGTAGCAGCGAGCCGCGCATCCTTGGGCGTCTGACCATTCTGGCGGCTCAGACGTTTCCGCTCCGGCTCCAAGCTAAGTCCTAGTCCTCCCTCTCAAGTGCAAGATTTACTCGGTTTTTTATTGTTACTCAACGACCCTGAGAACTACCGTCTCCCTTTTAAACGTTCAATTGAAAAACCCATACTTTGTAAATTATTAATTGTCTTCAACATAACTGCTCAACGTACTTAATTATTTTCTTTTAATTGTTTAAATTCATTGGTTTATTAAATTTGTATATTGTAAAAGCCTCTTTAATTTATTACTTAAAGTAGGTAGGCTACCCTACTTTCTAAAAAACCTTATTTATGAACCTAGGTCTAAACCTAGTGTTTCAATGTGTAATAGGCAATACCCTGCTACATCGTCTTTGATGCAGCGAGGTAACCGTACGAAGCGCCTGCAGCGGTCGTCAAGGTAAGCTATCAAGATTTATCATAACAGATTCAGCGGTCCATTCCGCCAAGCAGTATGACTTCAGTAAGGTCAAAGTCAAAGCCGCCTGGAAGAGATCGCTTTAAGCGATAAGCCCGCCCATTGTGCCACCTAGATTTAAGTTGTTTATGTTTTTATTTTTATTGTATTATTTTATTTTTTGGTGTTACAATAAAGAATATACTATCTATCTATCTTCAGAGATACACAACATGTGCCATAATTTACGTCCGGTCAGGCGGAACTGAAGGTAAAACTGATCGAATAATATTATAGCCTGAAGTGTACACCATAACAATATCCATAGGTATAGCTACAAAACAAACATTAATTTAAAACATCATGCGGGTTTGCGTATTATTTTCAAAGGTTACACTAGTAGGTATTATCTTCTAGCATCTATCATGGTTTTAGAAGGGACGGGCTTGTGATAGGAAATAAACTTTAATCCTTTGAGATTTGATGATGTTTATCTTCTTATCTTATGTGTCACACCATGGATTTATGTGTTTTGGGGTTAGTTTGGCGTACAGGCTTTATTTGAACCCATTTTCAACAACAACGGCCTAGCTTGCATTTTGGTAAGGTTATGTATAATACGAAATTGGTGTTAGGCTCCTATGTGAATTTTGTTCTAAGAGTTTTAGAAATTCATTTGTTAGGCGTATATTTTAGTCTATTTTCCACCATATTAGTCTCAATTTGGTACTCGATGAGGAAGGGTTGACCCCTCGAATGGGACTATGAAAATGGGCCGACTGAAGACAGGTCCAGACTAAATCGCGGCTGACCGAGTTTATTAAGAGGAGTAATAACGTCAACGACCTTGAAACTGAAAATCCCTGTCGGGCTCATCGAAAATTGTTGATTATTTCATGACGGAATATCGTAGAACTTTTTTTTGTGCACAGATTGTAGGTGACATTATTTCCTACATTTTGGTGTAGTTTTAAGACAAAAACCTCCTATTGGTGCAAAGCCTATCCAAATTTTAGACAAAAAATGTCTGATTTGGCTAAAATGTCGATAGGCTTCAATACGTTTCGACATATTTGTATGGAAACTGCACTAAAATATCGGAAACAATGTCGCCTACAATCTGTACACAAAAAAAGTTCTACGACATTCCGTCATGAAATAATCAACAATTTTCGATGCGCCCGACATGGATTTTCAGTTTTTCAGAATAGAGCCCCCACTATATTGATCCCAACTATTACATGGATGGGTGACCGGTAAATTGTGTGGCAAAAAATCATTTTCTCGAGCTCCTCCGTGCTTCGTAAGGCACGTTAAGCAGTTGGTCCCGGTTGTTATCTGTGATAGCAGTCGTCAGGTCAAGTTAGAGGCCGTAGGGCGACCTGAAAATTCTAACACTAGGTGAGCCATACCACTATAAGACAAGAAAGAAGTCCCAACTTAGTACTCGATGAGGTAGGGTTACCAACGATCGTCTCCCAGTCCATAGATAATTATCTTGTCTCATAGTTTTACTACAGTGTAATATGAAGTATATACGCTGATTAAGAAGATTTGATTACCTCTCAATTACCTACACTCCTGGAAATTCAAGCTAAATCCACTGGTTTGTAAGTGTTATTCCGCAATACGGCTAAAAGCTATTACATAGTTTCATGCATTATTCCACGGGAGTATCTCGTCAAAAGAATATAATATGATTAGAGATTCAAAGGCAAAACCACAAAAAGGGATATCAACTGAAAGGGGAAAAGGAAAGAAAAAATTAAACGAGAATATAATTCAAACCACACAAAGTTCATGGTTACTTATATTACAGTATACGCCTTTAGTGCATTTTTTTTATTTTTTATAATTGCACGACGTTACACATAGCATAGCGCAATCTAGCCCTAAACTAAGCACTAGGCTATATACTATATATAAAATTCAATGTCCTGACTCCTGACTGATCTTTATCAACGCAGAGCTGGTCCTAGAGACTTGAAATTTGGAGAGTTGTGGACAAAAAGTTAAGGAAGATGATAGGTTAGGTGTTTGATTTGGAAATAAGGTAAGAGCTGTTTTGCTTATGAAAATACAAATACTAACTTATAGATTGCTACGAAAATATAACGTGCTCTCAAGATCTATTATCCGCAGAACTTAGCAATTTGAAATCTTCTTAGCACGCTACAATTCAGTACCAACCTTTACCTACATTATTACGGTGCAAAGTGACTAATTACCGACCGCATCCTTTCCCAGCTTGTTAACATATCATTTACATACGTTCTACATCGCAACCTCCTTAAATTACGTTAGAGGGAGCGCAATCGTGAACAGTCAAGCCTGACGTCGGTACGTTTGCGTTCAGCTGTTTGACGAAATGAAAAATTCACGTGAATTGCGGGAGGGAATTCAATTTGATGCCTTTTCGTGGTTTGGTTCCGTACCCAAGGGTTAAACGGGACCCTGTTATTGATACTCCGCTGTCTGGCCGTCTGTCACTAGGCTGTATCTCATGGACCGTGATAGCTAGACAGTTAAAATTTTCACAGATATAACAACAAATACTAAAAACGAAATAAAACAAATATTTAAGATGGGTTCCCATACATCAATAATGATTTTTAACATATAAATTTAAGGATACCGCGATGTATTTTTACTACTACTGCCATCTAGTGATGGAGTTATAGACTGGTGTTAGTGGTAAAATAAATGTTAACGTTCGCGTTGCGATCACGGAATGGTTGGTCCCTTGTTCATTTTAGGGTTCCGAACCCAATTATGATGGTGGTACGGAACCCTTCGTGCGTGTGTTTGACTCGCACTTCGCCGGTTTTCAAAAACGAGTAGATGAAGCTATTAACAGACGCACGCATTAAAGGCGTAATATGATAAACACCTCCACTATACCTACTTAAAATATATAGTTACTTTCGCATTTATAATATTTAGTATAGAATTAAATATTTCCAGCCTTAAACACGTTCGCATTTCAATTTATTCCATTCGGAAATCTAAAGCAACAGATAGTTAATTAAATTATGTAATAGAATGAATTATAAATCTGTTTTAATCTGTGGTCACCCTTATTTCAACCCTTAGAAGGTTAATAACATAATGATGTTAATTTTGCGGGCACTTCAAATACTTTGATGACGTTTTATGTGTAGTCAAGTGACGGTTAAGGGTTAATCAGATTCAAACATCGGACCTCAACAAATTTCTAAAATTTAATTTCAAAAAGGGGTTTCTTGGTCTTTGGTAGCTTTGGCCGTGTACATATACCTACATACACACATAAAATATAATACTAAGTGAGCCATACCACTACAAGAAACCTTTACTACAAGAAGTTAAGTAGAAGAAATTATAAATAAAATAAATAAATAAATCTTTATTATCAGGCACATAAGACCCATAGAAGGTACAAAATTATGCCAAATTATTGGCATAATCTCCACTAAAAGGTTTGGCTAGCGTTTGGGGACACGATCTGTCTATAACTGCAGGGGTACTTTAATTCTACGAACGCACAAACGAAAGAAAGAAAATCTGTCATCCGTCCTTCAAAACCGTCCAATTTTTTTTATTTTCGGACGGTTGTGAAGGATGGATGACAGATTTGCTTCTGGAATTATTGTTCGTTTTATCGTTCATAGAATTAAAGTAGAGGCTCTGATCCTGGAGGGTTACTTCGTTTCGTCTCGATACGACAACGATACTGTTATAACGATGGTTCTACTGTCACCCTACTATCAGAATGTGACAGTAGAATCATCGTATGAGAGTATCGATGTCGTATCGAAACGAACCGCAGTAACTCTCCTGGGAGGTGGCCTTGGGAAGTGCCGCCGACCGGTACAACGGACCATGCCTGGGACGCCTCGAGGCTATCATGTGAGGACGCTATAACATACATATATTGTTTGTTCAATTACCTATATCAGGAGTTGTACCTAACTACGTTGCTTTTTGTGCAGTGTAGCCCCGGCATAGGCATAGGGGTTCGGCACAGTAAGTTAATCATAATTTTATATTTTCCCGGGACTAAATCACGTGATTTTTACTTTTCAATTCTCTTACCTCGACGTTTCGACCATGTTACAACAGTCTTGGTCGCGAGGGGACTGTCATTCCCCTCGCGAGGGGACTGTCAGTTTCAACAATGCCTTAGTCCCTTAGTTAGTGCCTTAGTCAGTCCAAGACCGTTGTAACATAGTCGATACGTCGAGGTAAGTGAATTAAAAAGTAAAAATCACGCGATGAAGACCCGGGAACATATAAAATTATGAGTTCCAATCGTGTTAGTTTAAAAAATTTATCAGGACCGGTATTACACTAAATAACACAAGATGACAATACTATTACGATTATATCGACACACTATTGCCATTATATCGAGACTGTGACAAATTTGGTAGACTTCAATAGTATCGTAATTAGGGCATGAATCCCGGGATCCCGGGATATCGTAATCCCGGGATCTCGGACGCAAAAGTTCGATATTATAATCCCGGGATTGAGTGATCCGATATCGAGATTTGAGCAATTTACTATTTGGGTATAAATTAAGGTTTTTAGCTATATTTTTCCTCATGGAATGATTGAATAGAACTATTAAAATTAAACCCAAATTAGTCTACCCCTGAGGAAGAGATCTGTAAAGATTTAGAAGCGTAGGGAATTGGTAAAATGTTTAAAACAATAAAAGTAACGTGATTCATTGCAATTTTTAAGACAATTATTTTTTATACAAGCTCGCATGCAATTTTTTTCTGCTAAAAACATTTTAGTGGTGCGCCTAGAATTTGGCGCGAAAGTTTAGACACTTTCGGGTTTAGGCTATTTGTCCGCCATATTTCCAAAATGATGGGGTGGACGGCCCTCGGGGTAACTTATTTACGTAATGAAACCACTAGAGTCTTAAATATATTAAATATTTTAGATTTAACACATTTTTATTGTATTAAATTCGCTTTTTTTAACGATATCTAAAATCTCAGTATCAATCCCGGGATCCCGGGATTGAGCTCTTAATATCGATATCGTCCCGAGATTGAAAACCTTCCGATATTGCATGC
The DNA here is from genome assembly GCA_958496205.1 of Idaea biselata. Taxonomy (NCBI): domain Eukaryota; kingdom Metazoa; phylum Arthropoda; class Insecta; order Lepidoptera; family Geometridae; genus Idaea; species Idaea biselata. The sequence continues at coordinate 17,998,984 of OY292400.1, read as the reverse complement.
CCTAATCGTAATGGTGTCTCAGTGGAATTGCAATAGTAACCATGGTAACCAACCTTCTCTGTCTGTCTGTCTGTCAAGTCTGTTAAAAATCCATCCTGTCATTAGAGTTTTGACAACTATCGAGACTCCATCAGTGGCATCTCAGTGGTGTCTCAGTGGTGTCGCAGTGGTGTGTCGATAGAATAGTTAACATAGGAAACTGCCAAATGTGTCAAATACACGTCAAATATGACGATAAATATTCTATCGACACAATATTGAAACACGATTGCGGAGCGTAATACCGACCCAGTAAGTTAATCGTCATTTACCATACCTTCTGAAAATAGATTTGGCAATACTTTTAAGACGAGTCGCCTGCCTGACACCAATCCTCCTAGAGACCAAGCAGTTTATCCGCCAACTCTGGGGGAGAACTTAAGACTTGCTTGTCTCCCTCAGATCCCTCAGTCGTCTTTTACGACATCCATGGGAAGAGTTGGGGTAACCCTATTCTACACCGGGGCTACACGGTTACCTACTAATAATGTAGAGAGGCATACCCTAAACGGTCATATCGTAAACGTAATAACGATAACCTTATTTACTCAAGTGTCGAAAGGTTTGAAGATCAAAGTAGGTTAAAAGGCTTTCTTTGTACTTTTCCTTTATAATTATTTTCTGTGTCAATGTTTCTGACAAGCTCTTCGTAAAAATATGTAGGTAGGTAATAAGATTAGGAGAACTTAGTTAGAAGTTACTTTACTATTACTTTGCCTCAGGTTTCTAAAATAAGATCTTATAATGAAATTAAAGACATTTTTCGGTTTGAATCAAGAGGTGCTTATTACTTTTAGCATTGCTACAACGCTCAACGTTTCGAGACCTTTCCAGGTCTCTTCTTCAGGATAGACTAAGATGTGATTGGTATTCTATTGTATTAAAAAGTTACAGTGAAACTACCGTCTTATCAAAAAATTGTTAAAATGATATCAAAAACGTTCCTGTGTACGCAGGCTCTAAATTGCAATGATTATTATTTACTTTATTATTAAACTTTAATATTCAACTTTAAGTAATAAACACCACGCGATTCAAACCGAAAAATGTCTTTAATTTCAATACAACATCGCGAAAACAGAAGAAGAATCTAGGTCTCATAATGTTAGTAGTCTTATTTATTGCTATCTACAGAGGCAATCAGCAAGCCTTTTGGGTGGATATGATACCCAAAAGGCCTGCACTCATTTTTAGGGTTTCGTAGGCAACAAGTTCGTTTTAACAATATAAATTAAAAAAAATTAAAAAAAAATGGCACGACGTTACACACAGCGCAATCTAGCCCCAAACTAAGCACTAGGCTTGTACTATGGGCACTAGAGAACGGATATAATACATATTATACTTTTTTTTGTAATTAATTACATACATATAATACACATAAATATAATACATGGAAAACACCCAGACCGGAAACAAATATTTTTAAGCATAAATATTTGCAACCGGCTGGAATCGAACCCGCAACCTCCTGCATTGCAGTCGGGCCTTCCCCCGACGCGCCACTGAGGTCGTATATTATTATTACATATCTACTTATAATGTTTTGCAAAAACTATACTACCTAATACATTCCAAAGTTTTAGCCAAACTTTGCATAGTATAAAAAAAACGTGTGGCACTCGGGAACTGCCGCGGTAAAGCTATTGCATAGCATTTTTTATCAAGTTATGCAGTTATAATTATATTTTTATTTGGTACCACGTTGCCATGGTAACATGGTAGGCGGAGTGGGGGTGTTAGATTTTTTTCGTTACGAAATTTCTTCATTCAAAGCTCAAAGCCCGCGATGAAAGCTACCTATGCGATAAGCTTAAAATATTGATCCGTTCTAAAATTTAACAATGCTGTAGCATTGCGTAGAAGTTCTGTTGTAGTTGTAAAATAAGTGTCCAGCTACCTTTTTATTTTTTCAAAAGTTACATTTTTTTCCTGTGCTTATAATATAATGTTTTAAAAATTATTTCGATAAAAAACTCATAGTAATAATTAGATAATATTTCCCCATAACATAATTGACGTCAATTCCGCCCACGATAGAAAAGATAGATGTTGTATAATATAGAAAACATAATTGTGGCTTATATTTGTTGGGACACACGGTTATAGAAAACGACGATCTTATTTCACACTAGGATCGCCCCGCATTTTCACTCCCGTAAGGCCTGCTCCCGCAGGAAAATCTAGATAAAAAGTAGCCTACCTATAAGTTATTCCAGGTTTTCAGCTATCAAATACAAATACAAATCATTTATTTATAACACATGTTACATGTCAATTTACATTATCATCATCATCATCATTTCAGCTGTAAGAAGTCCACTGCTGGACATAAGCCTCCCTCATAGATTTCCAGATGCTTCGGTCATAAGTGGCCTGCATCCATCGTGAACCCGCGGCCTTAACTAAGTCGTCCGTCCATCTCGCTGGTGGACGTCCAACGCTGCGCTTTCCGATCCGCGGTCTCCATTCGAGAACTTTTCGGCCCCAACGACCATCTGCTCTCCGTGCCGTCCGTCCGTCCGTAATTTACATTATAAGTAAATTTAATTAATGTTTATTATGTAGGTTCATACATATAGCGTATATTTTGTCATTTTCACTATCATAGTTAATAATTTCATCATAATTATCAATATTGCAATTAGATTTTATTTTATTAATAAATTATTGTATAATAATTAAAATTCATATTGAAACGTATCGAAATTCATATCGACAGGTTACAGAGTTTCATCGCTATCGGTTTAGCGATTTTGCACAAACACACTCTTACAGAGTTTAACGTTATAGTAGGATAAATTAATAAATTCTGTAAACATCACACAGTGTCATCTAGCTCCATGGTTAGTTAAGTAAGCTTGTGGTAGGTATAGTGACTGAATACGGGTAAAATGCTTAGATTTTATTTTTCATTGATGGCGTTATTTGGTTTTTTGAATGGAATATGAAGCCATTTTATACCCCGTTTAATGTCAGTACCTACAATAATTGAGAAACATAAAAACTGATCTAAAGAAACAAAAAAAAAATCCTTGTTAAACCGCTGTTTTTCTTTCTGCCCTTAAGAGGAGTATATACGCCAACGACCTTGAAACTGAAAATCCCTGTCGAGCTCATCGAAAATTGTTGATTATTTCATGACGGAATGTCGTAGAACTTTTTTTTGTGCACAGATTGTAGGTGACATTGTTTCCTACATTTTGGTGTAGTTTTAAGACAAGAACCTCCTATTGGTGCAAAGCCTATCCAAATTTTAGACAAAAAATGTCTGATTTGGCTAAAATGTCGATAGGCTTCAATACGTTTCGACATATTTGTATGGAAACTGCACTAAAATATCGGAAACAATGTCGCCTACAATCTGTACACAAAAAAAAGTTCTACGACATTCCGTCATGAAATAATCAACAATTTTCGATGCGCCCGACATGGATTTTCAGTTTTTCAGAATAGGGCCCTTAACCCAATTATTCGGTGGCCACGCAGTTATCTTCCAGGCTTCCATTTATCTTTTCTATTTAGGTGTCATCTCAGAGTAATCTACTATATAAAAATAAGTCGGGTTTTCCTTCCTGACGCTATAACTCCAGAACGCACGAACCGATTTCCACGGTTTTGCATTCGTTGGAAAGGTCTCGGGTTCCGTGAGGTTTATAGCAAAGAAAATTCAGGAAAAATTTAATTATCTATAATTTATAAGGCAAAACAACGTTTGCCGGGTCAGCTAGTCTTCTTATATATGTCTTCCTCTTCATCCCTTCACACTCATCATCTCAGCTCTTATTCGTCCACTAATGACTAATGAACATAGCGACCCCACACGACGCCACAAATACCTCCATACAACGACTCCCCGCGACCGCTATGTCGTCGCGCCCCCCCCCCCCCCCCCCCCCCTCCGCCCGGGTAGAAAGTCTTCCAACACCACTCAACACTCACCATACACTGTTCTGTGTCAACTCATCACTCATCAACTGTTTGTTTAATTATTGATCAGTGTGTCAGCTATATTAATATCCGTTTCTGAAGAATGAAAGAGAGTCAGGACAAACAATAAATGTCATCAGAAACAAAAGATTCTCCGGGATGAGGACGCGATTTGTTGAGGACCATCAATTTGTCAAAGCAATTCTACGTTATTTTGTTGTTTTTGCTATTGTTTGATGTTATTGGAATATTAATTTCACTTTCAGATAAAAAATACGATATTACGTACCTTAATAACTTTTACGTAATATTGTGTTTATAATTGTAATTATTTTATTTTTACTGAAATACGTGTGTTATTTTTCTAATATTAGTCGTGTAACATATAATAAAATTATTAATAAAAAAATATTTGAAATTTATGTAATAGAATTTTAATTGTAATATTTAAAAACAGTCGAAGAACTTCAAAGTGCAATTTGATTTCCCGAAATTTGCGATTTTCCAAAAAGATCTGTTTTTTTTTTCATAATCTATTTTTTTCTATTATAATTAGAAAACAAACCAAAAAAACAATAGGTGGTAGCATGGTCATGGCCCATGGCAGATATAAGTTTTACGGCAAAAACATATTTTCTCTAATCCAGGGAGGATATAGTCGACTACGTTTGTATAGCGAAAGAGTAAATATCGTTTCCTCTTCAATTCACCGATGCTAGCGATAAAATATCCTCCCAACCAAAAAAAAACATAGCTTCATTAAAAAAATACCAGAGTTTCCTTAACAAAAGCATCGCGTTTCATAATTGAATCTTATAAACATGTAAATTATCCCAACAGGCTGTATGGAAATGTGACATCAAAATCTGCTTATGAAATTGCAAGTGGTGAACTGTGAAAAACTCTGCTAAGGTTTGTCCACATAGATTGTATTATTATACCGTTGTGATTATGATTCAGAATTGTCTCGTACCCTAAATATGAATAAACTATAGCAGCATATGTAAATATGAATAAACTAAATCCCAGGATAAATAAACTTAATCCAGGGATCAGGACTAACGCCAGTGAACCAATGTTCACTGGCGTAAGTCCCGATCCCCATTCAAAAACCCATTCTTAGTGGATACCTACTTACACCCCACACAGTTCACAACCTCCTAATTTCATAAACGAACCAGTGATTGGGGCTTTGCGTTGATACAAAATTTAGTCATTGAGTTAGGCAATCAGTTCGACAGGACTTTGAATTTTATATGCAAAAGTAATAATAATCGGCCTTTTTATCTTATCCAAGCTATTTATGCTGCTGTTGTGCCCGACGGGACATTATTAGGTGGAGTAAGTTTGCCCTGCATCCCTAATGCCACTCTCCCAGCTATGCCCGAAAGAAAGAACGGGTCTGGATCTGGAGCTAACTGAGCCGTGGATTTCCTCACGATGTTTTCCCTCACCGTAAGAGCGATGTTAAATAGCGGACATAACTTTCTCGCGAGGAATTTGTTCGGCCGGGATTGGTTGGACCAACACCGCTCTATCTCAAAAATAGCGAAGGGTAAAATAAATTAGATTAGAACACGAGCGATTCTAAGCTATGATAATATCTTGTACAGTCACACTAAACGTAACTAAGTACTAAACCGAATTTGATGAAATTTGTCATTGGGTAAACCGCAGGGAAAAACTTGTAATTTTATTCAAAAACAAGAAATTTACTCATTCTGGACAGAGTTCTAGTAAAAGTAGATAGCAAGCCATCGTCGCCATGTTTAGAATGATGTATGCAAAAATATTCAAGTACCAGTAAGGAGGTCTTTAGTTTTATTAATGGACGGATCTAGGACAGAATATTATTATCCAAGAGCGGTACCGTAGAAAGTGTGATAAAAATATGAATAAAGGTATTGAAAAGTGGAAAATGGTGTTACGATCTTAAAAGATTTTATTTTGTAACACCTTGATGAGTTAAAATTAGACTCATTTTTAGGGTTCCGTACCCAAAGGGTAAAAACGAAACCCTATTACTGAGACTTCGCTGTCTGTCTGTCTGTCTGTCACCAGGCTGTATCTCATGAACCGTAATAGCTAGACGGTTGAAATTTTCACAGAAGTTGTTTTTCGGTAGCCGCTACAACAACAAATACTAAAAACAAAATAAAACAGAAAATTAAGAGGGGCTCCCATACAACTAACGTGTTTCAAAAACAACAAGGAGTTTTATTACAATGTGAGGTCGCTTCTGATTGGTCAGGACAAATCGAGTAGGTCATGAAATTCAAAATGGCTGCCTTGTCTGTCAAATATACCAGTTTGCCTTCACTTACCAAAGAGTTTCTTATAAGTTTTAGATTTTCTTTGTGCCAACTTTTTGGTGGGCACGTGGTGTGGTCGAATGATGGGAGTAAGAATCAAAGCTAAATATTAAACATTTTCTTATCAAATTTAAAAATTGGTTGTTGTAAACCACTAAAATAGTTTTAAATTGGTTCCGTACCCAAATGTGATAGTGGTACGGAACCCTTCGTGCGCGAGTTTCGCACTTGGCCGGGTTTTTCTGATTTTAAGCGTGTTGCTTTTATTATATCAACGCCCTACGTTTCGATGTATTTTCAGACCTTTTGTTCATGTGTTGACTGGTTTATCTGAAATAGTTTTTGAGTTATGAGGGGGTTTAAGTGGCTCCAATAGAATTTTGCACTTTTGCAGAATTTTGCAAAATAGAACACACGGTATCGGTCCGCCAGTTCTTTCAGAAATTAGTCTTCAATGGCGCGTCTAGATGAGACATAGTTCATAACATGATTTGAATACCTACCTATTCATTTTCTAAATCTCCTCCGTGCTTCAGAAGCCATGTTAGGCAGGTGGTCCCCGTCGTTATCGTTAGTTAGAGAGGCCTTATACCTGAAAACTCTAACACTAGTTGCGCTCCACCACTACAGGAGCAGAAGAAGTTCTATTCTATTACCTACGTTGATTATTTTGGTCAAAATTTATTGAAAGTTTACCTAATTCCGCTAGTACCTACCACGGAAGTCGAGTTTCAAGGTAAGGCCACGAATTCTGTTAAGCCTTTCGATATAAAACACAATACTGTAACATTTATCATCAAGAGAGGTTCATTCTAAAATAATATCGCTAATTTTGAACAAAAATTGGGTTTTGTAACGATTACCTTGGGAGACATTTAGCAACGGAAGTATTTGTATAAATCACTTTAATTTTCATTTTAATTCCTGTTTTATTAAATGTAAAATTGGTAATTTAGAACGTTTTTGTCCCACGCTGATGGTAATTATGAAATCCTAATTTTCTACCATCCTTCTCATCTGAGCGATATTTTCGGTCGCATCCCTCTCACCTTGGGGTTATTTGCATACATGGTTCTGGAATCCTAGAAAAGGCTTAAGTCAAATTATTATCTAGCGAACTTAACCTGCTTTTTAGACCGGTACAGTTGCCTTAGGCCCTGTGTTAAAAAATGGATCAAAACTCATGCCATCCCGCCTTCGTGCCTTTCATCATCTGATCTGTCTATAACTGATTCCAAAAGTTTATTCTTCTACCCGTGAGGCACACGGGTAGAAGAATAATACATTTTATCAGAAGTTTAAGACGCTATATCATAAATTGGATTAGGAGTGTAGTGTAGAGTGGATGACTACCGTCTTCATCATCATCATTTCAGCTGTAAGAAGTCCACTGCTGGACATAAGCCTCCCTCATAGATTTCCAGATGCTTCGGTCATAAGTGGCCTGCATCCATCGTGAACCCGCGGCCTTAACTAAGTCGTCCGTCCATCTCGTTGGTGGACGTCCAACGCTGCGCTTTCCGATCCGCGGTCTCCATTCGAGAACTTTTCGGCCCCAACGACCATCTGTTCTCCGTGCTATATGTCCTGCCCACTGCCACTTCAAAGAGCTAATCCGTTTGGCTATGTCGGCTATGTCGGCTACCGTCTTCATTTTAGTTTTATTCGGAACTCTTTCGGAGTCTACTTAGATCTTAGAGAGGCTTAGTCTGGATTATATCTGCCAATATCTATAAGATATTGACAGATATAATGCCAATATCTATAAGATATTAGCAAATATAATCTGACTGACCTAAGCTAGATCAAATGTGAGATTTGCCAGTATTCAAGTTACCTTACTTTATACACTAAAGAAAAAACAAGAAAGTCTAGTAACCCGGTGATCCCTCTTTTCGTATGTAGGTCAAACATTTTCTTCAACACCTCACGTATTTGTCACATTTCAGGGATTTATAGCGACGAACAAAGTCGTGCAGATTATCTAGAGTATTACAGATTGCTTTTATGAAAAGACTAGCAGTGTTCTGAGGTTTCACTCGCGTAAGTCCCTAATCCCGTGAGAATTTTAAGAAACCGCACCCACGTACCTAACAATAGGGCAGAAGAGAAACGGTGGAGTTTTAGTGAGTTAACCCTTGGCCGCATACCATCTCAGGCCAAGGGAAGCTTCACACATCCCCCGTGGGGTGGCGGGAAGGTGCATAAGGAAGCATTTCTACACCTCAAGATAAGTGATCCATCAACCATCATTGACCACACCTAACTGTAAAATATATTTGGCACTGTTTTTACCGCACTGACATCAAAGCTGAGGTAGAACCCAGCAGTTTACCCGCCCCATTTACATGTAGGTAAACTTTCACCGTCTCTTTCCTATACAAAATGATGAGTTTGTGTTTATTTTGCATACTCGTACACGTGTCTCAAATCCCAGTATTTTTCCTATTTCTATTAAAAAAACAGCAGCTATTTCATCGAGAGAAAAACAAACAAAAACCAACGGTGGCACTAATAACAATGTTTCAATATTTTTCTTTTAAATTCGAAGATTTAGCTATGGTTTTTTTTTGGTGAGTTTTTATCATCAATTCTGAATTTTTGAAGAGTCAATTTTATACACTCATACATAGACTGGTTTCAATATGATTACGAATTCAAAATGAGAATTAAGGAATTGTTTGAACTGAAAATACCTACGTAGGTAATCTTCGCCCATAGGTTTTCGAACTTATTCTTCTTTGTGTTTCCACACTCATAGCTGCTTTGGCTGATTGCTGTTTGACTGTTCTTTGAAAGACCGGATAGAGCATCCGGTCTTTCCAGATTTGCAGGTCAAAGGGCCTCATTTTTCGATACCTATGCCGCCGACTTTTTATGTAGAAGCCTTATGAACTTGCATTAAAACTTAGCCACTTATTATGTGTTCACGGCTATCCCTGTACAATGTCAGTATAAATTGTTAGGTACAATCTGTTGCCCTAGCTGTACCACAAACGAGGCAACGCAGTGCGATGCGATGCGACACAAAAGTACAAAAAACCCTAGGATGAAATATTTATTCCTATGGTCAATTCATTTTCTCGAACTCTTCCGTGCTTCGGAAGGCACGTTAAGCAGTTGGGCCCGGTAGTAATCTCTGATAGCAGTTTAGTTAGAGGCCTTAGAGCGACCTGAAAACTCTAAAATCAGGTGTAGCCATACCACTATACGAAAAGAAGATACCCCATTTTCCTTGATACCCCATTCGGGTATATTTAAAAATATTGTTTTATTCGTTCAGAGTTTGATGTCATATATCATTTTAAAGGCTGAGCCGATTTCGATCAATCAAATATAGATAAGAACACTCGCGGATAAGTCACCTATCAAACAAAAATAGCAACATCAAAACTGCTGCATCCGTTTGGGAGCTACGATGCCACTGACACACAGATACACAGGCACCTCAAACTTATAACACCAAAATTAGTAGTCGTATGTGATTATTGGCTACGTTGCCACATGAATCTGTCTATCATTCATTACTATGACCGTCATTATGTCGCGACTGCGACTTATAGCGACAACGTCAGCATGCAACAATCATATACAACGACTAGCAGCTCCCCGCGGTTTCACCCGCATAAGTCCCGATCCCGTGGGAATATAGAGATCAAAATAGCCTATAGCCTTCCTCAATAAATGGACTATCCAACACCGAAAGAATTTTTCAAATCGGACCAGTGGTTCCTGAGATTAGCGCGTTCAAACAAACAAACAAAAAAACCGCTTACGCTTTATAATATTAAGTATATATTATTTGATATTTTCGCGTCACGTTGCCGCGTTTCTTGTCCGCCTAAGACAATGGGTAAGCGGTTAGATTTCCGAAGTATTTTTCAATGCAGCAGATATATCAAGTTGCACGTTCGTCGGTCGGTAATGGACTGGGGTTCAGAAAATTGCGTCGTTTAGACGACAAAGTGTACGTCTCATTTTATAGTTGATTTTAAATTGTGGGGAAAATCGGAAATTCTTTGGTTTTCTACCTAGATTTACCTACCTATAAAATGGAACTGAACCGTCTGAACAGACAAAGCTCTGCTAGTCGAAAATAGGTAGTGGTTTTGGGAACGTTAAATCTCTACCTTTATGTTTGACTAGAAAAAAAACAGCTGATTTTAAAGTAATGGTAAAATTATTGATGTGTAAAAAATAAATAGTGGGCCAACTCATTAAGACTACTAACATCTTACTCTAAGAAACACCTGATTTTCAAGTATAATTTAAACATTCAAAAATTCAAACTCATAATTTTCAAAAATCCTAGAACAAAAGTGACTTCTAAAACAACCCCTTTTCGGCTTAAATTATTAACCTTAAAACACGTTTTATAATTATTATAAACTTTTATCGAGTAGGTATTAAATAAGTAATAGGCTAAATTTAAATTCCCTTTTTAATTTTCCTCGGAAATAAAGTCGATTTAAATTTACATTACAATTAGGATTTTTGTACCAGTTTTCCAATATTGTACCAATTAACCTCCAAGGGGATGGAGCAGGTAGCCGGAAACGATTTATTAATGGCGTACGAAACTCGAAAATTGATTTTCATAAAAAATGTTTAATATTTTTCTCTTTCTCCGTTTATACCGTCCTAAACACGACGTGTGTTTAGGCCGAATGGGAGTAGTTCTAGATTTGTTCGGGGATTGTTCTAGAACACAGATAATATTAAACTTTTTAAATAAACGCGATTAGAATTCATAATTTCGAAACGTCGAGGTAAAAGAATTAAAAGTAAAAATCACGCGATGAAGACCCGGGACAATATAAAATTACAGATAATAATTGCTGATCCGTTTTTAAAAAAAACTGACCCAACTTAGTATTAGGTAGAGGTACCTATATATCTTTGTTTTTGCTCAATGCATTGTTACTATAGAAAAAAAATACAAGAAGAAATGCCTTATTAAAAAGTTCTTCCGTGACAGGATTCAAACCTGTGCGCCCGCTTGCCGGGCGAGTGCATTTTAACTACTGCGCAACACGGACATTTGCCCGGCTAGCGAAGGGTAAAATATTTTTTAGTGAAATCTAATCCACTAGAACAAAATAGTCCTGAAAATGTACAAAAAAGAACATATATTAGAAATTTAATAAAAACACACGACGATATTTAAATTTCACTCTATAAAGTATGAGTAAGTGCAAAAAAGACTAAATTGAAAACTTTAAAATATTCATTTTGAAGTGACAATTAATTGTGGAAACTGCGTGTCTGTCCATTGCAATTGGAGTATGAAAATTTATCGTTTTTCTAGTGCTTCGTTAATATTTGAATATTTAGTTTTTTTCTGTTGGATTAAACTTTATAACCTGTCTTGGAGTATTTTTACTAATAGTTCATCCTTTTTTTGTCTGCTTTGCTGTTTTATTACTTGGTGGTGTTTATTACTTTAAGCATTGAAGAAAAATTTTAATTTGATGATTGATTGTTTTTTTTTCGATAACTGTCAATCCTGAAGAAGGGACCTGTAAAGGTCTCGAAACGTTGAGCGTTGAAACAACGCTAAAAGTAATAAACACAACGCGATTAAAACCAAAAACTGTCTTTAATTTCAATAAAACATCGCGAAAACAGAATGAAAAATCTATTTAAAATTATTGTTTGTTAACAAAATAATTACATTGTATTTCACCACAAGACACACATGCGGGTTAAGCAAAGAGCTTGTGTTACAGGTACGCTGCAAACTGCAAGCCCATCAGAGACAGACATACGTCATACTTTTTAAACTGATGCGATTTCCGTCCTTCTAACTAAATATTAGAATTAGAATTACGGGCTAGATTGCGTTGTTGATTTAAATTAAAAATACATGATCATTTGGAAATGTCGACTAAAGACTAGTCTTGAGACTGACTGACTTAAGACTAGATTAGATTTTGGTGTGGATTTAGAACGCGCCCTCAGATGAGAAGAAACCACAAGAAACTCATGACTATAATGAGATAATTATGAATTTTAATTACCTCGACGTATTGGCAAACAGGTAACACCGGCCGTGCTCGCCAGGAGACAGACATACGTTACTGTAGTTATCGCAAATATACAGGGTGTCCCAGGAACGAGTGTCAAGCGAAAGTCCAGAGGTAGAGGACCTTGTGGGACACCCGAATCACCCCCATGTATGTATGTTCCGCAATTTTTCGTAGTTTAGGAGTTATGGCCTTTTTTCTATTATTCAACTTCTCATTTTAAAAAAATCAGCCAATTATCTCAATTATTGCAGTTAGTATAACTAAATAGGTCTCAGTGGTCGCATTTTAGTAGAATATGAGAAAAAAGACCATAACTTCTAAACTACGAAAAATCGCGGAACATACATGGGGGTGATTCGGATGTCCCATAAGGTCCTTAACCTCTGGACTTTCGCTTGACACTCGTTTCTGGGACACCCTGTATATAAAAAAAAACTATATTAACATCGCTTCTTCCGTTTTGAGGCTACAGAGCTTTAAGTAAGTATAGTGGCCGGCAAAGTAGTTGAAAAAGATGGCGGATTCGCAGAAGTCGCATGTAAAATGTACTGCGCGAACTTTCCCTTCCACATAATTTTTTTTCAACTTATTTGCCGGGACCTGTAAGTTTATTTTTTTGTGTTAAAAATACCTTAAACTAAAATGCAGTGCATCTGACAGAATTAGTTTCCACGCCTTGAGAATATTAAATCGTCTAAAATTATGACATACTTCTCTAAGCTATGAGCGAACGGTGTAACTGAAAATTGTATCATTACTGCTAGGTAATACAAAACTGGAGTGGTACGCCGTCCTCTTTATTGTAGTAATATATCACTAGATATTTTCACGATACTCTTATATTTATTGTTGAAGTTTTGTTACAATAATTCATTTTGTATGACATTTTCTTTAAAGTAGCTTAAAGGGACTATTTGAGAGGTAACTTCATAGAAATAGAAAAACCTCTCTACCCGTATGGGGTGTGGAGAGGTCATTATCTGAGAGATGGTGTTTTTTTGTGTTTCTCACCAAAAAACGAGTTTAATAGCTTAAGGCTAGTAGGCTCTATGAGGTAAATACCACAGTACACCTAAGGAACAGTACTGAAACTAAGCCTATTTCACAAAATAAACACCCTACGTAACTTACGTGTCATTGAAGCGATAGGGTTGTCACTTCATTGTTTTTATTATTAAACATACTATTGTGTTCTGTATGTTATATTCGATCAATCAATCTCATTAAAATAACTTGTTTACAAATAAAATGTAAATATGTAATGGCATGATGTCGGTTAATCTCAACAAAAGACGATAGTTTAATTTTAGATCTTTAAAACTTGTCATGACGGCGTAACCGTAATGACCGTAATGAAGTTAAAGACTTACATCCCAATTTGGTAAACGTTAAGATGTTTTACATGTGCGGCGGGATCGTATGGGAGCTGCGAAGCGGTTAGACGAAAACGATGGCGGCCCTGCGGCTCGTGCGGTCCCGAAAAGACCGCACGAGCCGCAAGGCCGCCATCTTGAATTAACATTTTGACACCACTATCAGCTTCACCACTCTCTAAAACCATGAAAACAACACCCATGACATGAAAAATTTGACATTTTCGTGCAGCCATCTTGAATTAGCACCATCGGCGACAGCACCATCGGCATCACCATCACCGAAAACCACAAAAACGACACAAAGTTGATATTTTTCATATCACATTTAAACATTTTGACAGAAGTTTTATTTTTGGGGATCCTCAGACAGATCCGCAGGTATGTTTTGAATTCGTTAGAAATATAGGATCCTAGGTTATTCTCGACACAAGTAATTGGTAGGTAATTTCTTTTTCTGACCTTTTGTTTCTTTTTGAAGCGTAGGTATAATATTATTGTACGTCATTTTAATTTTATTGATTGTTTAGGTCTTTCGTGATAGGTAGGTATCCTCCTAAAATTTCTAAGAAATGTAAAGCAACACATTGTATATTGGGGCCGCCATCGCATGAGATTTACATCTATATCTATAAAACGCTTTGTCCTGACTGACTGACTGACTGACTGACTGATCAACGCACAGCCTAAACCGCTGATAGTAGAGGGCTGAAATTTGGAGAGTGTGTTCTCTATGTAATGTAGACAGCCAATAAGAATGGATTTTTGAAAATTTCTAAAAATAAGGATCGGGACTTATGCGGGTAAAACCGCGGGACGCAGCTAGTTTGGAATATAATCATGAATTTGCAAACATCGTTTACATTACACAAACCTTAGACACAAACATAAAATTCGAATATAATAGGTACCTATATAAATAATGTCTTGTTTTCTGCCGACTTCTGGCCAGCTGGCATTGTGTACCGCCGCTTTAGGGAAGCGCGTCCGATTTTAGAAAACCCTAAACTCTAATTTTAATTTATATTATCTGTATGTATGTTAGTCTATAAGGTGTATATTTATATGAATAATTATTAAATGTCATCTTCATTTTTATATTGGTATCTCGGTTACTGCGATACAAGCTGTGCTTAGTGTGGAACTGATTTATAATGTAATTTGGGAAATGTTTAATAAGTTTCATAATAATAAATAAATATTGTATTGTATTGTATTGTATAAATCATTCTTACCTTTCAAAATCACCAGGAAGTTTAAAAAACGATAAATCCGGTTTTGTTGAACCAGAGTTTAAGCAACCGTATACTACGCAATACATTCCGGGCATTTATTTACGAAAATGAAATTATTTATTTATAAATATTGTTTTTCTTTGACGCGACACGCACTAATGTCAGTAATCCCAGGCTTACTTAGAGTCTCGTTAACGCGCATGTTTGTGTGAGTGAGCCGTTCTGACCATTTGAAAGGAGTTTCTATACTGTTCCTTATGTGTACTGTGTAAATACACAAGAAACGTCGAAATCGAATAACGTTAAGGGATGGAAAATAGGTTTTTCTTAGTACACTTGTTGAGTGGAGAACTTTATTACCCATCGAATGAACCATCAAATAGCCCTCTTAATTAACTCATAAGATTACTAGGGGGAAATGCGGCCTTGGGGAAATTGCAGCGAGCATAAAAGAAGATCGCTCACTATTCATTCATACAGACCTTAATTGTAGACTAGGTACCTGTTTTCACCTATTAGTTTAGTTACACGTATTCATGTAATGTTGTTGTGTGTTTTGTGATGCAATAAATGAGTTGTCTATGTCTATGTCTATGTCTAAGATGCCCATTCATGGGCCCAGTTTTGGCGCCGTGTCAGAACGTTATGTAGTTGTAAAAATATATTTTAATTTTTGAGGTAAATTTATGCGATTTGTAGCATTTTTTTTTCACCCTAGAATCCTAAATGGTACTAATTAAAAGTATAACTGAACTACCGCCTCCGCCATTGCGTGTTCCATATTGCACCAAAACGACAAAATAATCTATATAGGAGTTTCTATTACGATAAACTCGAAAGCTCGCGTGCTTACCCGACCTCTTTGGTTCGATTTCAGCAATATAAATAGTTAGATTTCTCATTATCCAGGGTGAATAAAAACTAAAAGTTTTCACAGGATAAAACTACAATTATGTGCCTATCGAATAGTGCTAAAATCGTTCAGACACGTCTACTATTTTTGGGCATTTTCTATATGGGTTTGCAGCCTCTGGGAAAATGATCAATTTCCTTTATCGTACTTACAATTTTGTTAAATATTTTGATGAAACTGCCATCTAGTCAAGATATAGGCAGATATTAATCCTATCATGATTCCGCAAAGACGCGCTTTTCCCTAGGGACCTTATTATTATGCTTTAGGTATACGAAAATACTAAATGGTACTAAATAGTTTCTTAAGTCTTTAATTATTATTTTTTTAATTTTAATTTATATTACATATGGTTCTAGTTAATTAAATCATGCTAAAATAAAAATTACTAAAACTAACTAAAACTAAACAATAAAATATAAAACTAGTAAAATTCAGCCAAACAGTCCGTCTCCCAACGTTCCCGACACAAAGCTGCCAAGCAAACTAGCCGCGTTGCCACGCTGGATGGCAACAGACAGCCTCTGCACCAGGCGTTCCTGGTGCAGTGGCGCCCCGGAGCGACTATCCAACCCCCTATCCCGCAAACAACGACCGATTTCCCGTACAAAAGCAACACCCTCACACCCCCAACCCCCCACCGTCTCAACTGCCAGAGGAACAAAAATATAGCTCGGGGAAAAAGGAGCATACTTAACATGCTTTCCCCCAGCAGCTGCCTCCGCCCCCGCCCCAGCAACCCTCGACGTGTGAGGCAAGTGACTTACAGCAAAGGTGTTCACGCAGGTTGCGTCCCAGATCAAACACTTGCCTCTATGCCAAGGTACGAGGGTTAGACCGTCAGGCCTCTTGCCGTCAGTGCGACTTAGCCCAGGGGGCTCCAAAACAGATGGAATATTGGCAGACACCAAAGCCCGCACAATATCGTTGAGAGCGTGGTGACGCGGAAGCCTCCCAAGGCACCGACCACAACTCAAAGCATGGTGACCGTTGGCCTCCACCCAGGAACCGCAAATTCTTTTCTTAAGTAGATTTATTTATTAATGCAACTGTTTGTCATCAAAATAAAATAAATAAATAGACACGTCAGCGCGCTCATTCTAAAACTAAAGTATAAAATTACAAACTCTCGAACCTAATTTTACCTAAGTTTACAAATTACTTAAAGAATTTTCCCTTTTCTTTTTCCGAAAACGGATCCTCAATTGGTAATTTGAAATAAAACTCATTTTTTTGCGGTTTTAATCGCGTGTTTACTTTTGGCATTAAAACTGATAAATGAATTTAAATTTTAATCCAACATCGCGAAAACAGAAAAAAACCTAAATTGGTAATTTTCCTACCTTCCCACTTGATTGAAGCAAAATTATTTCCGTAATAATCACTTGATTTTCAATTTACTCGGAAGCTATGTAAATCGCGTATTTTATCGCAGCATATAAATTATAAAAATGGTGATTAATCTTTACGTACCATTTCTCTCAACCTTTCAACTTAACTTAACTTATTGACACTGAGATTGCATAATTTATGGGACGCCAAACTTGCTAAGTGAGCGGAAACATTGCCAAGAAGCTGCCCGATAATGTATCTTACTTACTTTACTTAAGTAGGTAGCTCCGGTATGTATGTTAACTAAAGAGTCCTCTGAAATTAATTTTCCATAATAGAAAGATGAGATTACGCTTTATTTGCTCAATACATTTCGGATTTTCATTTTTGTTTTTTACGTGTACAATAAAATACGAGAAACATTATAAATGAAGACACGCATGAACTATTTGATGCGTTTGCTTTTAAAATTTATCAGGCGCTTACATTTAATCCAAATATTCAAAATTGTTATAACTTTGTAATTATACGTTAATTATAAAGTTATAGCAATTTTAAATACGCCGATGAAACTTAAAATCTGGTTAGTAGCAAAAGGTAGCAATTTTTGTACATTTTTTGACCTTATAAGGCTATTAGTGTTTTGTGATCCACACCTAGGTAATAATGCTTCTTGAAAAAATGCTGAACCCGCGACTACTGGTATTCCGTTCCAGCGCGATAGCCGCTGCACCTGAATTGAAACAATGCTAAAAGTAATAAGCACCACGCGACTAAAACCGAAAATTTCTTTAATTTCGAAATTGTTACTTTCATAACGGAATTTCAAATAATTTCTATTTCGTTTCAATACATTTCACTTATTTAAATAACAAAGATAATATTATAGTACGTTTCTACTATTATACAAATAAGATTCTACTCCGGAGCCCTCTTAAGATGTTATAACTTGACTAAGTAAGAATATTTGGTGTTCGCACTTCTGTGTTAAGTTGCACCGGAAGACGTTCGGGAGTAATTTAATTAATTAACTTGTAAGGAAACTAACATTTAGCTCCATTTAGAGCGACATTAATAATTAACATAAGCTTTTACGTTTAATCGTCGGAAACATTTTAAGCCATCCATGCACATTAGGGCCTGAATCCCGGCATTCAGGTCCTAATATGCATGGATGGCTATATAACAGGTCACACGCCACAAAACGCCACCACTGATGACCTTTAGCGACTCGTTTCCGCACCTTAAGTCTTCAAAACAATATTAAGTACTTTGATTTTTGAACATTTCCGTAACAATATGTCCCATAGGCTCCAAAAATCAATATTTCCCAAATGCTCCAAAACTATTGCCATTTAAGTCTACGACCTATACCTACTCGTTTTCGCACCTTAAGTCTTCAAAATAAGCAGGTTGATTTTTGAACATTTCCGTAGGGAACAAAAATATAAATAAATACCATACAAAAACATATAAATAAACATTACACGAAACCCTTCCTGATGATGTTACCTAAAAATTAAATAAACTGATTTATCTAGTGACACGATAAAATATCATAAGAAGTCCCTCGTCTAGGTACTAGAGTAAAATTGAAAATTACGGGTCGTATCTGCGTACCTAGGTTTGATTTAAATTCCCTTTACAAAAATTCCGGGCTCATATCGTGGATATATTTCCCGACATCAGACATTCCTCGCCTTCCTTGGCATTCAAATATTTACGTTTGGGAACGAACACACTGGTGGAAAGTACAACCACATAATGGAAGTGTTACTAGTTTTTACCCATCGTTCTTAATGGCAAGCGTTTCCGATATACCAAAAACCGCTTATCATGACCCACAATTTAAATTTATTTAAACATATCATCACACTATACTCATCTAGATTTTTCTTCTGTTTTCGCGATGTTGGATTAAAATTTAAGTATTTTTTTAGTCACAGACAATCAACCCTAAAGAAGAGACCTTTAAAAGTCTCGAAACGTTGATTGATCATTGAAACAATGCTAAAAGTTATAAACACCACGCGATTGTAACCGAAAAGTGAGTTTAATGTATACCCATCTATTTAATTTTTAAAGTTGCTTTAACCAACCGACTGACCAGTGTGTATCACCACCTCAGCTCAGATACACACATTAGATTCGCCGCAATCTGCTCCGGGTATCTGCTAAGGATCCTATCATTCGATACCGTAGACGTTTAGTGACGCCCCTTTCAAATACAACCGATTTGAACCGAGAAGCGAGGATCGAATACGTAGGTAGGAGACCGAGATGCAACCGTCTGTAACGCTACACTATCGAGTACTAGCAATCTTAGCATACGAGCACGAAAAACATTTTGTCGATCGACAAAAATGTTCGTCTATTTTTTCTCAAGCAACGAGCAAAGGGACGAAAATTCGACAAAATGTTCTGCCCCGGAGTTCTGATTTACATTGGCCTTCGTGGCGGAAGCTCAACAGGCTCCGTTTCGGGGTGGGCTGCTGCAGATCGAATTTGGTTCACTGTGATTCAACGAGACAGGGCTGGCTGTGCAGGATATGACCCACTAACTGTCTTGCCCACTGTGTCCTTATAACATATATGCGTAGAAGTCTTGGAACGGGTTGCTGTGTCCTGCTGCGCTTGGACGTCGTCGTTTCGCCGAGTGCGAGTAGCCTTAGTGTTGCCTTTCGGGGCGCCGTATCTCCGATAGCTGGGGATGGCCGGTCCTTACCAGGATTTATAGGTTCAAGGTAGGCATGTGGATTCATGCCGGGAAGTGAGCGTGCCTTTAACAGCTCCGGACCAACGATTATCGTGCCTTCCGTAGCACGGAGGAGCTTGAGTAAATGATTTTGGCCACACAAAGTATCGGTCACCAATCCAAGTAATGATCGCACCAAGCGTTACTTAACCTGCACGATCGGCAGGTACAGCTAGACCAATCAGCTTTCCAGGTTTTCTATTCAGGTCCAATCAGTTCCAGTCGCCAAGATTTTGAGTTCGACTGGGACGGGTCTTACCGGTCTTACCATTAAAGGTAAGTCGATAATTTCTCATCCGTTTGGTGCAATGCTGCCAGCATCCTTGGCTTTTCCGGACATGGATATATGGTAGGTGGCTTATTTACCGGCCTCAACGAGGTTATCGTTAGCTCCTAATCCGAGGAACGAGTGTTGAGCGGCTTCATTGCTCCGGTACCAGTCTGGACAATCTGGTAGTACCATTTTGGGTACGAGGCAGTTCTCCTTTTAGAGAACCGAATCCAGCATTTGGGGACACGATCTGTCTATAACTGATCCCTGACGGTTGCCCCTCCGGGATGGCCTGACGGTACAGCGGAACCCTCTCTTCAAACCCTTGCTGGTCATAGCTGGGGACGCTATAACATTGTATATGCATAGGTATTAGAGGAAAGGGCTTGCGTGTGCCCTGCTACCTGCGCTAGGAGCGCCCTGATGGAGACTACTGATAGCGCGGCAGATGTGGCTGATTTCTGGTGCTCAAAAATTTGACCTTTGGGAGAGCTACACGTGAAATTAACACGACCAAGAAGAGAGCTAAAGTTTTTCCAAAGATATTGAATTACATTATGGTGTAGGGTTACTGGCGGTTGCATCCCAGGCTATAGGTAACGCAAGAGATTGGTATCGTATTTTAACATGAGAATAGAACATTAAGTGCAGTCGTGTCACGTGCGAATGATTGTTAAATTATTGGAAAATAATCACTTTGAGAATTCCCTGGAATTGAAGATTAAAACCTTCGATCATATATAAACTATAGATACACGGTCCCATACAAAATCTAAATCAAAAATCGGCACTACTTCAACGCTTACTTATACGGACATAGTACAGTTTAATGTAAACCTTAATCACTGGGCAATAAGGTTGTAAAACACTTATGCACGACTGACAGCGATATGCCTTGTTTCGCTGTAACCGGCTGAAATATGCCTTGTTTTGACGGCTCCATTTCTAGAGCGGCGACCGTGCATCTATGTAGGTTATATATGATCGAAGATTAAAACCAATCAATATTGAAGTTCTAGTCATCAAAAGAATATTTAATTCTAGCATAGAAGTACCTACCCGTGTTATTTTGGCAGCGGGTCCAGAACACTGGCAGCATTGCCACGGTGAATAGCAATGCTGATCCTTTCAGACAAATAGAGTGCAGCTTTCTGGTCTTTGCTTTGCGTAATAGTTAGTGCAGTTGCCCGGCAAACAAAGGGGGCTTGGATTGGAACCCCCGTCACAGAAGAATACCTTAAAATATGATATAACAAAAAAAAATCTAAAAATATGCATAATTATGAAGATTGATAGTAAAATTCAAGTTAAATGGAAAAATAAATAAATTTAAAATAAGCCAATTAAGTAAGGGCAATTTTCGAGTAAATCAAATAAACTCTTCAATAAACCGGATTAGTATCTCAACTCGTACAATCAAGAAAATTAATCAAAACAATCCCTCATTTCCGTTTGTTTACGATGTAAACATTTTAATCCCTTTGATCCGTTGTAAAATTAAATTTGCGAAATGAAAAGAAATATTGTTGTCGTATCTTTGTCGTATCGTTGTCTCGGGGACCGAGTTGTTTGAAGGTAGATTAGGATTACATAATGTCAAACTCTTTTATCGACATTCTTCTTTTTTTTTTTTTTTTCCAAACAATGGGGTACCACGCGCAAAGCTGTTTGCAGAGGCGCTGGCATCGGATGATCTTTTTTTTTTTCGATGATGGTCCTCCACTAATGGAAACGCCGAGTTTTTTTTTTATTCTTTCGGTCTCAGACCGATATGGCCAATTTGGCGCCGAGAGTTGAAAAAAACACATGTTTGACAGTTCTTAATTCAAACCTAAGATTAATCGACTCGCGCCCTCTGCCGGGATAAAAAGTTAGTGTTCCTCCTAATTAAATATATCTATACTAATACTACACAATACATACATAAAACTTTCTCCTTGGTGTGTTAGTACGGGGCTGCAGTGTTATTCTATAAACTCGAACATAATTTTCCTATTTTTCTTTTCGTATAGTGGTGTGGCTAACCTGGTGTTAAAGTATTCAGGTCGCCCTAAGGGCTCCAACTTGACCTAACGATTGCTATCAGAGATAACAACCGGGACCAACGCTTATCGTGCCTTCCGAAGCACGGAGGAGCTCGAATAAATGATTTTTGCCACACAAATTGTCGGTCACCAAGCGTTGCTTAACCTGCGCAATCGGCAAGTACAGCTAGACCAATCAGCTTTCCGATTCCACTTTTCACTCAAGGTAGGTCCAATCAGTTCCAGTCGCCAAGATTTTGAGTTCGACTGGGACGGGTCTTACCGGTCTTACCTTAAAAGTCGATAATTCTCATCCGTTTGGTGCAATGCTGCCAGCATCCTTGGCTTTTTTGCGCTGTGCCATTGGCTATTGCGCAAATAAACCGACCACAGGGGGTTTATTTGATTGATTATGTGTGATTATTGTGTTTATATAGTTTTAATGAATTTACTACACTGATTACCTACTTTAAATAAATGGCGACTTTTTAGTTATATCAATTTTACAATTCATGTTTCTTTTATTGATTAAGCTGTTTGCCGACAGAAAGTCTATAGTCTGAGAGGATACAAGAAAACCCTGATTTATTGTCCAAAATATTCCTCGGACGTAATATTGAAAAGATTTCGTCCCGAGCACAATTTCCTTTATGTCCCAAAAGCACTTTTTAAGAAGATACGCCATTTAGATAAAATGCTAATTTATTCATTGGCAAAAAGAAGAAATAAGCTTGTTGGAGATTCAATTTAATCTTGGGATAGTAATTTATTTTTCATGTAAAATTTATAAAGCTGTTTACGGGACGGGATGCTCACGATAATGAGTCGATCAATCAAATTTAAGGAAATTTATAAAAGGAAATGTTGTAAAGACTTTGAAGTAGTTGCGTTATGAGCCTTAAATATAAATGGTACACTATCAACATTTAACCCTTTCCATCTCCCTAAAATCCCTTTGTGACTATTGTATATTCTGTGGTTAGGTTAAAGAAATTTGCGACGTGACGAAGATACGTCTCCAATGTGACCTATCACTGCGCTTTAGAAAACCTAGCAGTTTCCAAGTATGCCTGCCGCAGGGCTGCTTTTGAACTGTCTTCCTTGTCAAACCGTGTTCACGGTACAAATAAACAATATGAAAATAATTACGTTTTTCAGCAGAACGAAGGTTGTATCCTGTTACTCGTAGTATTCCGGTTGCCTTCTCTATTCCCGCGGGCAGCGGAGTGTAGGCGGGATGCCAGCGTAGCGCTAGCTACGGGCCACCAGCGAAAATCTTTGCTGGCGTTTTGCCAGCGGAGAGTCGCGCATCGCTTACAAGTGCGCCCTTTTGTCAGTCCGCCTAATCGGCATTCGTCATACACTATCATGGAGGCGGGTCAGTGAAACTGAGTTTCCGCTGGCGGAGATTGGTTGACTTCTTTTCGCTGGCGCTACGCTAGTGTACCACGCCGGCCCGCTGCGCCCCCCGGAATTTAAAGCGCTGCCCTATTTAGTTTCGAAGCTTTAAACTTCGAACTCAGCGAAATAAATAAAAAATATATCTATTACAAATCACATTTCAAATAATTGTATTAGGTAGATAAGTAGGTGTACCACGGAAAAGTTCGGTTAAAAGTTGCCAAGTTCTGTCGGTTGGTAAACACCATTCACGATCTTCGTTTCGATTTCTGAAAGCTAATTCGATTATTTAGAATTAAAT
Organism: Idaea biselata; assembly: GCA_958496205.1. NCBI lineage: Eukaryota > Metazoa > Arthropoda > Insecta > Lepidoptera > Geometridae > Idaea > Idaea biselata. The sequence goes on along the minus strand of OY292400.1, from coordinate 17,975,069 downwards.
TAATGCCGAACCAATGGCTTTCTGTAGCGGATGGAAAGTGAAATTTTCGTCTGATAATCTGAATTGAAAGTTTTCTAAAGTCGCTAAACAAAATATTCCGCTAGAATATTCGAATATTCGGGTGTTCAAAAGTACGTTTTTCAGATCGCCCCAGACAAACCTTGGTGATTTAATTCCTGTATTATGTTATTTACGTTTAATTTTTTAGCGGACACTAGGCTCCCGAAGCAGACCCCAGGCCTCTGAGAGGGATGAAACCGGGAACATCACTCAGAAGACAGAGAAACGATCGCCTTTTGTGAGGTATGTCAAAAGAATTTCCGACGCTACAGCGACGGGACTCCGTCGCGACTTTTCAGCGGCTTACACTGACACTTAACCTAAAACAGCCCACACCTAACAGCACCCATATCAAGAAATTAATGCATGGGTGCTGTTGGTGTGGTATATTTAGGTAAAGTGTCAGTGTAAGTGTCCGTCGTGTATTTTGGAGCTTTAAGCATGATTTATGCTAGACCGGGCCGTGTCCGGGCCGGGGCGGGGACGGGCTACTTTTGTATGAAGACAACACGGACGCGGCATGGACAACATGCAAAAGAAAAGCTGTCTTCATACAAAAGTAGCGCGTCCCCGCCCCTGCCCGGACACGGCCCGGTCTAGCATAAATCATGCTTTAGACTTCGTTTCAAAATAATCATGCCAAGTTTACTTAGGTATACTAGTATAACTTAGATAAAATGGGTGACGTAACATAATAACTTTAGTATTATTATACACTTTGAATATAAACTACCGATATATAGGACCACCCACGTTCCCCGGTTTATATAAACGGTACATTAAAATAGTGTTTGATCTACGAGTACCTACACTTTGAAATTCCAAATACCAATATGGAAACTAATAACAAATGATGCCCTTGTAAAATAACTTTAGATTGTAGGTAGGTAGCTATGTTTGGAAATATTTTTTTAATAGGCAATGGTAATCTATTTTAGGAAATGTGAAAGACAAACACTGCAATAAAACCGGCCAGGTGCGAGTCGGACTAGCGCTCGAAGGGTTCTTTACAAAATAAAACACGTTTCATGTATGGGAGTCCCACGTAAATATTTCCTTATGTTGTTATGGTGGCAGTTACAGAAATTTGATTTCAAATTTAAACTGCTTATCTATCATGGTTCAATACCGCAGATAGGTGTCGTTGAAGATCAAAAGCCTCTGTAGTATCCAAGGCAAGAAGTGGGTGATTCGAGCATATCCACTTGGCCAGCCATTTCCACAGCCAGGTCCATTAAAAGAATTCACTCCGACCTGTAAACAATTTATATCTAAAAAAATATAAAGGCTACCCACCTTCTTTACTGCGAAAAACGTAAATACACGTGCCTCGATCAAGCGGAAACTTATTTGTGAAATTCTTTCATTTGAGGGCTTACTGGCCTAGCTGCCTCCGGCGATCATAAAAATTCATGTAGGTGGTCAAATAAACAAAATGTTTTTCGAACTCCCCCGTGCTTTGATGCAGTTGTCCCCGGTTGTTATCTCTTGACAATTTGAAGACTAGATGAGAAACACATTCGCCAGAGCTCGCGGATATACTCTGCAAGGTTCCAGCGAGCTCTGGCACTTGCGGAGTGACATGCACCGTGGAGTTTTAGTATACCTTTGGCCACCTACCATCCCAGTCTCACAGGGCCGCTCGGGCCCTGATGGTCTTAATCAGATAAAAAAAGGCCACACATCTTTTACAAAAAGATGAAGAAAAATTAAAACACAGTCCAACCTGAACTCTTTGTTGGCCATCGTCAACAACTAGAGGTCCACCAGAGTCTCCGGTGCAAATACCAACGCCACCGGCGCCACTCGTGCAAATTGTAGAATCGAATATACTTGAAGAGAACGAGGCCCGGCATTGGTCATTTGTGATGATTTGCACATTAACGTGGTGCTGTACTTGAGGCAATCCCGTTTCTGAAATAAATTAATAATTAAAATTACTTTCTTATTTAGGATGTAGTAAAACTTTATTGTAATAATATCATTATAAAATATACATGGCTGTGCACTTTTACACAACATATATGCGAGTTACGTAATAATAATAATAATAATAAGCCCCCCTAAAATCCAACCACACGCCCTGATCGAACACCTGATCATCGTGGGGGGCGGGCAACATAATCTACTGGATGGCTAACGTGGCGCTGGTAACCCAAAAAATAATGGAGACAAGACAAACGAAAAAACGTTTAACGCCGCTACCTGGGGGCTATCGCCTGGGCACACTTGGAGCCGACGCTGGGTGTTGCAGTGGACGAGCCGTCGGTGGTGAGGAGCTGAATAGGCGGGCTCCCACCGGGTCACCCGAAAATGCGTCAGCCAATCAACCACAGTTAGATCCCCTATCATCCCCTTCTACAATAGAACCATTTAGCCCGAGTACCGCATCTTATGCACCTACACCTTTACCGACAGACGAAGAATCTAGAGACTCCGCAAACCCCTCCTTTGCTGTTGCGCAGGAGGCCCCTGAGGCCTTTTTACCTGCGTCCACAAAGGCTGGGAAGCCCAGAGTGCGCATGAGATGGTCACCTGAAGTAAATACGTTCATCATGCGCACATATTACTATATCACCAAATTAGAGACAGATCTAACTACATATAGGACCCTACTGCATAGACAATTTCTGGAAAAATACCCCGGTTTAAATGTATCTGGAAGGCTACCGCGGTTTTATCGTTGACAGCAATCGATGCCGACGCGGTAGTTTGACATCTCTGACAGCGGAGTTTTCAATTTTAAAACCGCGCATCCATGGCCGTCAGCCGTCGATTTGAAGATTTTCTGTCAAAATCTTCAATTCAATTCAATTATGTCTGTGTTGCATTCATTCAATTTGGCTTCGGCATCGATATGAGTAATCGACGCGCCGATTTGAAATTTTCGCGGTTCGAAATTCGACTGTCAACTGTCAAATGAATCCGATGCCGATTCCGACGGAAGAACCGCGGTAGCTTTCCTGAACAACGAGTTTCTGATCAAAGAAGAGTCATTGTACGTAACAAATTACTGAGTACAGAAATACTGAATCGATTACAAGACGAAGTTAGGAACAAAATAAATGAAGAAGAAAATGCTGAGACTAGTTTAGGAATCACGACAATAAATAACACACTTTACAACCAATAAACCTTACAAATACCTTAAGCACACCAATTAGACACTTCCCAATATCACAGCAACACATTTTAAGCCCAACAATCACACCACTAACTCAAAACCAAGATTTCGTTACCGACATGTCAACCCAGACTGACACGCCTTTTATAAATACTTTATTGATTGAAAACGACATAGAAGCAATAACATCAGATGAACCTAACGATAATTCAACAATAGAACAGCTAAAAGAAAAATTACAGACCACTTTACTACTATACGCCGGCACATACCCTACCGCTCGACCTAAACTTCCTAAATTAAAATACAGCATACAGCTTCAAAAACTACTGAACGTGTTTAATAATGTAATACTACTCCCGCATGTATCTGAATCTTCACAGTTAATAGATTTACATACGCTTATTTATTGTACAGCTTTTGTAATATCACAAGAATTAGGTTATAAAATCACAGTTGAAGAAAGACATAGACGACCAAAAGAAGATATGAGACCAGCCTGGCAGATGAGACTAGAACGAGATATAAACAAACTACGCTCAGATATAGGAAAACTTACACAGTACATTAACAATAACAATAGATCTAGAAAGGTAGTGGATAGAGTAACAGCCATATTTAGAAACATCACTTTACATTTTTAGATACATTAAAACAGAAGTTAGCTTTGAAGACTCATAGACTCAGAAGATTTAAGAAATCCCTACAAAGAAGGCAAGATAATAGCATGTTCATCAATAACGAGAAGATGTTTTACAGACAGATGAACACATCCGCAGTAAATCCACAGACAAGCGTTACCAACAGGAACAGATCACATCACGAAATACCCAGCAAAGAAGAATTAGAGCAGTTCTGGTCAAACATTTGGGAAACTGAGGCCTCGCACAATGTAGATGCTGAGTGGTTAAAGGACGAAAGATCCCGAGTTGAATCACTAGAAGAAATGGAGTTCGAAGAGATTACAGTACAAGATTTACAAAATATCACAGAGAGATTACATAACTGGAAGTCACCTGGAGTAGACAGAATTCATAACTTTTGGTATAAAAAACTTAAATCCATACATAAACATTTAGCTAGAAACATAACGGAAATAATACTATTAAAACAAACTATACCTCAGTTCATTACAAAAGGAATAACTTACATGCTACCAAAAACACAAAATGCATCACAGCCGTCACAATACCGACCAATAACCTGTTTACCTACGATTTAATAGTCAACAAAACCTACGACAAAATAGTCACGTCAGCAATCACCCACAAAGTTGGAGCACACACAGAGACTAATAATATCATAGCAGAAGAACAGAAAAGCTGCCGGCGAGGCCATATGGGGTGCAAGGAGCAGTTAATTATAGATTCCGTCATACATAAACTTGCTGCAACTAAAAAACGAAATCTTCATTGTACCTACATAGATTACCAAAAGGCATTTGACAGCATCCCACACTCTTGGTTAATAGAAGTCTTGAAAATATACAAAGTAAATCCTAAATTAATCCAATTCTTAAAATTTATAATGCCTCATTGGAAAACCAACTTATGCCTTAATATCCACTCTGACACTATTACTACCAGAGAAATTGCAATAAAAAAAGGTATTTATCAAGGCGACTCTTTGAGCCCTTTATGGTTTTGCCTGGCACTTAACCCACTATCACACCTACTAAATAGTCAACGCGCAGGATTTTCAATTAAACACAATAACACTGACTTTAAAATAACACATTTAGTTTATATGGACGATATTAAATTATATGTAAAATCAGACAAAGAAATGGAAAAATTAGTTAAAGTTACATCCGAATTTAGTCAAGATATTAACATGCAGTTTGGTTTAGATAAATGCAAGACTCTACATATAGTAAAAGGCAAAATCTGCAGCGGTGACTACTCATTAGAACAAGATTCTCAATATCAAATCATCACAGCGCTAACCCCAAATGACGTTTATAAGTATTTAGGATACAACCAACTGTAAGGTTTAGATCACAAGCAAATAAAAGGTAACCTCGTTGCTGAATACAAAAGGAGGGTAACAAATATTTGTAAAAGACGATAAGCTGGTAAAAACTTAACCAAAGCAATAAACACCTATGCTGTTCCAGTGCTCACCTACTCATTCGGGGTTATAAAATGGAGTAAAACCAATATTATTTCTGTAGAACGGGCCACACGATCCATACTTACAAAATACAATAACCACCATCCAAAATCCGCAATAGAGAGACTGACCATCAAAAGACAAAACGGAGGCAGAGGCCTCATCAATATACAGAACCTATGGCAAAAACAAGTCCACAGGCTACAAACTTTCTTCCATCAGAAATCTGACACTAGTCAACTACATAAAGCAATACAACATAATGACTCAAACTACACACCGCTAAACCTCCATCAAATTCCTACTGACAACCCATCAGCAAATATACTGTCTAACCCAGAACATATCACAATGGAGTCATTGCGGAGGAAAGTGCTACATGGAAGACATTATAACGATCTTGAACAATCACACGTAGACAAAGATGCATCAAATAAGTTTTTAAAAATAGGCTCATTGTTCCCCGAAACCGAAGGGTTTATAATAGCAATTCAAGACTAAGTAATTAATACTAAAAACTACAGAAAATTTATTATCAAAGACCCAACCGCAACTGATGACAAGTGCCGCAAGTGCCACATCCACTCTGAAACCATTCAGCATATAACCGGAGCATGCCCTCTTCTCACACAAACCGATTACACCCATAGACATAACCAAGTTGCTAATATCATACATCAAACTCTCGCTATTCAGCACAACCTCATACCAGACAATCATATACCCTACTATAAATATAACCCCAATACCATCTTGGAAAATTCGACGCATAAGCTGTACTATGACCGAGCAATCCTAACTGACAGAACAATTCACTATAATAGACCAGACATCACACTACAAGACAAACTTAATAAAACTACCTACCTAATCGACATAGCTGTACCTAACACGCACAATATAACAAAGACTATAACAGAGAAAATTCATAAATATACAGACTTAAAAGACGAGGTAACTAGAATATGGAGACAAGATAAAGTTTATATAGTACCAATAGTGCTATCAACGACCGGGGTAATTCCAAAACATCTACACAATAGTTTAAAAATACTAAATTTAAAAGATAATATATACATTACACTACAGAAAGCAGCTATATTAAATACATGTCGTATAGTAAGAAAGTTCTTAGAAATAGAAGAGACACCAACAATCCCACATATTAGTACAGCAGAATAACACCGACTTTAAATGCTTATTACTTGGTCCAAGCCCGTAATAAGCATTAACACCGGCTACAAAGCTGAGAAAAAAAAAAGAAAAAAAATGTAAATAATAATAATAATAATTTATAATCAAAAATTAATAATAATATTAACCACCAGGACATAATATTATCTGAACGCAGTTCAGTTCAACGCAATTATTTTAAAATCCATAAGAACTTACCTGTGAGACCATAACCAACAAGTTGACCCCAAGAACCAGCAAAATTGCTTTCTTAGAGATTACCAATGGGTAGTGCCACTGGTTGGATCATGTCTGGAAGAATCGATAAGAGATATGGAGTTTGATTTTCTAAAGCTCAATGTTAAGTATTCTATGTTTGATGTAATACAAATACAGCACAATCAATTTGAATCAATGCTTCTTTCCTTAGACCATGACATTGTTCAATTTGTAAGCAATACCGACAAGTGCCGTGTCTCGTGTGGATACAGCGCAGCCACAGGAAGACATATCAAAACTCATTACACCACATTTTTTCCTAACTGTAACCCTTGACGACTGCGCTACTTCCTCTTCGTGACTCGAACGACACCTATCTTAAAGGTGCCAGATAGTAGTAAAACTCTCGCATCATGTATAAAAAGCAATATTTGCAGATAAAGTAGATACTTACTAGGAACAAAAGAGATGGGATCAATTGTTATTATGGCGATATCATTTTCCAAAGTCTGATGATTCCAGCCTGGATGAAGTTCCACTCTATCCGTAACAACTCTTAAACCACCAGAGAAAACGCTCTCAGATCCAAGAACAATCGTATTAGATTCCCCAAAATCATCACCATTGTTCCAGCAATGGGCAGCCCAAAGGACTTTGGTGTTGCTTATTAGTGATGCAGAACTGATACCCACGGAGTTGGTGTTTATAATGTCGGTTAAAACTCCTGCCTAAAACTAAGAATATTAATAACTATTTTCGATAAATTTGCACCGCCTTTTGGCGAAGTTGTGTAAGGTTTTTGATATTTAAATTTGTGCGTGTAAGTGGTATATGTGTCTGTGTTTAAGGCCTATGAGTAGCTTAATGTTTTGTCTTGCTGTTGTGAGTGATAATCAACGGTAGTTTTTGAATACGGCTGTGAGTTAGAGACAGAAGTCAGTGCAGACACTGAACTGAGACACAAGTCAGAATTTGTTCTAAATTAAAGTTTTGAAGAATCAAATTTAGTCACCCGATGCAGACAGCTATTATATATTTAACACTAGCTGTGCCCGCGACTTCGTCAGCGTTTTTCGAACATCTACCCATTGCTGTGCAAAGGTCTACACTTAAACGAACGACCAGGAAAGTACTGAGCAAAAGAGAATCATGGCAGAGTTTGTTTAAGTGTGATTTTTGCACATCGGTATGTAACTTGTTACATGCTTATTCACATTATTATAAGAAGAAGTGTCGAAAATCTATAAAAGTTGAAACTCGAATTCGAAAAAAAGGATAAAAAAATAATAATAAGCTTGTCTACATATGTACAAAGCAATAAAGTCTCTGAAGTCGGGCAGCTTAACTAAATGCAATATTTTTTTACTTGGGTAATGCCCCTTATGTACCGTCAGGCCACTCTCGGGGCAAATGACCCGGTTTGTTGGGCTCCCTACCACAGTTTGTCAACTAAACCCCAACGGCGTCCCTCGCTTCTCAAGTGTAGAGGCCAGTGGGAATTCCTCATGGACTACATCCGTCAACCCCGACAACGGCGGCCTTTCCAAGCCTCATCTCTGCCCGTCTCATGGCTCCCAAACCCCCCCCCCCCCCCCCGGGCTTACGGGACATCTGGAGGGTAACACGTAACGTCGTGCCCGGGACTCGGGACTCGAACACGGTACCCTCGACTCGGAATCCACACTCTGCCGCAGCTGCCATCGTGCCTCGTAAACTACATGCAATCTGCATCTACCCAGTTAAACGACCCGATTTTTTTCCCTTTTTCGTGCATTTTCGACTGCCACTAAAAATATCAAAATTGTAACCGTAACTTTAATCATTGAGGAGTTTTCTGATGAGAAAATAGTTTCAGGTGGTCCATCAATTCGTACCGAGTTCTTTATAAGCTGATTATATTGATGGAAGTCCAAAAATTAGTAATTTACTGCATTGTGGGATGCTATTCTGCTCATCATTCCAAAGGTTCTCATCAGATCTTCACCAAAAATTTGTGGCATCAATTCGAGACTCTCACTTTCCAAATCTAAAAAGAATATTCATATGCTGGAGTCCGGCGTGAACATATCCCCATACAAACAATATGCGGGTCGAATTGAGATGATCCTCTTTTTAAAAGTCGGTTAAAAACAACCATTATAAATTTCCGTATGTCCGAAAGATTTGAATATATGGAGAGACATAGTTACACGGTATTTTAGGAATTACCAGATATCCGGCTTTTTTAATTACGTGCCGGATATCCGGCTTTTTAATTACCTACCGGATATCCGGTTTATCAAGTGTTAATTCAACACAACATACTTCTTCAATACAACATTCAAATTAATTAGGCAAAAGTAGAAATAACACTTTATCCGGATAACCGGATTAAATAGCCGGATAAAAAGTAGCCTATATGTTAATCGGGGTATAAAGCTATCTGCATACCAAATTTGGTTAAAATCGGATAAGCCGTTTCTGAGATTAGCGGGCACAAAGGCACACACAAACAGACAAACAGATAAACAGACAAACAGATAAACAGACAAACAGACAAACAGACAACCAGAAAAACAGAAAAATGGGTTCTACTGCGTTAATAGATACACATACAATTTATATTTTTTTTATATCTTCCAAAAACAGACACCGCTGAGTTACGATTTTATTATATGTATATAGATGACTTACCAGATGAGGATGAGCTCCGAGTGGTGATGGTCCACCTCCAAACACTCTGGAGCCACTCAAGATATCGGATTCTCTTTCATAGATCTGCTTCGCAAGAGGAATCCCGACATCGATGTGGTATCCATTTGGAAAAGGATGCCTGAATACTGCAGCATTTGCAGCTATGAGAACAGAACATAACACAAAAAAGCACTTCATTTTACTAATGCCTAATATTACCGATTTTATTGCCGATTGTTTTATATATGCTATAAAAATCGCTAGATAAATCAGAATTAAAATGATATTCAGATTACTGTTATCAGTTTTAATGATAGAAGTCAATTTAACAGATTTTGGTCTAGATAGGTCGATGTTGAGATTGAGATAATCTACATATGGAAAACCTAATACTAATGGGAAATCCAATTTTATGATAAGCTGTGGCTGTGACTGAGTGAGGGGCATCGCGACTTATCACCACCTATCGACCTGATTCATAGCGTTCTCGTTCATATTCCGATACCTAGGTCGGTGTAGCCATTAAGCAAGACGAATTGGAACTCATCGGCCTCCCGTGTTTAGTGAGCACTTATCTGCCTTTTAAGTAAAACAAATATAAAAGTGAGTATTACCTGTAGACATAGACTTTATCATTGCTCTCCGAGGTATTAGCAGTCAGACGCTGATGATCAAAAATAGACCAGCTGCGAAATACTTCTCAGGGCCGCTTCCGAAACACTGTCCCCATGCTATACGGATAGAACTAACTGAACAGGTCAGCCTCGGATTAAAAGGATCTGTTGCAGACACAAAGCACAGTTTTCAAATAGGGGTATTTCAATAAATCTAGCACCCAAAAGATTATCCTTTTGGGTGCCTAGAGCTGCCCCAAATATAAAGGTTAAACTGCTCGTGTATGACGTCTTTTGCCGTTTTAAGTAACCTGCCTGTTTGAAGTTTTTTTTAAAGTCGCTAACAAACATCGTTACCTTATTTAGTTGAAAACAAAATTAAAACTTATAAAGAAATACTTTTAAAGTTTAACTCTCACTGTACTCATTAAGGAGCTTGGGGAAAACAGGACCAAGAATCTTAGCGATTTTAATGAAAGAACTCTCTACCGATCGACTTGCGAGTCGCTAAAGTATGCCAAACTTCCCCTAGTTCTACTTGTTAGGAATACCTAAGTATTTAATTTATAAACAAACATTTTAAATTTTCTCGAAGATTGAGGTTTTGGAAACTCCTGACTGATTAATAAGTCGAGATTGAAGAGTTTTGGTGTGTTCATAAAAGGCGGTCGCTTTGCTGGTTTAATTTTGTGAATAACCTATCTTTCTATCTCTGTCGCACCTACGTATACCTATAGTGGACCATTGACACAGTGCCGACTTCCGAGCTATTACTGGGCAAGAATTGTTTGCAAAATTGGTGTTGTTGTTGAAATATTAGCACCAAGAAGTGGTTTCAAACGTATTCCATGTTTCTTTCGTGCAAAATAATATAAAAAACCGCTGCAGAGCTGACAAATATTGTAACGTCTAATGAAATGAATACCTTTGCTGTCGTTGAGATGAAGTCGATGAATGACTTAGCAATTACACTTTTGAAGTACAAATACAAATACCTACTGTTAAGGTTGCTGCATAAATGCTAGTCATGTTGCGTAGTTCAAAAGTTACAATTTATTACAAACACACGGCAGAAGTGAACTTGTCTACAACGTTCACAAGACACACGCTACTTCAAACAGCAATTAGGAGATGCATCACCGAACATTACTGCAAAGCTCAGCCTTTGTGCATAAATCAGTGTACTTAGACCAAGAAGACGCTGCCGTTTCTTAAGAGGACAGTCTCCATACTATTTCTCCATACTCATTTCTCATTTCGCGCGCGAGCGTCCATACCGTGCGGACGTGTTGTTGCCTGCTGAGCCTGTACTAATTGATTCGACAGTGGACAGCGGTTATTGGCTGACAGCGTGATTTTTAATTCCTTGTCCTTCTTGAAGAAGTTAAACGAGAGTCTCCTCCCATGGGGCGTGGCAAGAAAGAGATAAACAAATTTCGTGAGGACACCCGAAGCGAGAAACATCTTTTTGCGCAGACCGCCCGAGGATTTGAACCATCGTCCACCGCACAGCAGCCGAGTAGGTAAGCCACTCGGCCAAATAAACATAGCAGACACCTACGAAAATAAGATACCGTACCGACCATCGGCTACGAACAACACCTGTGCTACGAACTAGACCAGTGCTACGAACATCTGTGCTACGGCAAACTACGAGACGCTACGTAACACTATCAGCTACGAACGCGCTAGTATGTCTAACCTTCAACACACACCTACGCGGCCGCTCAGTGAAGCTGTTTCAAACCCGGAATTATTCCATACGCCAGACTTTATATCTAATGTGGTGCCAAAGAGGAAAAGACCTGAAGAATCTTTGGACGAACTAGTGACGATAATGGATTCCATGGCTGAAAAGTTTAACAAAATGTTCACTAGTTTAAAAACAGGTCAGGACGAAATGCTATTTGAAATGAAAAGTGACATGAACTCCTTGAAATCACAAAATGAGCAACTACTTGCCTGTAACACAGAAATAAGAAACTCTGTTAACAAAATTACACAGGAACAGAAAGAGCTTAAGGCAAGAGTGGAAAAACTAGAAAGCAAGGATATCAAATCGCAAGAACGTTTGGAATATCTAGAGCAGCAAGTTGAAGTTATGGAAAGAAAAATGAAGGAAACGAGCATCGAGATCAGAAACTTGCCGATAGATAATAATGGCCAAATAAACAGTGTTATTGAAAAGCTACATGAAGCGCTGAAAATGGATTATGATCTCCGAGATATTCGACGCGCTTATCAAATTTCGTCAAAAACAGCCAAAACAAAGCCTATAATAGTTGAGTTTAGCAACCCGCGCCAAAGAGATGAACTTCTGCATTCAATAAAAAACTTAAATAAATCAAGGCAAGCAGAAAACAAAGAGAGACTCAACAGTAAAGACTTTGGAGTTGCAGGAGAATCCCGTCCTATCTACATCAGTGAGGTACTGACACGGAAAGCTCAACGCTTGCATTATCTAGCTAGAGAGCGTGTGAAATGTGGTTCCTGGAAGTATTGCTGGGTTTCTAAGGGGAAGGTATTTTTGCGAAAAAATTAAGATTCGCCAGCAGTAGAAATAATGTCAGCAGAACAAATATCTACCATTGAACAGGTTGCACCATCCCAAGACGATTGACTAGCGGCGGCGGAGCCACTTATTCGCTCTAGTTACTTTATATATAACAACTTGTTTGTAATTCACTTTAGCGTTTTTTATAGTAGTTTCACTTATTCTATTTTATTTTTTATTATTGTACATAATAGGGCCACATAATATATACTTTGTTTTGCAATTCACACACCACAACAGAAACAAACACAACAAAAACCACACGCGCAAAAACACTCTACAATAAAAAAACATACACAAATGTACTATAACAACACTGATTATATAAATTTACAATCACGCTACAAAGGATCTCATTCAAGTATTGCACGAAAACACTTCAAAATTATAAATAATAAGATTTACTCAGTAACTAAATATGGCTATGAATATATGTGATATTTCACAAGACATTGACCATGTCAATGTCTCGTTTACGTGCATATTGAATAATCCTGAAGATTGAAAAAGTAGCCATAATAACACATCTATGATTTCTTTGAACATTCGTAGTATCAACAAAAATCTAGATAGTTTTCTAGTATTCATTAGTTGACTAAGCATACAGCCTGACTTTCTGGTGCTTTCGGTTGGCTTAATGAAAACTATTCTCCCTCTGCGTTACAACAATATAAATCTTTCCATACCAAAACCTACCTAAATCAAAATGATGGACTCGTTGTCTATATAAAGGACACCATTGGCCAATTAAAAGTTAGAGAACCTAATTTCTTAGATGGTAACTGCCTAGTGATTCATGTCGGAACCGAAACCTGTATTATAGCCATTTACCGCCCTCCTTGCTTTAAAAAGTTAGATAATTTTCTAGATTCTCTAAATAAGATATTACTTGAAAATAAATCATTTCAGAACATTATTTTGGTAGGTGATGCTAACATAGACATATCAGACACTACAAAACAAAAACCACCGCCCTATGAATACCTGACTCTATTAGCGACCTATGGATTACTACCGGCCTATTTACTCTATACCAGAGAATCTGCATGTCTAGATCACTATATGTTAAAAACAAAAAATAAAGCCATAACTCTTATTTTCCCAGCAACAATTACAGATCATTGTCCAATAATATTACAACTGACAACAAACCAAAACGTGCACATAGATTCCAGTAGAATATGTAAAACAATAGACTATTTTGCGGTGAAACAAGAACTGGCCCAAATCTCTTGGAATTCATTGTTAAACTCCATCGACATAGACACAGCCGCAGAAAAAATCACAAATACAAGAACCAATCTCATCAAAAAAAATAGCAAAATAATTAAAAAGCCTAAAACTAAATCAAACATCAAGCCATGGATCACGCCAAGACTAATAAAATGCATGAGAAGAAGAGATAAACTACACATGAAACAGAAAAAAGACCCAGAAAACATGCTACTTAGAAAGGTGTACGTGGACTATAGAAATGTTTGTAACAAGGTGTTGAAAAAATTGAAGAGGGCCTATGATAGAGCAGAACTAGAGAAATGCGGAAAAGATGCCAAGAAAACATGGAAAACTATCAAGCAAATATGCAATTTCCCAAAAAAACAAAACCCTGTGGAGAAGTTGGTAGATAAAAACAATACGAATACACAAACCCTTAACGATATAAACAACTACTACATCAGTGTGGGTTCAAACCTTGCTAATAAGACGCTGCAGAGCCTTCATACTAGCCAAAACGAATTAGCAAAAAACAACACCATCGAAGCCAATATTGAAGTGACATCGTTTGCGCTCTGCCCAACAGATCAACATGAAGTTCAGAGGATAATACAGAGTCTTAAGAACGATTCATCTGCTGGATGAGATCAGATTACTGCAAAACTACTAAAACTTACTATGCCACACTTACTAGAACCAATCACGAATATTTGCCAAGCTAGCTTCGAATTAGGTGTCTTTCCACAAATCCTAAAGAGATTTATAGTTTGTCCCATATACAAAGGTGGCTCAGAAGAAGACATAACCAACTACAGACCCATTTCATTGCTGTCAGTTATATCGAAGATACTGGAGAAACTGATGAATAACCGTCTGAAAAAGTACCTAGAACATAAAAACCTACTATCCAAAAACCAATATGGGTTCAGAACTGGAATGTGTACCGAAGACGCGGTCTTGGATATGACAGAGCACATCACGAAGCTACTTGATACAGGTAAAAAATGCACGGGTATATTTTTGGATCTTGCGAAAGCATTTGATACCGTCTCCATACGTATCCTTTTAAATAAATTAGAATCAATGGGAATACGGGACATACCATTAAAGTGGTTTAAAAGCTACCTCACAAATAGAATACAGCAGACTAGAATAGGGAATTTCATGAGTTCTAAAGCTGAGACTAATTTTGGCGTACCCCAAGGCAGTGTGCTGGGACCGACTCTCTTCCTAGCCTATATAAATGAACTTTGTGCAATGGAATTGACCAATGGGAAGATTGTCACTTACGCCGATGATACAGCTCTGATATTTCACGGAAGAAACTGGGACGAAGTCGAAGATGTAGCTAATAGGGGTCTGGAGACGGTATCAAAATGGTTAAGAAGGAACCTACTTACGCTAAATGTTGGCAAAACGAAATACATAAATTTTGGACACAGATTAACGTCACTCCCAAAGATAAATATGCAATTAAAAATACATAATGAATCCTGCACCAACGATACCAAAGACTGTGGTTGCATAGATATTTGTGAAACACAACATATTCGTTATCTGGGTGTAACACTGGATGGCTTCTTAGACTGGAAAGAACACATAAAAAATATTTCAAACAGAACCCGAAAATTGATTTATATTTTCAAACAGCTAAGACATGTAATGGATGCGGATGCTGTGATGAAAGTATATCTATCTAGCACTTGGACAGTCTATACTTACTTATTGTATCAGAGCTTGGGGTGCTGCTGACGAAGCTCATATGATCCAGCTGGAAAGAGCTCAAAGGGCCCTCCTCAAGGTGATTAAATTCAGACCTAGATTGTAGTCTACTACATCACTCTACGAGGAATGTTCTGTACTCACCATTAGACAATTATTTCTTAAAGCAGTAACTATTAGTCAACATGCACTTGGTCGACCACCATATTTTGGAAAAAAATAAAGAGAAACGAAGAAAAGACGTAGTGTTTGCTGTATCCAGAAGAAAAACAAAGGTTGGTAAAAGAATCTCCAAATACTTAGGCCTGTGCTCTACAATTGCCTCAGCGACAAGACCCCTTTACTACATTTCAGCTACCGAGAACTCAACAAATACTTACACAATCACTTACTCACCCTTAGCTACGACGAAACAGAATGCTTATTCACTACCAAAATCTACATCTCTACACACCTACATTTACACACGATATCCATCCCCACTAATTAGTATACTACTTACTCATGCAATCACACACCACTCCATTCATACTCACACTCACTCCTACTACCTCACCTCCCACACTCACCAATACACTCACCCTCACTAACACAATCACGCGACAGTCATACCTATACACATTCAGACATATTTTAGTATAACACAAACAAAACAATGTATGGACCTTACGGGTAATAACCGGCCGTACTCAACTCTATTTTTATTTTTATTTATTTGTTCTATTACTCCTTTATTTTACATTTGAGCTTGTCCACACGTATTAAAATCCCCAATGCGAATCACTGTAACCCCGCTGTACAGGGTCACTAGAGACCTAGTGTGGGGGACAGAGTTCCCTTAGGGTACTAAGCTTTAACAGCTTAAGCTAGTTTTAAGTTAAGTTAAGCTCTGCTGTACCAGTCACTTTTAAGAAACAATAAACTTATCTATCTATCTTATCTATCATACAAACGTAGTCAACTGTTTCTCCCTGGATAAAGACATTAGAGCAAATATGTTTATGCCATAAAGCCTATATATGTCATGACTATGCATCTACCTATTGATTTTTTTACTTTATTATTTTTGAGTTTTTTTATTACTATTCTAATTAGAAAATGAAAAAATCAAAAGGTTGATGCATAGTCATGACAGATATAGGTTTTATGGCATAAATATATTTGCTCTAATGTCTTATTCCAGGGAGGAAACAATCGACTACGTTTGTATGGAGAAAGAGAATGGAGACTTACCTCTTAGGGCCAATATAACCTCAATAGCTTGACAGGAATAGCGCTAACAATTTCAGATGTGTAAATGAAGGACGTGGTGCGACTATGCAAAATGTTTAGAGGCGTAAAATCAAACATTTGCTAATTACAAGATAAAAAAACTTTAATATTAAGTTCAAATCATACTATATGCTACTTATTAAACAAAGTTGAGTTTAGTTTTATTAGCATAGGTTAAATCTTTACTGACTACTGCATTTATTTATTAAATTTAGAGGGAAGTTTTTAGGCAGATAGCTCAGATCTGGACTAACATATAGGTTACTTTTCATCCCGATATGGACTTACATGGGTGAAGCTAGTAGTACACAAGACCTAACTGCAATATTTAGTCAGCGTCCTCTTAACCTACAGTTAAAGCTATACAAGCAAAGATTAAGCGTACATGGTTGTAATGTCAACAGAATGTTTGCTCGCCACCTGTGTAATGGTTAGGTTTGTTCTACGCTCTGGAAATGATTACCTAAGTATCGAGGATGGGTATTGAATAATTAATTAATGTAATCCAGCGTTTAACTAATTGAAATTTTATTTGGTAACAAAATTAACTAATGCTGGATATTTATGACAAATCTCACGATAGATGCGCGTTTGAGCGTTATAATTCTCCTTATGGTGATATAATGACATAGTTGAAGATGTGGTGAGTTCTAGGGAATGTTTGTTTTCTCACGATGTTAACCTTCACTGTAAAAGCGATGTAATAAGTTAATAACACACGAAAAAGGACTGATCAGTCATG